>OV651816.1:45721838-46126955 GCA_927349885.1 Psylliodes chrysocephalus
ACTTTTCTGGGGTCAGATAAATTTGTGTCTATATCCCCAATTACCTTTATAATTAAAACTTTAAAATTCAAAATCGATAACTTATTTACCCATCTACAATAAATTAGGTAATTTTCTTTTCAGGACTGAAACAACTTAATGCTTGGTAATGTTCTGATCTTCAATTTGTGTTAAAAAATTGTAAACTATAAAAATTGTTCATACTAAAAATAATAGTCATGTATAATTTGGCTATGTTTAAAATATATTATATAAATAAGGATTACATTAGACAATATTTATTTTTGATTTAAATAGAATTAAAAAAATACCTTCTTAAACTACTAGTTATTTGGATCTGAACAGAAATATTTTCAACATTGTTACTGGATTGGTACATTTTAAATATACAATATTGTGGTCAGGACATTGCGAAAGATATTAATATGATTGTCAGTAACCTGGGAAGCCCAAAAGATTTTATTATTCAAACCCCTTGAAGCCTATTTTTGATGAACATTTTATGTATTTAATACTTGATAAAAAACTACTAAAATTTTGAAATGCTGAGCTTTTTTAAAACCCCTTATTTCAAATTTTTTGCTACTAAACTTGTAATTAAAAAAGTACATACTTTCCCTGTTAGGAATGGATGTGTACCTTTTCTGTACACTTAACCATTTTAATTGAGTATTAGATTAATTCTAATATGAATATTCAAAAACCTTTTTGGAGAAAAACTAATTGAGATTACTAATTATTACTATATATATTACAAACTCTATATCATTTAAGTGCTTTAATAATTGTTATTTTAATTGTTCTTTATTCCAGAGCCTACAGGTCCATGTCTACGTTCCCAAATCATTCTATGCTTTTGTTTCATGTAAGCTGCTTTAGCAGCACCATAAGCTCCTAAGTCACCATCTAAAACAGTTATTTATCAGTGAAATATGCCCTAAAGAGTCTGTTACAAAAACCATACACTTAATAAACCAATTAGTTGCAGCTTCTTCATATTGCTTCATAAGTGGAGTGCACTTTTCTAAATGATCAGGAGCTTCATATAAGGTACAATCTTCAAATCTTTCTCTCAAAATACTTAATATTTCGCTATCAACTAGCCTAAAATTGATTATGTAATCAAGAAAAATGATTTTTTTGAGATGTTTTATAGTAACTTACTTATCTCTTTTGAACTGAAGATTAGCCTCTGTAATACAGACTATGTCGTCAGTGTAGCATTGATCTATTGTGGGTACTCTTCTAAATTTTTGATGGTACCAGGCAGACTGTTTTTGATTTGGTTCTATTACTTTTTCTAAAAAAATACGATTAATATTATAACTTTAAATTAGTAATAACTATTGAGAAAAATGATAATGAATTTTAATATATTTGAAAGTTAAAATATTTAGGGTTAAATTATTCATCACCTCTGACCCATATAACTGGTGCTTCTAGGACGTTATTAACGGATGAAAAAAATTTCTCAACAATATTTCTTGGTGCAGATTCGTCTGGCATGTTCGAAGAAAATCTTATTTTTTGATTAATTAATAAAAAAGATTAGCTCCAGAGGACTTCTATACAAGAGAAGTGCAACCAACTCACAATATATCCCCTATAGTAATGTAACTGGGATTCAAGAAATGGCTTTGAGTTACGCTGCGGCCAGACACAGGTCTCATGGCGCTAGTATCGTTATTGATTTTTGACTTCGGCACGTTCATTGGTTGACGACGAATTCAAAACAATCTGATCGGAGCGTTACTCACTCCCACTCCTTCTCTTTGTTTAGATACTTATAAAAGAAAGAGATACCAGTTAATAATTTCTATTTCGAATCATCTTTCATTCTTTAGCGTTGAGTTTTTATAAGTGAAGCGTGAAGTGTCAGTGTTGACAAGTGATAATATTTTGATTTTTTCTTCTACGAAATTTAATATTAATTTTGTTTCAGCGATATTTATTGTGATTTGTGTTGTTGTATTAAGTGCTTTCTTATTTAATATGGGAAACAAAACGTACAACAAACTCAGAAAAAGAGGAATCGAGGAGGGATTGCTATCTATGGCTGTCATCCAAGGGTCTGCGCCCTAGATAATACTTTTCCAGTGGGAAAAGCCTTTAAAATTCAAGTATAACAATTTTATGTTTCCGTTTTCCCTTCTTTTAATGTAGGTGCCAATTTTGAGGTAAGTTTGTAATAATTTTTCAGTTAATACCTACCCTCTTAATATTATAATTTAACTATGATCTTATGCTTTCCTATGGACACGATTCAAGGAGGGAGTCCTATGGCTGTCATCCAAGCCCTAGATAATAGTTTTCCAGTGGCAACAGCCTTTAAAATTCAAGTATAATAATTTACTTTTTTCGAAGTAGATGTCCATTTAAACTAAATTTTTTTATTTCACTTATTGATTTTAGCATTTATATACAGTATCGGCTAATGAACACTTTCCAATACGCTTGGCTAGAATCGAAAATAAAACTAAAGAGTTAGCGCATTAGTTCGATCAGGAAACGAATAATATGAATGTTGCCTTGTGTGCTGTGTAATATGAACAGGCACACGGTGTGATGCATCCCCACGTAGCCGGCTGGCTACGTTCATAGTATTCTATTCCTTCTCTCACTAATGCTAACTCTTTGTAGTTTTTACTTGGACATTAGCAAAACTTATTGTACAACATTCGATAGCTGCCACTGTATTATCACAAACATCTCTTAATAACTAAATGATTTCATTTAATAGTTTCTTTTTTTTTTCAGTAAAATGGATATGGCTAGAGTTATCTTCGTCTTTAAAATATATTAAATAAGTTTTATAATTTTTCAAATAAAATACTTTATACAATTTTTTGTTTTTTTACCAGAGCCAATTTTTTTTCAGATCTAACCTCTATAGGTAAAAAATAAGTGATTTAGGTAAAATTGAAAAGTATATTACATGTTCTTTTAAATGTGTTGTTAATCCAAATGCTGCTCTTATTGTAATAGCTAATAATAAAAGTATTAGTATTATTTTTAGCTATCAAAATAAAAATAGCGCCTGGATTTACAGCTCGTTTAATCGAACATGCAATATACTTCTCAATAATTATTGCCGAATGAATATATTTAAAAATTCCCGCCATTCCGCGGCTGAAAATTTACAATTTTGGCGGGAAATTTAAATTTCGCCTTTAAATTATATTTGAATTTACCGCCATATCGAGTTAGTTGAGCGGCCAGACACAGACGCATTCTTGCGCTGCAAACTTAGTGCCAACTCTTTAACAAGTGAGATGCACTACTATAGGGGATATATTGGCTACGTTCAGCAGAAAAAAAAAGATCGGGACCTGTTTCAGATTAATTTGCAACAGTTTTATAGTCTGCTGAACAGTATTTTTTTGCGTTTTGAGCAAGAAACTGTAGTAACATTTGACATTTATTAAAGTCAAAGTCTTGTAACAAATCTCCGAACAATGGATGGCAATATTTTAATGTTCGCCCTTGACGATGATAATATTGACTTAAATATTATTGTAAAATTGATGGAAGAATTAGTACAACCCATAAATAGTTTAAATATTAAAGAACGAAAGAAAAAGCCGCGAAACGACGATTATTTTGAAGTCACCATTCCAAAATACAATGACAATTTATTTAAAGAACATTTTAGAATGTCCAGAAGTAGTTTTGAGGTAAATACTGTACATTACATATTGCAAGAGTTTATAATATATATAAATGTTTGTGTAGGAATTGCTGACAGTTATTGGAAATACTCTGGTCAATGATATAATACTGTCAGTTGAATTGCAGAAAAAAGTACTATTTACTCTATGGACCTTAGCTAAACCAGAAAGCTTTCTTGCTGTAGGTGATAGATTTGGTTTGGCAAAAAGCAGTGGACATGCAGTATTTAAACAAATTGTCACCGTTCTAGCAGATTTATTGCCTATGTATATATACTGGCCTGCTTTAGATAACTATGCTAGGGAAGCTCGAGTAAGTACTTATATATAAGTTTAGTAAAAATTAATCATAATGTAATAATTTGTTATTTTAGTATTTTGAAATACGGTCAGGTGGATTCCCAGGTATAATAGGAGCTGTTGATGGGTGCCACATACCTTGTAAACAACCCATTGGCAATGCTAATGACTTTTACAACCGTAAGGGATTTCATTCAATCATTTTGCAAGGTAAGAACTGTTTCTATTACTTACGTGATTTATTAAATAAAACTTAAAAAATACCATTCTATTAAATTTTTTAATAATTTTTAGGTACTTGTGACCACAAGGGTCGCTTTATTGATGTTTTTATAGGAATGCCAGGGCGCATGCATGATGCACGTGTATTAAGGAACAGTCCTCTATTTACACTGTTAACTGCAGCAGACCATCCATCAAACTATCATGTGATTGGTGATTCTGCATACCCACTCCTAAAAACTTTAATGACACCATTTCGTGACAATGGACATTTAACAAATGCTGAAAAAACTTATAATATTAAACTGTGTTCTGTCAGATCAATTATCGAACGAACGTTTGGTGCATTGAAAGGAAAATTTCGGCGCCTTAAATTTTTAGATATGACTGACTTGCTGTTAGCAAATAAAGTAATAGGTGCAGCCTGTGTTCTTCATAATTTCATGATTGATCATGGTGAACTTAATGTACAAGGTTTTGAAGAACTGAATGTGGTGAATGAATATAATTTTATAAATAACGGCCCTGTTGTAAATGAGGCCGTAGATAAACGAAATACTATTGTAGCATTATTTCAATAAAATTTAACAAACACATTCTATTACCTTTATTAACAAAATAAAAAAAAAACGAACATTTTAATAACAAAAATCAAATCCAAACACTTAAACAAATTTTAAAGTAAATACATATTGGACATGCAGGGTGTACCAATAAAAATTGCCAGGCCGGATATTTTGGTAAGTAATAGAGATATTTTAATTCCGTAAAAGCCAGTTCACAGATCGCTAAGAAAGCTTTAGTTTTAGATATAAATTAATTTTAAATAGATCAATATGTAGATGGCGCTGCGCTCATTTTTTTTTTTTGATGGGAGGATCTTTCTTATATAGCACATCTTGTAAAAAATGCATTTTAAGGCAGATTTTGTTCTATAAACTAATTCGATAAATTAGCCATTTTTGATCACTCAAAACAGTTTCATCCTATTTTTCGGCATTAATCATTGGATTTTAAGAAAATGCTAAAACAGGTCTATTTTTATTCTAAATTGAACACAGTTTTACAATACAGACATCTGTCATATATCAACCCCCTCCCTTCCACTTCTCCAATCCCTTAATTTTAAATAAGGAATGTACCATGTGCCGTACATTATTGAAACGGTAATTTTATGGGGAAGTCAGAAATATTACTGCTTATTGCGGTACTTTTAATTTTAGCGCCTTCTATCGGAACAAAAAACTTGTAACGTATTATAAAGTATAACACTTCATTTGAAAGCTAATTCAACACACCACATTACATTAATATAAATATTTCCATATTGCACTTGTAATAAAATAAAGTTAGCAATAATGTTTGTAAGTGCAATGTGGATGATATTTATATTAGTGTTATGTGATGCATTGAATTAGTAATTAAATTAGCTTTTAAATTAAGTGTCATACTTTATAATACTTTACAGGTTTTTTTTATCCCAATAGAGGGCGCTAAAATTAAAAGTATCGCAATGTCATATTTCTACATTTCCCATAAAATTACTTTTTTGATGATGTACTACACATTGTAGTGTCACACTCTATAATACGTAAGTTGAAATACTGAAAGACAGGATGAAACTGTTTTGAGTGACCCACTCTGTATATCAAAAATGGCTAGATTTATTAAATTAGTTCATAGAACATAATCTGCTTAAAAATGCATTTGTTACCAGATGCATCATATAAGATCCTCCCAGCGAAAAAAAAAAAATATTGACCACATCGCCATCTACATATTGGTCTATTTAAAATTAATTTATATCTAAAATTGAAGCTCTCTTAGTGCTCTGTGAACTGACTTTTACAGAATTAAAATATCTCTATTACTTACCAAAATATCCAGCCTGGGAGTTTTTATTGGTACACCCTGTATATCTGGATGGGCTAAAAATAACACTTTTTTTTATTGTCAACTTAGAGAAAATGTTATTCTTCTTAAGTTTGTTTTGCTTGTTTCAAAAATAATACTAACAGAATTTGAATATCTTTTTGCTTTAGTAAAATAATGACAAAACATTATTTTTGATTTATTTACATGTTTGTCATTATTTCACTAAAGCAAAGATAGCCAACTTCTGTTTGGATTATTAGTTTTGAAACAAGAAAACCTTTCATGAATAATATTTTTTTGAAAAGGTGAAAGTAAAGTTTTTACTCGTCTTTTACAGTTATCCAAAAAAAAACTTATTTTCACCCTGTTGAAAAAAAAAAAATGTTATTCTTTATAAAAGTTTTTGTTTGTTTCAAAACTAATATTTATCCAAACAAAAGTTGAATATCACTTTTCTTCAGTGAAATAATGACAAAAATCTGATAAAAAAAAACATTTTGTTATTATTTCACTAAAGCAAAGAAATATTCAACTTCTGTTTGAATATTTTTCGAGACAAGTGATAATTTATGAAGAATACCATTTTTTTACAGTTGAAAATAAAGTTTTTCCTGTTTTACAGTTCATGGAGATATTTTTATTAACCAAAACAAACCTATTTGTTAACTAATTTCATTAATATCTCATTTCTTTCTTTTTGTATGCGATTATTTTCCTCCACACTTTCTCGCAACTTTTTTAATTCTTCCACCTTTGTTTCATCTAAAGTTTTCAATTTTTGTCGCATGGAATACACTTCTCGACTTTTGAGGGCTTTTTTTGTTTTTGGTGTTTGAGTTACACATCTAGACATCGATGATGTACCTGGAGTGACTTCTCTTGGCAAGAGATTATGATTATGAGAATTTAAGTTTTCTTGCTGTACGCAAGATGTATTACTGATACTACTTCGAGTACTACATTGTGCCTGTTGAGAAGACACACAAAATGTATTATTAAATAGAGCCTGTTGAGAAGGTAGTAAAACAGGTGAAGATGCCAACGTTTCTCCAAAATTAACTGTTTTATCGTCCAAAAATATTTCTTCCATCATTTCAAAATAATCCCAACTAATCCGACTAGCACCCGTTTTTTGTTGGTTATCTTTTATGGTCCTGTACCTTTTTTTCATATTTCTCATCTTCCTATCTAAAATATCTTCATTCACACCTTTGTACCCTTTCTCCAAAAATTTGTTTTTCAAATCTCTCCAAATACTTTTTTTTTTAATTTTAGGGTCTCGAAACTGGAGTTTTCGTTCCATGTAGAGCTGAAGCACTAATTTGGTTGTTTGCTTTGTCCACTCAAAATGTTCAGGCTCTGAAAAGAAGTTTATTCATATTAGAAATAATTTAAAAAAATCACCCTAAAAATTATACCTAAATTGGTTTCCACTTCTACTTCACCTTCGAGTGAACCTTCTGCAGAGCCTTCTTGACTAAAAGTAACATTAGAATCATCTAAAAAAATCATTATGTTACATCATATTAAAGTTACTATAAAAAGTTACTTACCTATATCATCCTCATTCTCAAGCTGAAACGCTACTTCGATATTACATGCCTCTTGGGCTTTTCTTAATAATGTATTTGCTAACACATAATCTAAAATATTTAAGTATTTATACATTTTATATAGCATATTAAAATGTCAATTCTACTATACCTCCATTCAGTACTAGATGCTTTTCTTTAGCAGTCACCTGAATTTTGAAAGTTTGATCGAGATCTGGGTCAAATAATTCTAGAACTTCCATGTTTTCTTTTTATTTTTCTGTGCCCTCGTCTTTAATCTATGTAAGTTGATCTTAACCTCAAAAACCTAATACTCAACATGTTTACTTGAAAGGTAGCAAAAATTAAATACGCTCCAAAAAATGGCGACTGATCCCACAACTGTTTCACGCAACGTTGAGAAAAGTTGTCGTTCAGCAGAAAATAAGTAAACTGTTTCGTCTGCTGAACGCAGCCATTGTGAACCAACTTGACAAAATAAAATTGACACTAATGACATAACATAAATCGGGTATATCCTAGGGTCACATCACCGACTTTAGGCGAGTTCGGATAGTCAGGGGCTGGAGCAATGAACTGGAGGGGGGTAGAATGCCAATGTACATGTTGTACTCATATGCTGCGTTTGAGAATCCACATCGGATGCATCTGAGATGTAAAAAATCTTTGATCACGTGGTTCAGTATACGTAAATTTAATGGGACAGATGTGTCCGATGTGGATAAAAAAACGCTCGAGATGTAAAAAATGCATCCGATGTGGATTCTCAAACGCAGCATTAGATATGGGTGGAGGGAAGATAGGAACTGTCATTTCAGAAAACGTTTACACAAGAGGCGAGTTCGGATAGTCAGGGGCTGGAGCGGGACAAATTTTAGGGTGCTTTTAAATGACATTTAAGCGTGTTAAACTGTCACTTCGGACTAAACCTAACGTTATAAGAGTCGTTTGGAGTTAAAAGTGTTAAAGGAACGTGGCAAACCGAACGCAATGAGTAATCAAAGTATGTGGTATTATCCCAGTATTATTAGGTCTTTTCCTTTCATTGCGTTCGGTTTGCCACGTTCCTTTAACTCCTTTAACACTTTTAACTCCAAACGACTCTTTTAGCGTTCGGTTTAGTCCGATTAGTGACAGTTTAACACGCTTAAATGTCATTTAAAAGCACCCTAAAATTTGTCCCGCTCCAGCCCCTGACTGACCGAACTCGCCTTTTGCATCGAAAGTGTAGCACTGAGCTGCGTCACTTCTGAAAATATCGTTCCATCCATACAATTTGTATATATGGAACGATATTTTCAGAATTGGTGTAGCCCAGTGCTACACTTTCGATGCAAAGGAAAATACCTATTGTAACAGTTTGATGCGGAACAGGGCCGGAATAAATACAATTTTTATACGCGCGTTTTGAAAATTAATTAAATAAATAATTCAATATATTATTAACAAAATATGGTTAAAAAATACGTTTATTTGAAAATGAAATTTAACTTACTACCATACTTTGTAATTATTGGCTTTAATTTTAATAATAAATACCTACTTTATAAATAAAACAACACTTTTTACAAAAGTTTAATATTTTTGGCTAAGTTTATACGAGTATATGCGTTTCTCCCTAGGTACTTTTTAATATTTTGTTTTCTCTAAACAACAAACAAGTCAGAAATTCTTTCCAGATATGTCTATTTGAAATTTTGAGAAATGAACCTTTTAAGGTAATGACTTATGTACAGGATGGGCAACGGGTAACGAATAATCTTTCCTCCATGGGGTAACGCTTCAGTCTGTAGAGCCAAAACTATTTGATTTTTTAAAATTTGTTTTCACAACGAGATGTATATCCGAAAAGATAACAATTTCAAAATAATTTTAATCATACAGGGTTCTCCAAAAAAGTGAAACATATCAAAGTTAGGTTTTTTAAATGGAATTCCCTTTATTTTATTTTATATTTTAATTGCCCTCGCTTTTCCTATTATAACAATACCAAATAGTATGAGATCATACAGAGTATACGCTAATAGCAATTTTATATGAAAATCGTATTAATCTCAATATACTGCTAAAGGAACAATTGAAAACCAATCTTTTGTTTTAAAATAGTTTTGTACAGGGTAGGTCAAAATTCAAATACCTACATACTTTTCTCATTTATTTTTAATTGAATTTTATTTCACTAGCAACTTTTATTTGACGAATTTTTTTTCTTCAAGCGTAAATAACAGACATATTCCTTAAAGTAGAAAAACGACTCTGTATATGCCCAAAATCTAATCAACTCATTAGAGGATAGATTAAAGCTTAAATTTTTAATTTATTGTTTTTCTCTGCATACATTTTTGAGGTATCGTGGATACAGACACACAGATACCATCAGACACCTATATACACGTATAGCGATATTATGACATTCATGCATGAGAGATATTTTTGGCATCAAGGTAATTTTTATATAAAATCAAAAGAGAAAGAAATTGGGATATATACAATTCAATGTAGGCTCATTAACCCATGGAGGAAGGATAATTAGCCATTAACCCTCCAACTAGAATGAAGATATATAATGCTTGGCATTCTATATTATACTCTTCACAGTTTAACAGACCCTCCTTAACACCCCATTTTTATTCAATTTTTGTTCAGAATCAATAGGCTTTATCCTTTTATAGAGCTTAATTTTTACTAAAAATTTTAAGTTAATATCGCTAGTAGTATAACTAGTAGTCTAATACTCCATATTGCAGGAGTGCTAGTACTTTAATACACGCCTACAGACAGGCCTTGTCACGGTTTCCCATCGCCATTTTAGGATCAGCACTGGCAATTAGAACCCAACAGTGAATGGTTAGAGTGGAGAATCCTACATATGGATCAGAATTATTTTTAAATAAATAAATTTAAAAAATCCCTGCTAACGGTGGGGTTCGAATCGCGGACCCTTGGATTAAGAAGATTTAAGGTACCATTTGGGAACGAGCGACAAACGACAAGAGACCGAGACAGCAGTAAGGCGGCATATATTGCCATACTAAATCTGCTGTAGTCGGTCATTGTCTACCGAAATTTTGTTTCATAATAATTGCGTGTTCAGACGTCTCGTCTTGAGAAATAGTACCTTTAAAATATTTAATGACATACTGGGATAGAAAATGGATAACTTAAAAATGATTGAAATGTTTATAATGTCCGACAAAATTGGAATCTTACCTTTATTTTTTTATTGTTACTTAGAGTTATTAGGTAGTCTGTCACGCAACTAAACAAACTGTTTGGGTTTTTTATTAAATGCAAGAATAATACATTATACATTTAATATTGTTATAAAAAAAGCAGTATTTACTTTAATCGTAGCTACGTGTTTTATTTTAAAAAATATTTTTTTGATCTCTAAAGCAGCTGATTTTTAAATTCTTTCTTTTAAAAAAACAATCCTTTTTTCTTCCTGTGTTTTTAATCTCAAACACCACCTCATACAACATTTAAAATAGTTATTTCTATGAACACTACTAGGTTCCGATTACAATTAGAAGGACACAGCTACGTCATCATTTGGCAAAGTATGTAGTTAATTAATTATCGCCGTTTACTGGAGTTAATATTATAGGAATCTAGGAAATATATAGTATTTTACCTATTTTTTATTTATATATAGTTATAGATAATATGTATTCGAATTTCGAATGCATATTATCTATAACTTTTAATAAACAATAATTAAGTAAGTTGTTAGGTGTTAAACAATATTTCCTATATTTATATAATATTAACATTAACCCCCAATAGGCGGCGATAACCAATTAATTACGTTGCCAAATGATGACGTAGCTGTGTTCTTCTAATTGTAATGGGACCCTACAATAATATCAAGTTAACAATTCTTCCAAATATCCTGAGTCCGCCCAAAAACAATATTTGTCTCGCCTGCCGATTGTCGAATGCAATGGTTTGAAGTGGGGGCATTAGAGGATATAGCGGCTATACATTTCTGTGAAACTAAACTCGAGTGCCGAGAGCCCATAATATTTACTGTTTTCTACCTGTAGTAGTTTTAAACAGTCCGTAAATATTTAAATAACTTTCGCCATTGCACCACTAAAATATGAATACGCCAGGCCAACGTAAACGGACCATATACATTCCTATGTCGCATTTAAATTAAATAGCCACACCATGCAACTTTTAATATCCTGAATCTATATTTAAAATAATGGCTATACCTTTTAATTTATTTGCACACAATTGGGATGCACATCCAAAAAAGTATCCGCTATTACGTTATCAATATTAATTTTTTCTACACCCACATATATATTAGCTTATGTACGCACAGACTACAAAACGAAAAAGTATGTCATTGCGTTCAACCGAACGAATATATTTCATATCCATTCTAGGTAGTGAGAATACTGCAAAAAAATGAAATCCACCAATCACAGTTCATATTTTGGACACCCAACTACTATTATTTTTAAAATTTTAAATAAGTGACAATCCTGTCAAACTAATTGTCAGTATATTTTTAGTTATTGA
This sequence comes from Psylliodes chrysocephalus, assembly GCA_927349885.1. Classification (NCBI taxonomy): domain Eukaryota; kingdom Metazoa; phylum Arthropoda; class Insecta; order Coleoptera; family Chrysomelidae; genus Psylliodes; species Psylliodes chrysocephalus. Next base: position 45,733,990 of record OV651816.1, read on the forward strand.
GATTAAATATACATTAAAATTAGTTATTTTTGTGTAGAATAGATAAATAATCGTAAATAACAGCATTTTTATTTGGACCATATTTTAAAAAAAATAAATAAATTTAGCAAAATCGTAAAAGTGGACGTGGACGCGTGGCAGTGTGCTTGACTTCCACGCGAAAAGCCGGGGAACCATTTTCGGTTGGCGATTTTTTTTTTCATATTTATTTGATTTTTAAAATCCGTAAAATTTATAAATTATTTTAAAATTACTTATTTTGTCTTAATAACCTAAAATATTTTTTTTATTTGTAACATATGTACAACTCGAGTGGATTGTTTGTCCACATCGCACTCAGACGATTGAGCACTCCCCTACGGCGTCGTGCTCAAATTTCTTCTTCGTGCGATATAGCCATCATATCCACTCTTGTTGCACAAACTACTATATAGTATAAGCTGATAATATAAGAAAGTTAGTATAATAGTGAAAGAAAACATGAAATTGCAAAACATCTAGGAAACGAAAATAAATTTTTTCTATACTCACAAGGATATTAGATTATCTACGCATACAGTACAAAACGAAAAAGAATGGTATTTCGTTTAGTTAAACGAATATGTTTCATATCCATTCTAGGTAGTAAGAACACTACAAAAAATAAAATCCAACAATCACAGTTCCTATTTTGATCAACCAACTACTATTATTTATAAAATTTTAAATAAGTAACATTTCTGTCAAACTAATTGTCAGTAAAAAAATGTTTAGTTATTGAGATTAAATATACATTAAAATGAGTTATTCTTGTGTAGACTCGATAAATAATAATAGCATTTCTATTTTTGTTTGGTCTATAATTTTATAAATATTTCGTTAATTTTAATAAAAGTATAAAGTCAATTTAATTACGAGTACTAAAGAAAAAAATTTTAAGCACCTCGATGGTAGTGAGTTCAAAGCATTTGCCTTTTTTCTTGTTTATTATAGTTTATAAACTAGTGAAAGTTTAAATTAGTTATTTTATCTTAATAACCTAACATAATTTTTAATACAATTTGTAGATTTTTATTAGTGGGTCGTAGAAAAAATATGCTGTACAACTCGAGTAGATTGTCCATACACTCAGACGATTGAGGAGCACTCCGCTAACGGAGTCGTGCTCAAATTTCGTCTTCGTGCGATATGGCCATGAAATGAATACATTAAAAACCTAAATCATTACAATACTTGTTAAATTCAGAACATATACAAAGATAATAGTTTTATTGGCTGAATTTAAAAATGAACTATGCCAATTAAAAAATAGTTATTTAATAACGAACAATAAAATATTTAATTCCCGGAATTAAATCATATTAGGAATTTCCAGTACCATTTATTGTCCTCTAATATTTCAATAATAGGTAAACATGTATCAGACGACAGCTCAAATAAGGGATTAAAAAAGGATAGACACGAATTTGTTGAAGCCGACTAAAATAGTTTCAACGTTTTATATGACAAATCGTATACCCCTATATGGTAAACAGAGATATCAATCAAGTAAGAAAGGGATATGGGAGGTATATTTTATGGTATTTGTTGTGGCACTGCCTATAGTTTTTGAATTTTATGTATGTAGGTATATTATATAAAACTATTTGAGTCCATTGACTGTTTTTTGCATGGAATTCCAATAGTTTTTTCTATCTGGTATCATTGATTCCAAAATAGTTAGCTGTTACATCTTACAAAACATAAACTTAGTAAAATTATCTAAATAAAAATTGACCTCTTATTTTCATATGTAATATGCATATTAGGGTGGCCCAAAAAAAAGGGAACTATGAAAATATGTTAGTTTATTATGTTTTAAGAGCCCCCTCCAAAATACAGCTCAAAAAAAATTTTTTAAAGGGTCGCTCCGAATTTTTACAAAATTTCAAAATCGTCGAAAACCGGATTTTTTTGTTTTAAATTTTTTTTCTCATTATTTTATTTTTTTCTATAAGAAAAATCATAAAGATCCTGAAAATTTCAAGTCGAAATTTTAATATTGAAAGGTCGCTCCGAATGTTTCTAAAGTTTCAAATCGAGTACTTTATATCTTTTCGAGCTACTTTTGAACATGAATATTAACGAACTTTATATTTTTTTGATTTCATTAAACTTTTTTTCGTTTCTCGTGCTTCAATTTCATTCTTTAGTATGTAAAATTAAAGAAAAAAAAATATAAAGTTCGTTAATATTTATGTTCAAAAGTAGCTCGAAGAGATATAAAGTACTCGATTTAGAACCTTAAAAAAATTCGGAGTGACCTTTCAATATTAAAATTTCGACTTGAAATTTTCAGCATCTTTATGATTTTTCTTATAGAAAAAAAAAAAAAATGAAATAATGAGAAAAAAAAATTAAAACAAAAAAAAGCCGGTTTTCGACAATTTTGGAATTTTTTTAAAAAAAATTTTTTGAGCTGTCCTTTGTAGGGGGATTTTAAAACATGATAAACTAACATATTTTCATAGAAGATTTAAATATTCGCTTTTTTTGGGCCATCCTAATGCATATAATAATGTTTATTTACAAGAAACAAAATTTTATTTTATTTTTTAAGGGGGTAGATGTAAATAAACAATGGTGAGCCCGTAAAAACCAATGGTTGTGCACGGGTTGGACTTGTTTATTTGCAGCTAGTGAAGATTAGTAAGAAAAAAAAATGAAATAAAAATATATTAACTCAATTAAAAATACAATATTTAAATGATATGACAATACGTAATTAGTAAGATGCATTCTAGAGATTCGGTTACATAGTGGCAAAATAAGAGCAACATGAGAACAATAAAAAAAAATAAAAAAAAGTATTTACCTACCTATTGTGCATATATATGATTATTTTGAATCTATCAAATTATATATATATATATATATATATATATATATATATATATATATATATATATATATATATATATATATATATATATATATATATATATATATATATATATATATATATATATTTTCTGTTCGTATTAGCTAAGAATTTTTTGAAAACATTTTTAATGAAAATTATTGAATTAAAGTAAGTAAAACACCTTTGTCCTAGAGTCTTTCTTGAGGACGAGATTTTGACGAACAGGGAAGTTTTTTGTCTAGTACTATATATGTGGTCAATATCGTGTAATACTTTATTTCTATTTTTAAATGTTGAAATTAAAATTGAATAGGCGAATAGTTGGCGAATATCAAGAACTTGAGATTCTTCAAAAAGTAAATCTGTTGAGAAAATATTTTTTGAGCATAATTTTCAGTATACGTTTCTGGATTATTTCTAATGTCCTTAGATGAACTTGATATATCCCTCCCCATGCTAGTATTCCATACTGCAGTCTAGACTCAACAAGTGAGTAGTAAATTATTTTTAGGTAATTTATACTCAAGATTGAACTAAAATATTTAAATTTAAAAAGTAGACATCTTAAGGTTTTTGTGATATTTTGAATATGCCTTTCCCACTTTAAATTACCATCTATAGTAACCCCTAAATATTTGATATAACTCGTTTTGTTTATATTAATATCAGCATTATTACTTTTTATCGTTAGTGTTTGATAGTCAGGCATGCTGTTAGCATATGACGCAAAAGGTATAAAAAGAGTTTTGTCGAAGTTAACAACTTATTATTAAACCATTCAATTATTTTTACCATATCCGCTTCAATGTTCCGTTTTAGATCTTGCCATGTGTTTGAACTGTACAGAATAACTGTGTCGTCAGCAAAACAAGTAATTTCTCCAGATATTTCTAAATTTAGCAAACTATTTACATAAACTGAAAATAACAGTGGACCCAAAATAGTTCCTTGAGGCACACCATACGTTACGTTAGTTAGATCACTAAATTGGTTGCTAATTTTTACCATTTGAGTTCGTTGTTCAAGATAACTTGTCATTAGTTGGTGCGGTATGCCTCTTATTCCTATATTTTCCAACAACTGAGTGTGTGAAACCGCGTCAAATGCCTTGGCCAAATCTAGGAATATACCTATTGTGGGGGTACCTGTATCTATTAATTTATACATTTTTGAACTCAAATTAGTTATGGCGTCTACTGTTGATATACCTTTTCTAAAACCATATTGTTTATGGGAAATTAAACTGTGTTTTTTAATGAATCTATTTAGCCTATCATTTAAAGATGATTCAAAAATCTTAGTTAGACAGGTTATTAAGGAAATTGGCCTGTAATTGCATACCTTTTTCCGATCTCCTTTTTTATAAATTGGTATTACTATTGACTGCTTAAAGTGGGAGGGGCATATGCCCGTTTGAAAGATTTTGTTAATTAGAAATGTTAGGGGTAGTTTTATCTCATCGGCAATGTGCTTTATGGTATCAATCTTAATATTATCTGAACCTGGTGCCTTATGAGGTTTCAGTGAATTTATTATATTTTTAATTTCTATTTCGTCTACGGGTTCTAGGAAAAAATTGTAAGGATTAAAAACGGGACGTGGATTTGATATGTTTTGTTTTACAATGCGTTTTGCGTATATCTCGCCGACATTTGCAAAATAACTGTTAAATATATTTGCCACATTTTTTTTATCTTTTTCTATACCATGTTCATCATTAGATATTTCTTCAATCTCTAATGTTTTATTGTTTTTATTGATTTGTTTGATTGTATCCCACAAACCCTTTGAATTATTTTTATGTTTACTTATTTCTTTTTGGTAATATTTTTTTTTCGCTTCTGTTATCAGTTTCGTTAATTTATTTCTATATTTTACAAAAGTACTTTTTATTTGCATATTATTAATATTTTGTTTATAGGCTCTATATAATTCATTTTTACTTTTAATTGAATTAATAATCCCTTGAGTTATCCATACATTTCTTTTAATTTCATTTCTTTTTGGTTTTATTAAGTTAGTATTTTTATTTATTAAATTTTTTAGATCACTCGTGAAAGTTTCTGTGAGATATTCTACATCCACGGAGTTGTTCATATACCTCCAATCATAAGTTTGTAATTTGGCTTTAATTTTTTTGTTATTTATTTGCGATATCATGCGTTCAGGTGGGTTTTTAACTCTTTTAGCTGGGAGAGTAATAAATGTAGCTTTATGATCAGTTACATTCAGATCTAGTACTACTGATATACAATTTGTTTCGGGATCAAGGATACCTTTGACGAATATATGATCTATACAACTCTTTGTTTCACCCTGAATACGAGTACTTTTATTGATGAGAGAGATAAAGTCATTTTCACTAAGGGAGTCCAAATATTCTGATGATATTCGTTTTCCACCTCAATGTTTATATTAATGTCCCCTGCGAGAATGTGATATTTTTCTTGGACATTTTTAGTTTCTGCTAAGTAATTTTTCAATCCTTCAATGAATACGGCTTCATTCGTCGATGGGGATCTATATACGACAGTTACCAATGTGGAGTTGTTATATTCATCAATAATTTCAATTTGTAGTGCTTTAAATATGTTGATTGGAACAATTTTCCATGAGTACTTCAGCGTTTTCTTGATATATACAACAACTCCTATTTACATCTCCCTCATTGTATAATATATCATATCCGGGTAGAGTAAACAGCGAAGTTGTTGGAATTCGCAATGTTTCAGTCAGACATACATAATTTGATTTATATAAGTTGGTGCATTCCAAAGTTTGTGTTCTTTACGCTTGTTTAGATTTTTTGATTTTTGCTAAGAAAGTTAAAATGGTTTATTTGTATTTTAGCATACTATAATTTTAACTTTTTATGACAAGAAAGGTAATATATAAACAAGAAATAAACTTTTCAAATTTCTTCCTAAAACGATACTAATTCCGGGTCTGCTTATGTAAATTTCTTAACGGTCGAAGGCGTGAAAGTAGAAAACTATTCGTCGATGGTTAGAAATTTTTAAGTTCCTTTACTCACTGCCGGGGACCGCCACGTCCCGGGAAACCTACTTTGCGGAAAGTTATACCCATCTTTTTCTTGCACGAAATGCGATTCCTTGTGTGTCAGACGCAAGCCTTAACAACCATTATGATTATTTTTAAATGCCTTATTATTTGGAACTAGTTTGTTTTATTTGCTTACAATTTAGCATGTGGTTGGAACTTGGTATCACCAACATAATAAGTTGATTACTTAAAAATTCCTATAAAATGGACATCGTTGTTTTTTTTCCCTCACCCTTCAAATATAATTGAATTACCTGTATTTAGTTAAAACACTTGTCTACATTTATCTTAATAACGCTCCAGCACACATTTATTTGGAATTCATTTAGAACATTATTCTGGCCACACATGCGTATTAGATGTTAGTAACAAGTTTGAAACTCGCTTCGGGAACAAACCTAATATTAGAAGAAGAAAAAAATGAAAACTTCACCTTACTAGAAAATTGTAAGAGCGATTTTTGACATTTACAAGGGTATGTAGGGGAAGAAAGAACATTAACACCTGAAATAAAACTTTATTTTAAAAAAGTACAAATTTATTTATTCATAACATTTCAATATATTAATTACATTTTTGGCATATCGATTTTAAAATTAAGTACAGACAAAAATATCTTATTATATACTGGAAAAAAGTCACATATCTTGTAAAAAATAATAATTACATTATAAAAGGCAACCTGATACAAATGTTTAATAAAATTGCTTCTTTAGTTAAATGAAACATAAGAAATAAAAAATGCAATTCATACAATATAAAAGGAAGTCAGAAAGAAATTTCTAAAATCGGTTTGGAAGCTTCTACTAACTTAAAAAGTGAAATAACTTACACAACAATCACAGACACAAAATAGGAATGGTATTTAAGGGTGGTCTTATAATCATGGCTACATAAAAAATTGCTATTGCGAATGCTTAAATAATATTTATCTCCTATAATTAAACTAAATTTAAAATATCTACGTTTTAAGCCATAGAAATTATCTTGAGACGCCATAATAAATACATAATTAATTATCAGTTCTAGATCACAATTTATATTATTTTCCACAAACTTTATAAAAAAAGGATCCAGTGTATCAAGTATTGAAAGAAAATATATTTAATTCTGCCTCAGCATAATTTTTATGACCGTTTTCAAAAATTGAAAAATACCTACATTAAATTAAGTAAATTCTTTTTGTATATTAAAAGGCTAAAAATTACTTATATAATTGTTTCTAAAAGTGTATAGATCTTAATCTGTAAGAACATTTATAACAAAAATAGACGATTCTACTTTTCTCTATACAAATAAAATAGGTGGAATTTTTTAATTCTTCCCAAATATCCGACAGCAGGATAATGAACAAAAAAGTATTCTAAATTTTGAACTTTCTTTGAAGCGCTAATTTTTAAAAATAACAGGCTGAATAATTTAGGACAGTTGAAGGGTAAAACGGTTTTCATGTTTCTGTTTGAACTTTTGTACTGTTCAATGGTATAATTAAAGATTAAATACAGGGTGAATTTTTTACTACCTTGTTATAAATTTTGATTTCTTCATCGTCAAGCACTAGTTATAAAGTTAAGATAGAAACAAAAAAGTCGTTTTTATGACCCTTTATTACTTAATTTAAAAAATATTTAAAAATGTTCAGCCGAAAGTGGTTTTAAAATATGATTTGTTAAGAACATATCATTATCGAAAGTTTGGGGCACCCTGTATATGGACATTAAGAGTTTTTAATTGTGCGTATTAATTAACCGTTTGTTCTTAGTTATTAAATGTTAAAAACTTTGCAGAAGTAGATTTTCCATTTCCACCTAAAAGCAATTTTAATTATTAGTTAGCATTAGGAAATAAATAGTATTGAAAGAGGAAGGGAAGGGAAGGGACGAATATATTTGCAGCATGAGCGATAGGTGAATCTTTAAATCACATAATAGTATAACAATTATAATTTGAGGGGGTCTCACCTGCGAAACACAGGTTATTGCCGACCGATTACAATACAATTCGCAGATAAAAATTGTTATACTATAGCAGAAAATTAGTACCATTCCTTGCGACTATTCTTTTTTTACGGCTATAACCATTGTATAAAGAACTAATAGTAGTATCACCTTATGGAAGTTTCATTGGAGCGAAATGAATACTACCAATAGATGGCGCTAGTGAATTTGGATAAGTCGAAAGTCGTTTGTTTTGAAGTGGGCGGACTTGAGGGTCGAGCTGAAATTTTTGCAGATGACGGAGACCGATGGGTTTCTATTTTTAACTTTTAGAAAAAAAATTATTCACTCGTGATTCATTGTTTGGACTATTTTCTAGGTAATGGTTGTTATTGTGCGTTAGTACGTTTACAGGTAGTAGGTATTGTGAATTAGTTGTGTTTATTTTTTATTACTGAATTATTTTACTGTTAATAAAGGACGAGTTCCCAACAAGAGTACATGATTTAGGTATATATATAAAAAAAATAAGTTTTTGGAAAGTGCCAAAAATGTTTACCAAGTTCAGTAAAATGATACTGAAAAATTAAAATATTATAGCCATTAATAATTTTTGAATTTTCAACTTTAACACCCTGCATTTCGAAAACGGATAATTTTTTTCTAAGCATAATTCATTTAATCGTTTTATTTTTAATCAGAGAATCTTCAGGTGTACTATGTTCCATTCTTAATGATATATATTGTTAAATTAGTTAACCATTAATTATCGTTTTAAAATTAGAATTAAAAAATTGTGTATTTATAACTGTTTTGAAATTATTCAAATAGAAAATATGCGTTTGTTTTTCTTTTCCTTTGCGGATAATTATCCGAATTAATTTAAAATAAATTCTATAATATTAATAATAGCAATAATAATACATTTAGAAAGTGTATTTTTAATTCAAATACATACATAGGTAGGTAGGTACCTACCTAAGTACTTAGCATTGAAGTAATCATAATCAACAGGTTATTTCTTTTATCTGGTGCGTAGCAATGTAACAAACAAAAACCCTTAAGATGGTTGGTAAATAATCAGGGCCGACGAGAGGGGGGGTAGCCGGGACAAATTCCCGGGGCCCGGGCTCAAAGTGGGGGCCCGGGCTCAAAGTGGCGGCCCGGCAGCTTTGGATGACGTTTTTTTTTAGTTCGCCACAAGAGCACAAGAGAGAGGACTTTTTTTAGAGATTTCACTAAAGAGGAGAAGTGATATTGAAAGGGCTTAATTTTTTTATAAAATTGTTGCGGGGCCCGACCTGGAAAATTGTACCGGGGCCCGACCTGGCTCTCGGCAGCCTTGTAAATAATATAAATGAATTCTTAATATTGAAGTAAACACAATGGGTTTTATAAGGATTATTTTTGTTGGTAATAATCCTGTTGGTTAGATTTGGAAAATATAAGTAATTTTTATGTATAATTCTTGGTATAGGTAGATTGACGTGATTATTCTCAGGTGGTTCTTTACTGGTTTATTTAAGTCCCAGCTAAACATTTGTCTCTTTGAATAATATAACTTAAACTAATGTTAAATGATTTATTTCTTTATTATATTTCATATTATTTCTACTTTTTCTAACAATAATCAATTTAAGATATCTACTTTGAGGCAAAATATTTAGTAGGGAAGTTTTCATTACATAAACATACTGTGTGTCCAAAAAAATATTAAATTTGGCTAAACAGTAACCTTTATTTCTAAAAACAGGAGGACAATGTTACTTGAAAAATGTATTTAGAATCAATATTTACCATCAAATCTCAGACCCGGACACATTTTTTTTTTTTAACAATACGGGAGAAGCAAAAGTGACATTTTTACAAATGAAATTATTTTGAACAAATTTATTTGAGATCATGTACAAGATTATTTATTATTAAAGACACCTTTTATAACCACTATTGCATATTCAAAAAAAGCTTTAAATAAAAGTTTTTGGATATGACTGATTTTTTTAAAAAATATACCATAAAAACACATTAGTATTCAGATTTCACTGAATACAACACAAATAAACTTTTTTAAATGGGATACTCTCTATGTTATTAAATTTCTGGGATATAGATTTTTTTTCTAATTTCAAAATTGTATAATATTATTGATAACCCTATCTTATACCGACTGTTCTCGAGTAATTTAACGTTGATAATGTAAATATAAAAAAGTTAACACTATTAAAGTAAAAACTATGAAAATCACAACTATTATGTTTGATAATAAACTAATCCAAATAGGTAGTTTACAGTGAGGAAGAAAAAGTGTAAATATTTATCTAAACTATAAGATATTCGACGTTTAATTAATCTGGAAAGACTAAAGACCATTACGAAAATTGAATAAAATATACCTATATCTATGCTATCCCTATTAAAAAATATTCATATTGTATCCTATGAAAGATGCACGCCACTGATATGGGCATTATATTTTTGATGACATTTTAACAAAATTCGGTCGATGTAAATATTATACAATAATAATTATGGCATAAAGGGTGGGTAATTTATAATGAATAACCCTGTAGGTACCTAATAATTTTCAGTAAAAAAATTTTAATTCGCACTTTTTTACGTAGATTAAAGAAAAATGTAATTTCGTGTTTTCTTGGTGCAGACATTTTGCGACACACTGTAAATTCAAATCCAAAATGATGTAATTTTTTTTTCAACACATACCTAATACAAATTTATTAGCAAAAGGTAAATACTTGTTATTTTAGGTATATTTCTCCTTTAGACAGACATTTTTAGTTTTATTGTCTCAAGATTTTAAAAAATTACCGAACCTTATAATATTTTATTTATAATTTGATGATCCCGAGTGGCCATCGCACGAAGACGAAATTTGTGCATAAAGATTTAGATGTCATTAACATAAAATTAATGTTTTGAAATTAATTTATGAGTTTTACAATTTAGAAAATAAAAAATAAAAAAAAGTGCCTGCTCGTGGGTTTTAACTCTGAACCCCTCGATTCACAGGCGAGGACTCTAAGTTTCCGTTATTGACACATATGAAAAAGTTTTACTTTTTAACGCTGATAATCAAATTGGTTTTAGTTTCATTAAAATCTCAATTTATTTCTAAATATAAACGAATATCTTGTGGAATGCTATTATTTATTGATTCTTCACAAGAATCACTAATTTTTAATTATATTTAATCTCAATAACTAAAAAAATATATATTGACAATTCATTTGACAGAATTGTCGCTTATAAAGTTCTAACATCTGACCAGCAAATAAAATCGTTAGTTCAATTTATTGTACCAAGAGGTGTCGGGCGCGATTGCCTCCAATAACATGGCAATTATCCTACTATAGTTCTTTATACAATGCTACAAATTACTCGGATTAACAATATCTCTTGATTTCGTCGGACTATGACAATAGAATAGTTTGTTAGTAGCAAAATGACCGTCATTTGATTTTAAAATATTATTTTCCAACTCATCGTCAGTCAATTTGCTGATTTACTAATAACATGTAAACCAGTCTTAAGAGCAAACCGGACACCTCGAAAATTTATAATTCATTTTGAGCCTTTATTTTTAGTCCGATTTTTGTGAAATTTTCAGGAAATACCAATAATAACAAAACTTTTTTGTAAACCTTCGGACAGTATTTATTTTGAAAAATTTTAAAAATAATTTCAGAAATAACATTTACACGCCATTCTGTATTAAATCTAGAAAAATTTACTCTTACTCTATTCTAAAACGTCTCTGTAGAGTGCTTGCTACCTTATCGTTGCACAAATTTAAAGCTCTCAATGTTGTCAAGACACATAATATCACGAAGTATTCCCAATGGCACGCATATAAATACAATTTTATATTAGAAATTCCTTAAAACATTTTTTCTTTCGCAAGAGGTCCGGTTTTCTCTTAAGCTGAATATAATGAAATGAAATTACATAACACTTCATTTCTTAATCAAGAAGAGTTGAGAAAGTGCAGTTTTATATTATAGCCGTAGAAAAACATTTATTTTTTATACATGAAAAACCTCAAAATATTATTGTATCCTTTTGAGAAAAACTTCTATACAGGGTAGCGCATCAGTCTGTAGAGCCAAAACTATATGATTTTTTCTAATCTGTTTCCACATCAAGATGTATATCAGAAAATGCAACATGGAACACCCTGTATTTTATTTTTATTTCACACGTTATAACCAGTTTTATATGAAAATCGTATTGATTTCAATAACCTGTATAGTGCCAATGAAACAATTGAAATCCATTTTTTATGCGGTAAAAGGTTTTGCCGATGCACTACTTTTGTCTATAAGAAACAAATCTGTACAGGGTAAGTACAAACTAAAATATATCATTTTATAAGTTTTTTTTATATTTACGACCCTGTATTTTATATCACCATTCAAAAGTACCTTCATTAAAGTTTCACTTCAGTTAAGCATTCCTGTACCCAAAGTTAATAATTTTGAGTGTTTTTTAAATTTAAACGAGAAAAAAGATATTTCACAAAATACTTTTAATTTTAACTTATCACTGGTTAATAGGAAATAGACTGTCAATTAGTTAAAAATAAATAAAATAGCAACCGAAAATTTCACATAATTACCTACTTTATTCTATGTTTAAGTGTTATTTAAACAGACTTTATTTACTTAGAAAAATTTATCTAAGTAGCCTTCAATAATATTGATGGAGATCTTAAGATGGTTTTCAAAGGTAAAACTCACATTTATTTTTAAAAATAAAATAACACTATTACTAGTTCGAACTATTAGTATTGAGGAATTCAAGTCAACTTAAAAATATAATAAACTCAAAATAAAGTTTGTATTACAATGGAGCGAGTCTAGAATTGGTCTTATTTTTAACTGAATGTTAGTTCTATTAGAAATTGTCAAAAACTGTTTTAGTCGATAATAAATTACAGCTGGTTAAATTATAATCACTAATTAACAAACAGTCCTGTTAACCAGTGGCCAGTTAAAATTATATAATTTTGTGAATTATTTTTTTTTTTGTCATTTAAATTTAAAGATCTCCCAAAATTATTAATTTTAGGTATAGGGAATGCTTAGCTCAAATGAAACTTTAATTAAGGTACTTTTAAATGGTGATATAAAATACAGGGTGGTTAATTAAAAAAAAAAAAAATTAGAAAATGATGTATTTGAGTTTTGACTGATTTGTGTGAACAGATTTGTTTCTAATTGAAAAAAAGTGGTGCATCGGCATACATTTTGACTAATATCGAAAACCTTTTACCACAAAAACAAATGGTTTTCAATTATTTCTTTTGCACTATACAGGTCATTGAAATCAATACGATTTGCATATAAAACTGGTTGTGTCTTCTAAACAAATTATGTCAGCTTAGTTGGATCAAAATATAAAAACTTTTATACCAACAACTTTTTTAAATAAAGTCTTCAACAATACCTCTATCATTTGTAATCTAATAAAACCAGAAATAGCCTACTTTTAGTGATTTTAATGACAACTTAATTGTTAATTCTGTCAAATACGTTAGTGTTAAAGTTAAAGAAGTATTGTTAGCTAGCGCAAAACAAGTTATTTTAACTTAAAAACGAATTATGTTATTATTCAATACAAATCTAGTTGCAAATGAGATCTGCGCTAGCCTTACAACTTTTTTGGAGGCTGTTGTCATATTGGCGACAAATCAAAATTCACTCAAGTCCAATAGCCTAATGTTAAGTGATTTTTGGCGACATAACATGCAAAGTCATATGTATGTGGGTTAGGTACATAATGCAGGTTTGTTTGTATTTACAATTTAAGGTCGCCCAACTGCCAGAATAACTATTCATTTTACAAATTTTCTATTTTCGGCAGTTATAAATATCACTTAAATAAGTAGATCATTATATAAAAATCACAATTGTAAAACATTTTTACTTACATACGTTTCTTGATATACCAGCTTCATTTTCATTATCTGAAGGGGAATTATCCAGTTTTATATTTACACCAGAATCTGCTGAAACATCGGCAACTCCTCCTTTAAAAATTAATAAGTTTCATTTAATAAAGAAATTTAACTTAGGGCCAGTCTTTTCACCTCTGAGTAAAGTTGAAAGTAACTACTTACTGATTAAACTATAGGGCTATTATTGTTTATTAATCTGTTAAGTAAACCTACATGTAACTTGACTCAGAGGTTAAAAGATCGGCCCTTCTTCTTTTTAATAAATATAACTAAATTGGTATTATTTGGAAGGGCAACTTGTAGGTTGAGAGGGGTTACCTTTCGGACGATTTCGGGAAATTAGTGACCTTATTTCGCTGTCTCATGAATATCTATATCAAGTGAAGTAAGCAGCACTAGTGAGGCTACTCTAATGCCGACATAACAGAAAAGTATAGTAGGATCTGATAATACATAATCATAGTATTTTGGTGCGAGTTTTGGGTGCATGGTGACAGTATTTCATTTATTTATTAGAAATTCAATTTATTTATTGAATGAACACTTAAAACTATATAGCTATTCAAATTAATAAAAAAAATGTTCTGTTTTTATTGAACCTCCCTGGTCGATTATTTTAAACGCGGACCTGTAGTCTTTTCTAATTTTTTATACTGCTTTCATTCTAATTTTTGAAAAATATTAACTATTTAGCAATTAGAAACATTTTAAGCCCAACATTATATAGAATGTTTTATGTCTCCTTCGAAAAACTGTATATTTCCTGCTATAATTCTTACGGGAGAGGCTAGCCACGAGACTAGTATGCATTCAAGTTCTCGAAGCAGTAAAGCCGTGATGTCTCTGGTCACGTCTTGGATGGATGACCGCTGGACTTAGCTGACTAGCGGTTAACCATCTACGACATGGAATGTATGATGAATAGGAAGGAGTAAGATATCCAACTGGTGGCACAGGTGGCACAATGCGTCTCAGTGGACCCAAGCTTGATTGCCGGAATTCCTCGAAACCTTTGTGGACTGAATTATGGGTTACATGAATGAATTCAGGATGAAAAATAGTATAGAACGATAGAATAAAATGCCCAGGAACGCATTTAGAATAAGGATTCCAGGTCCAAATTTTAAACAATCGAAAGAAAAAGAAATATTTGAAAAAATTTTTTGGAATGTCAGATACTTTCACACCATATTATTGTCCTCCTCAATGGGCAACTTTTATTCCATTTAACCAAATCTGTATATCTAATCATTCCTACCTTTATGTATAAGTTTATCTGGTATAGGTAATTCTGTAGGATCTGGTGATGCTATAGATGTCCCATTATTGCCCCATATATATTGGTCCGGCGGTAAAAGATGACGAGCAGGAGATATTAAGGCAAACGGATTGCCTAGAAGCTTGGGATTTTGCATAATAGGTAGTTGAATAGATAGATTAAGGGCGCTATCACAGATGTTTGTCGTCCAGTGGTTCCATGGATTGGAATCCTGAAAAAGATGAGATTCATTGTGATGATGAAAGATAATTATATAAAAGTAAATAATTAAGAAAAAGCAATTACTCACAGGTGATGGAGGAGTATCAGGCTTGGGAGGACACGGTCTCTTCATTGACCATGATACCATTTCTAGAGGTGGAGGAGGAGGCCAGTTGAAATGATCTCTATTACCTACTACTAAGTTATTGGACTTGTACATAGATGGCGGCAGAGGTATAAAGTTTTCTAAAAAAAAAAATAAAATTTTAAGTAATAACCAAAATATAAGACAACGAAGGCTTCTAATTTACCTGCTAAATTTCTGTTTAGAACTACTACTCCTTTTTTTTTACTGCCCTTTATGAAAAACATCAAATCAAAATCAAAATAAAATTCATCTATCGAGAATATTTGGAAAGAACTTAATTTCAATGGTGTTCCATAATAATCTTGGTAAAGTTTTTCAAGGTTGACAAATAAAGCGGTTCCGCCATTATTATAAACAACGTGATACAACTGGGCAGCTAAGATGTACAGGTCTGTCAAGGAGATATAATTTATATCATTAGTTACTGATATCTGAAAAAAAAAAAAACGGAAATGTAATGAAATATTGATTTATTCTTTGCTTACCAACAGAGCGTTTTATTCAGATAAAAGTATTTAATTGTTTTATAACTGAATTGCAGGGGGAGATATTTTATTTTAATTTTGTATATGCACGCACCATATGTTATGTAGTAATTATTTGTATTTGGTACATTATATTGATGCTCTACATTATATTATATGAATGAAAAATATTCTTTAAAATCTATTTTTATTATCATCTTATTTATACATAAATCCCATCTCTTTCATAAAAAAGTAGTTAAGTATATTCAATCAGGTAAAAATTTCCGACATCCCCAGATGCGAAATTGTTACTAGGATCCTAGTTGCGAGTTGCTAAGATACCCGTTACATTATCCTGGTTATAAAAACCATTCTTTAGAAGTCGAATGTTCCTCAAAATTAAAAACCTGAATTCGAATTTGCATAAGAAAAATAAATTAAAAAGAATTAGGAAAAAACTGTTACTTAAAATAAATTTTTCTTTTATGTATGTACCTATTTGCATTTATGTTCCTTCGTAGTAATTTCCTTAACTATCCCATAATAATATCCATAGATATTTCATATAATTTCAACAATATTATCCTTAATATTCATGAAATTTCTGTAAATAGCATATATTTTTCTCACACTTCGTCAGCATTTTTAAATTCGCGCCTATACAAACTCTACGCGTGACGTCATGCGCGTGGCCGTCCTATTTTTGACACTGCCGATATCCTACCTTTTATTTTTGTATACCATGACTGAATTGTAATTAATAAACTATTGATAGTTTGTAACTTAAGAACTAGTGATACTAAAACATAACGATCTTAAAACATTATCATCATTATGCATCATTCTCTAATTTCATAAAAAAATTAATTGCTTGGCAAACTTGTAATATTTTTTAAAAACCTTCTAGAGTCGAATACAGTATTACCAAACCATTCAAAAACTAATAAAAATACAGGGTGTTCTATTAAAAAAATATACATTTTTATTTTCCAAGCAAAAACGCAACACCCTGTATACCCAAAAATATTTTTAAAATATGTATTTTTCAAATCCATATAACTTTCATTTGAAATTTGTTTGCGTGTCTATAACACAAATTGAAATATTGAACAATTACGAACTAATCGGTATATGTAAACAATCTGGGTTTAGAAAGCAACACTCTTGTAAGACTGCTATTCAGTTCGTTTCTGCAAAGTGGAGAAAAGACATTAATGAAGGTAATGTGGTCCTGAGCGTGTTCCTTGATTTAAAACGTGCTTTTGAGACTCTCAACCGCAGGTTATTAATTAAAAAATTGAAATCATATGGAATTCGACAAACAGCTTTGGGATTACTTGAAAATTATTTGAAAGATCGGTATCACGTGACCAAGTTAGGAAATCTAAAATCTAAAAAAAAAATAATTAGTGAATATGGTGTACCGTAAGGAAGTGTTCTGGGCCAGTTAAGCTTAATTTATAACCGCCGTAACGTAACTTAAGAACTTAACGTAAGAAGTTGAAATATTGAATTTACGTATACTTATTTATACTGTTCGTAACGTAACTTAAGAACTTAACGTACCGTAGAAAGTTCGCCAACTTTTAACTTAACAACTTAACTTAACTTAAGACCTTACGGTTAGCCAATGAGATAATTCTGAGTTCAGCATGTGATAACTGTCAATTATTCTTTTTATTTTTTTTATAAATGATTAGACAAATACCATTTGTAAACTATCATTCTCCTTTTTGATGGACATACATTATCATGAATGATTTGTGTTTATGTTATTGGGAATAAACTATTTATGAGATATGAGTGTTGATGCATATACCTATAAATATCAAGTCTAGAACTGAAATAAGACACAAAACTAGTTTGCTAGGAAAGATTAAATTCTCATTATTGCTCAAAAACAATCAACATCTTCGGTAAACTATTGTTTTATTATATTTTTATATTATTGCTTTTAAAGTAGTTAAAATATTCTTTCTATATAGCAAAATTATAATTTATAAGTTTTATTTAGAGGTTAGGTACATAGTTTACACTTGTTTATTTCATAAGGTTGTCAGTAATTTAATAATCTCTGAAATCAACACGCATGCTCAACTCTTACGTTACGGACGTTTATAAATATACTTTATTTTTATATGTTAGGTTAAGTTTCTACAGCGTTAAGTTAAGTTACGTTACGGTGGTTATAAATTATACTTTACTGTTCATAATCTATATCAATGACATCCATCATGTATGCAAAAAAGCTTTTGTAAATATTTTTGCAGATGATACGGTAATATCTGTAGCCGGCAAAAATTTTGAGGAAATAACTAACATTCTCAACAATGAACTGAATATTCTGTATGATTGGCTTTGTGGTAATAAATTAAAACTAAATTCTAGTAAAACTAAGTACATAGTATTGGGAACTAGGGCAAACTGTCTGAAGTATTAACAAAATAATTATTATCTTAATATAAATAGTAATCACTTGAATGTGTAAATGAAATAAAATATTTGGGAGTCATTATTGATCCACAATTATTATTTACAAATCATGCAGAATATTTGTGTAAAACTTGGCTTTTTTAAAAGAATACCCAAGGATTTGACACAGTGGGCAAGGATGCTGGTATATAACACAATTATATATCTGCATTTCAACTACCGTGCTTCAGTTCTTCTAACAAGCCCAAAGGAACAAATAGCAAGGCTACAGATTTTACAAAATAAATGCAATCGGATATTATTGAATTGAAGTATATATACACACCTATAAGTACAATGCTGAATGGATGTCGGTAGAACAGGGTATTAAGAGATCGAATCTGATTTTTGTATATAAAATGGTAAACAAGAAAGTGCCAAAATATTTGTGGAGTTGCTATCTACCAGGGAGCCTATTCTCAAACTATAGGAAAATGAGGGTGAGAGCACTCTCTCACGATTTGGCCTTGCTGCGCATGTCACTCGACCAAAATTATAAGAAATCATTTCAACAGCGAGAGCAGTATTGCAAGACGTACCATAATTATCGTATTTGTATGATATACTGAAAAATTGCCAAATTCTTCGGAATTTTTATTTTCCAACGAGCTAGATTGAATTTCTGTTGCGTACACACGTTTAATGCGTTTAATATTTTTGTAATATATCATGACATGCGTACAATTAAAAATATTTTTAAATACAGGGGGATTCACAAATGTAACAGTAGTTTTTTTTACAAAATCTCACTCATTCTAGTATGACGTAAGGGAAGCATTTTTTCGAAAAGTACTACTCGATATGGTATTTTGTCGACCACATATTACACAATACACATTTCTTATACAGGGCGTTTTATAGTGAGAACCACAAAATAATTTTTTTAGGGATTACTTCTAAACCCTGTACTATAAATTGATTTTTGGGGAAAGTAATATCACTAAAATATGCGTACCTCTAAGCTTCAAAATATACAAGGCGGCTTATTTGTTGGAAGATATTCTATTTTAATAAAAGTACAAAAATCACAAACACCTTAAATTTTCCCAGGTCAAATGTAACCTTTTTCTCTGGCACTGTTTTAAGAGTTATGTATTTTAAATCCGATACTATGACCAGTTTTCGAGATACATGGCGTTAAAGTGGAGAATTGTTGAATTTAGTTTATTTTTTCTTTAAACTGAAAAGCTAGATTGTCTTTATACAGGGTGTTTCCGAACTTGGCGTCCAAATTTGTAGGGGTGGTAGTTCGCATAATTTGAGACCGATTCGCAGATTTCATTTTTCCAAAATATTTAAAATAAAATTAAAAATTATAAACAGGTACGGTCCTGCACAGCGATGGACCGCCTCGACTCGCGCGCGCTACGCTTAGAATAGACAAAATTGCAAATCGCATCTGTTTTTGAGAACTATTGCGCTACGCGCTCAGGGTAGGACCCGCTCTTTGATTTTTTTTATAATGGCTCTATTTTGTTAATTATAATTTTTTTTTAGAAAAATGAAATCTGTCAATCGCTCTCAAATTATGCGAACTACCACCCCTACAAATTTGGACGCCAAGTTCGGAAACACCCTGTATAGAATATATAAATTGAATTTAAGTTTTGGGTAGATGTCCAATACAAGAGATAGTTTAAAACAGTTGCGGCTCGTGACCAAAATATTGGTGGTTTACAATGACAGAATATAATAGATATCAGTATGGATGTAGGTAAAAAACTTTCAGTGTTTTAGAAAGGAATAGGTATAGAAAGACTCTCAAAGTTTTTACCTACATCTGTACTAATACATATCTATATTCTGCCATTGTAAAAACCCAATATTTTGGACACAAGCCGCTAATGGTTTAAAATAATTGTTACGGGGTGCTTCACAAATAAATCACAATAATAATATATTTTTGCAAATAACTGCAGTTGCGCCACAGATAAATTATTATTTCATTAATTTTTTTATACAGGGTGAGCCATCCAGCCAACCACCAAAAAATAATTATGTTTTGAAATTATTAAAAAGTCGGCCTTGCATTTCTTTAGTGACTTTGAGTAAGTTAATAATTATTTATTTATTATGCCTTTATTTGACAAATGTACAACATTTGCCCAAAGATGGCGAAGATTAGCTAGAGAGCTACTCTTTAACTCTTAACCTTCTTTGGTAGCAGTCTAAATATAAATACATATTCAAAACATATTAAAAAACAATCAGAAGAAAACAACATTCTTTAAACAAAAACATTTATAATATAATCAAAAGAGAAGAAAACAATAATATTATTGAGTACAGAGTAGGTTTTCTTTTATGTTTAGCTTAAAAATATTTAGAGAGGCATTCCAATTTAAGTGGTTAAACCTATTATGTAATTTAGCAGCATTATATGAAAAAGATTTTTCAAACATACAAGAATAGTGCTGAGGCATTGTAAGAGTATTCTGCCTAATATTTCGATTATGAACTGAATTTATAAATATCAATTTTTCAAACAGATACATGGGGGTTTTCGTTTTTAACAATCTATATAAAAAGGTAATAAAGTTCAACTGAAATAAATTTTCAAGTTTTAACCACTTAAGTTGTGTGAAATAGGCAGATATGTGATCAAACTTCCTCAAATTGTAAATAAACCTGCAGCAGCCATTTTGTATTACCTTGTAACTACTTCCTCGATGCTTGATCTAGACATGGATAATAAATGAGTAAACAATAATTCAAGCGTGATAATAGTAAGGATTCTATGAGTTTTTTGCGCATTTTAAAATTGAGAATGTGTTTGTTCACATACAGCAACCGCAATTTTATGTAACATGATTCAATCAAATTTTTACTTTCCATCTGTGTACCATAACTCATGAACCGATACAAAGAAAAACATTAAAATTCAACCTTAAGCTTTATTCCGACCTGCGGTGAACTGATTAGATTTTGGGCAGAGTCGGAACATCTGGGGGATACTTTATAGGGGGTCATTTTTATATTTTATGAAATATTCTGTTATTTACATTTGGAGAAGAAATTCTTTAAATAAAAGTTACTTCTGATAAAATTTTCTATTATTTTTGTTCTATACAAAATGTTCCTAAAATGGCCCATATTCGAGAAATTTGACAAAATGTAAAAAAATCAAATTTTTATGAAAATTGTTCAAGTAAAAGTTGTTTGTGATGTAGTTCTCTATAATTTTTGTTCCATACATAATTTCTCTAAAATGGACCGTATTCGAGATATTTGTGAAAAAGTGTAAATTTTGAAGAAAACTCAAAAACGGACAAAGAAAAAACCTTAAATTTTAAACTTATGCTTTATTTCGACCTGAGGTGAACGGATTAGATTTTGGGCAGAGTCGGAACATCTGGGGGGTACTTTATAAGGGGTCATTTTTATATTTTTATGAAATATTCTGTTATTTACGTTTGGAGAAGAAAATTCTTCAAATAAAAGTTACTACTAATATTATTCTCTATTATTTTTGTTCTATACAAAATGTTCCTAAAATGGTCCGTATTCTAGAAATTTGACAAAATGTAAAAAAATCAAATTTTTATGAAAATTGTTCAAATAAAAGTTGTTTGTGATGTAATTCTCTATAATTTTTGATTTATACTTAATTTCTCTAAAAATCGACCGTATTCGAGATATTTGTGAAAAAGTGTAAATTTTGAAGAAAACTCAAAAACGGACAAAGAAACAAACTTTAAATTTATGCTTTATTTCGACCTGAGGTGAACGTATTAGATTTTGGGCAGAGTCGGAACATCTGGGGGTTACTTTATAGGGGGTAATTTTTATATTTTATGAAATATATCTGTTATTTACGTTTGGAGTAGAAAATTCTTTAAATAAAAGTTACTTCTAATATTATTCCCTATAATTTTTGCTCTATACAAAATTTTTCTAAAATGGTCCGTATTCGAGAAATTTTACAAAATGTAATAAATTCTGATTTTTAAAAAAATTGTTAACTCTAAGATATTTGCGATATCGATCTCTATAATTTTTGTTTTTTACATGATTTCTCTAAAATGGACCGTAATGGAAAAATTGGAGGAAAAGTATAATATTTAAATTTTTCAGTATTTTCGTTGGCAATGAATGTATATAGAAAAATGTTTCGAGTTAGATGTATGTGGAAAATGAATATATTAAGTTAACCTCAAAACATTTACAAAGGTGCTACATTAGGTTGTTCAAAATAACCGCAAAAAGCCTGTAATAACTAGATAGGATAGTCATGTGTTGGACACATCAGATTTTTTATATGGCTTTTAAATCTAAGAGACTTGTCAACCATCAAGCCTAAATTTTTGGCTTCATTTGATATGTTTAGCTTTACTCCATCTAATTCAAGTTTCAATAAACATTCGGTATTAATATATTTATTTTTATCACAAAAAAGAACTGCCGTCGTTTTGGTAGGATTTAAAGATAAATTATTTTCTTTAGAATATTGATAGATTAATTTTAAGTCCTGATTGATATTAATATTTGAGTCCGCGGTGTTTGAAGTTGGAAAATAATGTAAGAGCTGGGTATCATCAGCATAAAGTTGTATTTGACTGTTTTTGGGACCTTCGGCAAGTCAGACGTGTATACAAGAAACAGTAAGGGACCCAAAAATTACCCTTGAGGAACACCTGAGATAATGGCTTTAGAGATGGATCGTTTTCCGTCAGTGCGCACACGCTGTGAACGTTTCCAAAGATACGACTTAAAAAAAGATAAAACAAGATCATTGCATCCATAATATTTGAGTTTTACAATGGTAACTCATGATCTATAAGGTCAAAAGCTTTTGAATAGTCCAAATTAATTAATATAACAGCTAGTTTTTTGTCAAGAGCACTAACGACATTATCGGTAAGGTTTAACATAGCTGTGCTGGTGCTATGGGCTTTTCTAAAACCAGATTGCTCAATAGGAAGAATTGCATTTACTGTTAGATAAGCATATAACTGATTAAATACAACTCTCTCAAGGATTTTAGAGATTACAGATAATAAATAAGCTAATGGATCTTAAATCTTGGAACTGTTTAGGATTGGATTTTTTGGGAATCGGACGGACTATGGATTCACGCCAGGCCTTTGGAAAGTAACCACTTTGTAAACAACAGTCAATTATATGAGTTATATGGTCAAGAATTGTAGGTAAGCATAACTTTAACATATGGAGTGAGATACCATCATTACCACTAGTATTGGATTTAATCGAATTTATGGCATGGAGAATCGTGTCCTGATTAACTAGAGAGAATTTAAAACTACGATTATTTTCAAAGCTATTATTTGAATAGAAATGTATTGTGATGTTTGTCTATTTTCAAACAACAGTTTATTTATTAATAATTTATTTAAACACTTATTTATTTTAAACAATACTATTTTAATTTATATATACTTCGAATGTCTTTAAACTGATCACTATTTATATTCACCACTGTCTATCTACTAATTACTATTTATCTTCACTGTTCATATAATACTGATTCTGATGGCTCTCCTCCACCAATTTATATACAAATTGGTGGTCTAGAATGCTCCCCCACCAAAATTGCCAGTATGTACCAGAAACGTTATCACGTTCTAGAAATAGTATCTCGTTGACCCTGGAATGTTCGCGAAAGTGTCTCAACCATAGTCGTCCCATAGGTTTGGTCTTAAGGGGTTTAATTATGTATAATAATGGGACAAGTTGAGCCTCAAAGGCCAAATAAGACAGAGAGGGACTTGTAGGGTTAGAGCATGACTGAATAATGAAATGGCTCACATAACAGTATTTTATTACGGCAATTGTCTGTTTTTTTGAAAACACTGCCAAAGTAGTCATTTATTTCATCTGGATTGCTTAAAATCAAGGGCAAGTCTGTATTGCAACTTGATGATTGAATGTTTAAATTTCTAAAACCTGGCCATAAAAGTTTTTCATTTTTGTCATTTTGTAAATTAAATATGCTGCAGTATATGCAAGTTTTGTTTCTATAGTGAATATCTTTATGGTCATATGCGTAGCATTTTTTACATCTAGGAATTTTTGTATTTTTTCCCATGAAATGTAGACTTTCTTTATAGACATAAATCTTCCAAACAGGTC
The DNA here is from genome assembly GCA_927349885.1 of Psylliodes chrysocephalus. Classification (NCBI taxonomy): domain Eukaryota; kingdom Metazoa; phylum Arthropoda; class Insecta; order Coleoptera; family Chrysomelidae; genus Psylliodes; species Psylliodes chrysocephalus. Next base: position 45,758,502 of record OV651816.1, read on the forward strand.
CCCCGAACATTCAGCAAATATTATACTTTTTCCATTTCGAGATGTACTTAAGTATATACGATACTTTTAAATCATCATCAGGTGTAATGAAGGTATTTTGTTCTATTAAGCATTCTTTGACATCTTCTAAACTCAAGTTATTCATAGTTGTAATGATCTTAATTCTAGGCTTTTTCATTTGCGATAATGTAATACTTATTTATCAGCTGAGATTTGTTTCTGTGCTTCATTTTTTGCCTCTTCTTCTGTGTTACATTTAATTATCAGATTTCCATTATTATTTGTTTTGATTGTGTTTATAGATATATTTATTTCTTTGGAGTTTATTTTAGTCTGAAAGTCTGAATCTCTTTTTTCGTTATCTCGGCATTTTGAGGACGTGAAGGTTTGATGATAATAGCTGGAATATTTTTTGGGGCTTGTTTTACTATTGGAGCGGAGCTCATTGCGGTAACATTTGCGTACGATTTATCGTTTCCAGTTGCTGAAGCTTTTCTTGAAGCAGTTTTATTATGGTTTCCTCATCTTCAATTATTGTTTCTTTATCCCGTATTGTAATTTTGAGACAGTGAGATAAATCATTTTCTATACACTTGGTACGTCTTTGTAACGGCATGCATTTTATTTCTGAACTTATTAGTTCTGAACACTCTCAGCCGTAGTAAGTTTGACAAGAATCACACGGGAAAAGCGATATTTTGTCCTTAACGCTACCTTTTTTCTTACACTGAATACATTCATCTTGAATTGATTGTTTCATGTTATTCAATGTAACTGGCACGCCACTGGAATATTCGAGTTTATTAAAATTTATCAGTTTACGTTTTTGATATCAAGATTTTTTTGGTAGAGAAAGAAAAAAAAAACTTGTTTACTTCCTCAATGGGATTTTAAATATGTAATATTTTCGTAAAACACCAATGTATTGTTTAGATTTCACTTTTATCGCAAACTAGAATGTTATGAAATTCATGAAAAACGGTAAGGTATTACCTGCACAAACTTCAACTTTTATTGGAGCACAAACAAAACACAACACACACGTGGAAGTCGATTGACATTAGGTAAGTATGTAACCGACTTTAAAATATACAGAGTAATCTGTTTCTATTAGAACACCCTGTGTATATAATATTTTGTTGCCAAAATACCATATTGTGTAGTATTTTTTAAAAATATTCTTCCCTGACGTCACAGTAAAATTAGTGAGATTTTGGAAAAAATACCGTCATACATTTGTGAATCACCCTGTAACTAAAAATATTTTTAATTCGAGAGACGCTAAAATAATGGTTCCCACCTTATCGAGACTGAGGCCCACAAGGGTAAACTCGTAGCGTAACAAAAACGAGAAATGATTTAACTTGGAACGAAATACCGAAAGCTGATAGTAGTATTAGCACGTTGAATTTTTTGATTTGTGAAGCATTGACATTACTTAGGTTAAACCATGTGATGATTTTCACAAGCCTTGATTTTTAAAACCACTCTATATCGCCTTTTGATATTAGGGTTTAAAAACTTGTTCGAGCAATTTATCCAATAATAATTGGCCCCTTTACCTCTTAAGCCTGCTCATGTAAAATATTTGGGCTCCTTACTTCGCCTATTTATATTCTATTAATAAAGGACAGAAGGATGAGTATTGCAACTATGTTAAAAGAAATAAATTGGCTTTCCGTTAAGAATTATGTTCAGTACATGACTGATATTTATTTATAAAATAAAAATGACACAGTACCATCGCATCAGATCTATTAGAAAAAATTCAATATAATTCGCAATATCACAACAATAACACAAGAAGCCAATCTGATTTTCATGTACGGCAAGCCATCACTAAAAGTTCCCAAAATGCAATTTTTATTAAAGGTTTAAAAAATTTAATAGACTGCCTACAGATATTAAAACAAAACAATAAATGTATTCAAAAGTAACCTCAAACAATACTTGATAAATAAACAGAACGGATACACTTTCTTGTGATAATACTCTTTAAACCTGCCCTTTTTAAGTATTTCCCTTAATTTATTGTTATTTTACCCCTCGTTTTATCTGCATTTATTATAGATTATTTGTTTTGAGATCATGTACTTTATTTTAAAAAATTACTTGATGTTATATTAATACTACTTACTATGTTTAAATTATTAATAGTTTTGCGACGATAGGTTATAGCAACTTATAGCCACAAAACTATTTTTGCGTTAAATGAGATCCATAGAGAGCAATGTAATTTACAAAGGCCTTCTTTCAATAAACGTGTGTTTATACATCAGAAATTCAATCTAGCTCATAAGTTTGAAAATAAAAATTTCGAAAACTAGGCAATTTTCAACTTTAATTTCGAAAACTAGTCATAGGATTAAGTTGAAACTATTTACACTTTTGGTTACTAGGTTGAGTACAGTAGCATACCAAAAAAATTTGACCGGTTGCCACTTTACATAAGGAAATACGTGAAATGTGTACGTTTTAAACCTACATTTGAAATGATAAATCTATAAAAATGTATAGACAAAAACAATTTGAAGATGAACACCAGAAAGGATTACAAGAAAAAGAAATTATTTTTGAAACTTTAACTGAACAAGAATAGGTTTTTATTTTTTTTATGTTTATTCAATAAAATTATTATCTAATTACCTTTAGATACAAGAGGCCAGAGATATAATATACACCGGTGTTTAACCTGTGCAAATGTTGCCAATTTCTAAAGAAAGGTTAACGGAGTGGGGGAACTGGGCAGAGACCCGAACTCTGTGACACAGACCGGACTTTGTTTATTAGCATCATAATGAACTATCAGATTTATTTAAAATACATATACGTTTAATGGAATTTTGTATTATGAAATAAAATTAACGTGAGTGATTTTTTAATACCAAACAGATGCCACGACATTTTATGTAAAGAGAAGACCTTTTATAGAATATTTCGTAAGCGTTTATTTACTACGGACTTTTCAGCAAGAGACTACAGTAAAATGTTGAAATAGAATATTGTTAATAGAGCAAGAATTGGTACTCATTGCCTACGAGTATTATAAAAAAAGCATGCGCGCAGGCGAATACTGCTAATCAAACCTTGCGAGTTGAACATTATATTTTTTCTACGGCTATTACATAATATTAAAAATAAGTCAAAATGAGAAAATGCTGTTTTGTATTGTAACCACAGCTTCTTTATTTAGGAATATTAATTAATATAGAGGATGAGTCACATAAAACTCTAGAAATGCATATGTCTGAAACCAGATAACATTTTAAAATTTAAACCTATTAAAAGTCATTTGGTCACCAGGGGTGAGTGATTATCGAAATAAATTATTGATCATTGAAAATAATCGATTATTTTCAAACAATCTACTTTTTTGGCGTATTTCCTTTAAAATCGACTACTTGATTATCTTTGAAAAATCGAAAATAATCGATTAATTAAAAAGTCAATTAACTGATAAATCGATTTTCAAAAAATATAAAAACCGAATTATCGATTATTTTAAATAATCGATTATTATCAATAATTTATTTTTATTGTATTTCCTTTAAAATCGATAATTCGATTATCTTTGAAATACCGAAAATAATCGATTATTCCAAAATAATCGCTTAATCGAAAATAACCAATTAATTAAGAAGCCGATTCTATGATAAATCTATTTTCCAAAAAAATAACCGAATTATCGATTATTTTCTAATAATCCTTTTCATATTTCCTTTAAAATTGATTATTCTATTATCTTTGAGAAATCGAAAATAATCGATTATGAAAAAGCTTATTAACCGATAAATCGATAATTCTAAAAAATAACCGAAATGTCGGTTATAAATAATAATCGATTATATTCGATCAATCGATTATTTTCATATAATACCTTTGAAAAATCGAAAATAATTGATTAATCGAAAATAATCGATTAATTAAAAAACCGAAAAAATCGATTATTTTCAATCAATCGATTATTTTGAATAAATTTACTTTCTTTTTGTATTTCCTTTAAAATTGATTATTACATTAAAAAAACGAACATAATTTATTAAAAACAACGGATAAATTGATTTTCATAAAAAAATATCAGAATAATCGATAAATTGATTATTTTTGAAACCCCTATCGATCGCTTGTTTTTATCCGAGCATTTAGCTCCAAAATTTAGAGATTCGGATTTTTTGATCCCGTTATCTTTGAAACCGCATTCGATTGTATAATAAATATTGCTAGAATTTGGATTTTTTAGTAAACGAAAATTTTGTTCGAGTTATTTAGGGGTTTATAATGTAACATTTTATTAACAATGTGACTAACTCCCGTAACTTTAATATTTTTTTTTTGCTTATACTAGATTCTAGATCATATTGTGCGTTTTACTTTGTTTGAAGACTTAAGATTCAAATGTCACTTTCGATTTGACCGCAAATAAGATGAACCTTGAAATTGTAAGTAGGTCATCCTGTATTTCGTCTAATATTCTTATAAAAATAAAATTATAATTATGCTTCTTTACTTCTTATTTATCTACCAAAAAGGGTTAAAAACCACCTTTAGTAAATATTCTTATAAAACTACTTTTTAAAAACAAAATTTCGTTAGCAACAATGCCTATTTACTTCTCATTTAAATTAAGGAGGTCCTTTCGCCACACCTCTCGCCTCAAATTTAAAAAAAAAAGGTATTAGATTATGACTAAAATTAATTTTTTTCTAATAGTTGAAGTCCTTATTTATCTAATACTGAACTTTTAACTATACCTTACCTTGCAAATTTTTGAGAATTTTTTTTTTAAATGTGAGTATTTGTACAGTGCCTCACGAGAAAGTAAGTCCTCAACAACAATTCTCGAATTATACTATTATTTATTGATTAGATTGAGTAGAAAAAAAACTAAAAATAAAGTTTTTGAAATATTTAGATTTTCAAAAAGGAAAAACTTGTATTTCGTGCAAAACTTTTTTATTAATCAATGCAAAGCGCTTTCGGCTTATTTGCCATCATCAGTGCTCATCTACAAAAATTGTGGATGTAAACTTACAATTTAAAAAGATTTAAAAAAATTTATAAAATCTGAATTAGACTTTTAAGTCAAAAGTTAAAATAGTATATATACAATTGTTTGAACGAATTAAAAATTACAAGAAACAGACAAAGTGACAAAAAACCTGGTATTGGGAATAGTGAGTGTGGGATAAGCCCCTACAAATCAAATCTGATCTCCAAAAGCAAGTTAGCTTGTGTGGAATTAAGGAATCATGCCACCCTCACTATTCACAAAATTGAAAAAAGGTTAACAAATTAATTAAAATTTAAAGAAATTTACAATTAGAGGGTGACTGTGGAATATATATTTGAATTTGAATCTATAATGCAATATTTGATATGAAGAAAGTAAAACGCAGAAGTCCAAAGTAAAAAAACTGAAGGTTTTTTTTTATATATGTTTTATATACATTATAATTATGAAAAAGTCTACCTACTGTCCACAACGTATCCAACAAGTTCCTGGTCATCCTCACTCCCAAAATTATAAATTTCGGGATGTTTACAACTTGCTAAATCATAATTTTATTAATATTAATATTTTCAAATTTAAATTTATCTCATTTTGGTTCAAGTTGTTTAACCGTTTCCACATGACAGTGGTGACAAGCGACACTTGAAGACTTTGACTTGTCAAATGTCAACAGAAGGAGGTGCGTTCACCTCAGTGTGGAACATGTTTCTCCGAGTGTGATTCGAGTGATTGGAGGTTAACGGAGATCAAAATTTGTTATTGAATTTAAAGATTTAATTTATTGTTATTTAAATTTAAATAAATGTTTAATATGAAAGATATTATTATTTTGATGTCAGGACAAAACAAAAATGTCACTCGCGTGATTCAGATGTGTCAACCCGGGCTCTGCAGAACATTCTTTCAGAGAACCCAAGATGGCACAACTGAACCCGCGGTCCCTAAAGGTGAATCTGATGTTTAGTCCTAAAAATTACTAAATCACTCAACAAACGTACTCATGGTTAAAAGAGACAAAATAGAGAACAAAAAAGTTTTAAACAGACAAACAAACAAAATTTGTTATTGAATTTAAAGATTTAATTTATTGTTAGTTAAATTTAGATAAATGTTTAATATAAAAGATATTATTATTTTGATGTCAAGACAAAACAAAAATGTCACTCGCGTGATTCAGATGTAGGGGCTTATCCCACACTCACTATTCCCAATACCAGGTTTTTTGTCACTTTGTCTGTTTCTTGTAATTTTTAATTCGTTCAAACAATTGTATATATACTATTTTAACTTTTGACTTAAAAGTCTAATTCAGATTTTATAAATTTTTTTAAATCTTTTTAAATTGTAAGTTTACATCCACAATTTTTGTAGATGAGCACTGATGATGGCAAATAAGCCGAAAGCGCTTTGCATTGATTAATAAAAAAGTTTTGCACGAAATACAAGTTTTTCCTTTTTGAATCTAAACTACGTGCACACAGCTGTCAACCTTTTTTGGTTTTTTTAATTTAGATTTTGTTTTATACAATAAAATATATATATATAGTAAACCGTGGAACTTATTGAGAAATTAATATTAAAAAATCACAAAAAATTTTCAAGTAACCTAGTTGAAAATTTTTTGTGATTTTTTAATAATAATTTCTCAATAAGTTCCACGGTTTACTATATATATATTTTATTGTATAAAACAAAATCTAAATATTTCAAAAACCTTATTTTTAGTTTTTTTCTACTCAATCTAATCAATAAATAATAGTATAATTCGAGAATTGTTGTTGAGCATTGTGCAATTTGATTTTGGTCGTCTGGCAACACTGCTGATGAAGCAGGAGAGTGTAGGAACGCTCTCATGAGTTTGAGAATAGGGTACCAGGTTCTACATGCACGGACGAATCTTACTTCTGGCTCAAATTTGAATACAGATTATTGGGCGAAAGCATTTTGTGAAGATATTCGACTTTTTAATGCCTTGCCAAACGATATAAAAGAAAGTGTTTCAGTATCCACTTTCGATAAAAAAATATTTATTAGCTTAAGCTAAATAAAGATTTATTTATTTATAACATTGATAAAAAAACATAAATTATGACGCAATTTTTGAAGTAACTTCTAAAAGTTAAGCCAAAAAATGATAATTTAAATTTCACAACTGCTGTATAACTGAAAATAATTTGTAAAAGTCACTGATAAAATATAAAATTTTCTGACTTTTTAAAATTCTTACCGAAATTACTTTCCCGATTTGCTGTAGGCTATCTATAGAAAAGCTGCTGTTGTACCTAGACTGATATTCGTATCGAAAGGTGTTTAAATCCATACAATGTGGCTGCTTTAGAAGCAATCCCCAACATCTCACTATTAGAACACTCGGTATTGTGTCCACATCAATTGCAACTAGCAATAGTTCGCCATTACTGTTGTTGACCTACAAAAATGAAACTTTTGTTAGGCATTCATTTTTTTTTATTGAGAAACGTAGTTCATGTCAGCCTATTTGAAAATGGGATGAACAAGTAAACTGAAGGGGTGCAGTAATAAACTAACTAAACAAACCAGGGAAACGTTTAAACTCTAGTAACAATATAAAGTGATACTAGAATAGAGATTGAAATTTAAGAGCTAAAAGTATATATTTTACGAGCGGATCTAGTGATTAGTGAAGAACGAAATAAATGAAAACATGAAATTCCACATTATATTAAAATAAATAATGTGTTGTAAGATATATAAACTGTTATTGATATAATTCTACATTCCACTCAAAGAAATTAAAGAAAAATTAGAAGTTAAAACAAAGATGCATCACTCGCTCTTCTCTAGAGAAAAACTCTTACTATGACGACAATCTCTCAATATATAAATAATATCGTGAAGACTTATTTTAATAAAAGAACATTTTCCAACAAAGGAAATATGAAAGTTATTATTAATTCTTCAAAGTTATATATTCAGGGCGAGATCGAATAATGTGATGTGTGAAGACGTATATTTTAAGATAAATATATTGTCTTAGCATTGAAATCAGATTGCATGACCAGAAAAATTCACAATTCCAAAACCTTGTAATTTAATGAGAACCGTCGACTGACCAGTTTTGATAATAAGATCTTGATAATAAAAATGTATTTCTGTACTTTCTCACCTGAACATAATCTCCTAATCTAGAAATTACTTCAGAAATAGAATTACATTCGTACATCTGAGGTTTGAAAGGAAATCCAAATTCTCTTAAATAAATTTTTGGGAGATCACTAAGACGTAGAGAGGACTGAGGTGATGCTTTAATTATTTGTACTATCTGAGATCCTAACACCTTCAAAGCTTGTTGTACAGTCAAACTAACAGTTCTTTCGCCATCAGGCATTTCTTCAATCTAAAAAAAAACAATTGTTTATTTAAGGTAAACTTATTCTTTATTAAAAGTATACCTTTACAATTTCTGGTATAGCTTCAAATAATTCTATTAATTTTGAAAATCCATAATTAGAAACTTTGCACTGATGTCCGAAATGGTGGTGATATGCAGGCACAAATTTGTTGAAAAAAATTGTATAATATGGTGAATGTCGCAGTAAATCTATGACCTAGGGATATAGAAAAATACATTGTAAAAATTGTGGCAGTCCGATATGGTAACTCATAATAAAAAGATCCACATAAAAGGTTTTTAAAGCCATGATCGAAAAAGTCAGAATTACTAGCCATGTCCATGATAACTACGGACGACTCTGCATTAAATCCAAACTGACACTTAAAAAGAAGAATTGTACGCGCCGACATGCGTAAATTTTTCCAATGCTTACTTTAAAAACATTTTTTTCTAATTCTGACATATAAATTGACATTTTTTATAATTGCAGTAAGTGTCAAACTGATCTGCTTTATGTAACCAGTTATAAATCGTTTTTTTCGTTTTAATATCAATATATTATTATACATCATTATTAAAAGTTTTCCGAAGAGGCTAGCAGGAGATTAGTGTGCATCCACGTTCTTGCAACAGTTAAGCAGTGATCTCTCCGCTTACGTTGTCAATGGGTGACGGTTGGGATGTGTCACTATAGGACTTAGCTGACTAGTATCGACGACGTGGAATGAATGACGCTGAATGAGTGAGTGAATTGGTGATTGAGAAAGTAGTAGGACCAACGACAAAGAACTAGTAAACTAATATTGTTTACAAAAATCGAATTTCAAACATTCACGCTTTTAACCACGTAGTTTTCTAATTATTATGAGAGTATCGGAGAGTTTTATTACAAGGATTGTTTTTTAAGGACTACTTTTTTGGCTAATACCACAACAGATATTGAATTATATCCAAAATTATTCAGTGATCTATATTAGATCAGGTAATGTTAGTAAATGTCACTTAGGGTATTTATCTAAAATGATATGGCTTTGAGCTTTTCTTGTTTTTCTTTATTTTACCTAAATAATTGTTTTTTGTATTTTTAATATGGGTCTATAAAGTAGCGTATCCAGATTTTAAGTTTGCGGAGGACTTGTGTCGTAGTTACCATATTTTTCTGTTTTGTACACAAAGCTCAGCTGCCCAAATAGCTGTTAGCTACATTTTGTCAAAATATTTACGGGGGAGGGGTGATAGTTGGTAGGACGCTTGAACGCTACTGGACCTACATAAAATTAATACAATAAAAAAATATCTTGGGTAATAAGCTTAATAAGTTATCTTAATTATATAATTTACAAGACTGATAAACTTTGACAGATCTTTAGACTGTGTGTAATTTGAAGTTTATGTAATTCAGACAGATCACATTCTCAAGCTCTGTCAAAGTTCTCCAGGCTCATAAATGTTAATGACAGTTCTTGCAACCGGCTGTAGAAGTTTTTAAGAAATAGTCTTACTTCCACAGCAAACTGTTTAGTTCTCAAAATTTCTTCAGATGTTTGTTCTCTTTTAGGTACTCCTATGATAAACTCTCCATAATCATTCGGACTGACCACGACAGTATTTTCAGAAACTTCTTGCAACAAATCTTCAAAAGTGCAAAGACCATACTCGACTGCATTGAAAGGTTTATTTATAACTTTTTCGTAAGCGGAAGGAAACTCTGTGAGCGAGATTTGTTTGGCAGGTTGAACTTTTAGGACTCGAAGAAGATCTGATGTAAAACGGCGCATTTGGGATGAATGGGAAAGAGTTATGGCACGCTTAGTTCCATCATTTAGAATCTAAAAAAAAAAATACACATTTAATTAATAACATAACAGCTAGATTTTTCTCTATTAAGAAACACATAATCTAACATTATGTTGTGAAAGTCAACTTACATGTTTGTAATAAGTTGATAAATAAATATATTACATGAAATTATCGAATATTTTAAAAATATGGAAAAACACATTGATATATTATTTGAATAATGTGTTAGTAGTGCATTGATACGCTAAATACGGTTCAGTACTAGTACAATAACATGGGAACATTATTAGCTGATAAAATGTTATGAATTAATGAATTATCTCAAGTCTGAACCTGCCAACTGGTGCCTGCTTGCTTCATGACATCGCTTTGGGTTACATGACCATTGTTACAAAAGCGCTTCTTGTAAGTTGCTTGTGTCATACATCTCTGATATTGCACCCGGCTTTTATTAGCATCTTTATCTGAAGAAACATTTGGCAGTACAAAAATTAAGTTAAAATATGGAAAATTGGTTTAACAAAAATATTTTTAATCTTAATCTTTTAAAAAAGTTTCTGCGAGACTTTTTATAATAAAAGTTTTTTTGAGATTTTTTTCAGTCAAAATGAATTTATGGAGTTATTGCACATTATGATATTAGGTATTTAATAAGAGCAAACCGAAAACCTCGAACGTTTATTCTTCAGAGACTTTATTTTTAGCCCGATTCTTGTGAAATATCAATAATAACAAAACTTAGGGTGGAAAAACCTTGAATTTTTTGTAAACCTTCAAAAACTATTTATTTTGAAAATTTTTAAAAGAAATTCTGTGAAAATTAGTAGTTTTTAAATGGGAAGATTCCCCATATTTTTTAAACGTCTCTGTAGAGTGATGCCTTATTGTTGCACAAATTTAAAGCTCTCAATATTCTCAATACAAATAATATCACGAAGTATTTCCAGTGGTGCGCATATAAATACAATTTTATATTAGAAAATCCTTTTTGCTTTCGCGAGAGGTCCGTAACATACCTGAACTCAATTTTCATAGAAAAAAAAAAAAAAAAAAAAAAAAAAGAAAGAAATATATCATATCGTAAAAACTACGGTATTATATCAAGGTTGTGAACATGCATTTAAACAACAATATTTTTAATAATTCAGATTTTATTGTTTAAATTTAAAATGTGTCATTAATTTGTATTATTAACAATTCCAAAAATATACTGATTTACTATCAAAAACCTGTAACAAATCCTAAATAAACGACTCAAGCCACATTAAAGTACGACTCAATCCGTGATTCAAGCTAAGAGATACTCCCTCTGGAGAAAATTTGTAAAAGGTGTCTATAAGTAGAACTTCTTTCAGTGTTGGCAACAGTAGCTAAATTCCGCTACGTCAGCGGATTTTTAGCACTTGAAGAAGTGGAAAGACCTTTTTTCTAAGTAGCAAAATTTGTGTCTATCAATATGTAATCATACTCTAAATTTATTTAAGGATTTTTATAAAACCGATTTAATTTTAATGATTTTTTTAAAATTCAGTTCATTTATCAATTTTGTTTTAAAATGAGTTCATCAGTTGGCAACATTGGTCTTGTTGTGTTGTCTGTTGTCACTGATAGTAATTTTTATCAATGTTTATCATGTTTTTGAGCATTTTTTGTTTACTTCTTATAGTGTGATAACGATAACTGTGATAGTGTTTATTATTAATAATGAAATTTGCGAAAAAGCGTTCAGCAAATTGCAATATATTGCTGTGTTAATTGCACTTTCAACTCAAAACAGAGTCGTTAAGTTTACTTCATCATTTTCCGAGGAAGGATAACCGTAAAGTACTTATTAAAAATAAAATGGGCAATTATGAGAGAGTCAACATCCGAAAACGGTGTATTTCTATTCTTAAAAACAACCTTCTACCTCAATGCGAGTGGGTTCTTGCATTTCGTAGAAGATTTTTGTTCATGTGAAGGTAAGTTGTTTATATGATGTATTTTAATCTTGTTGAATTCATTATATTGATATAATACATCTAAAAACAGTTAAAAAAGCCCACCAAAAACTTACTTATAGGTGACAATTGACAGGCGAAAATTAATTTGAATCTCGAATTAGGTAGTCCAACAACCTGTCTAAATGCTGCCCGTGGATAAAGATAGGTTATGATATGGCAACCCTGTGGGCATGTTGTCTTTGACAGGGTCAATGATGCACATATAAGGTTCTTTCGTTCGTCCCACTGGTGTAGGAATGAACTACACCAACGTACACTAAACCTTTCGTTCGGCTCGGTGTAAAATCCACTAAACCTTCCTGTCGGCGATGTGGTGTCCACTGGTGGATATTTTCTCCACCAGCTATTTAGCAGGAGTGAATTACACTCGACATGTGAATAAGGAATAAAGAGGGAAGTAAACTAAGGTAAATAAGGTGGTGTAACTGGTGTAATTTACACTGGTGGACACTGCACCAACAGCGAACGAAAGAACCTATAGTTACATAGATTATTCAAAGTGAGTCATTTTGCGAGCGGCCATATTGCTTCGCATGTGTTCATTAATCATAATCGATTGAGCAAATTTTTTTTTTGTAGGAAGATTTATAATTAATTATTGAAAACAATTTAGCAAACTGATACACAATTGTCTTTGGTCTTCTCGAAAACATATTTATATACAAAATTATATTTTGAAAATTAAATGTTAATTTGCAGGTAAGATATCTTAGTTTCGTACAGGTAGTCATTTGTAATATGGTTAAATAATTACTATAAATTATATACTTATGAACAATAACACAAAAATGCGTGTTTAATCAAAATCATCTGATGAAATGGCATTATCACCATTAATGGAAATGATTGGTGGTTCTGTTAAATTATGTCGAAATTATAACTGTGTCACTGTCAAGTGCCTCTATTAAAAGAGCTTTAACTTGTTGGAAATATTTTTAACCATATCTGCATCGTATATATTGTTGGGATGTTCTCTTTTTTACGACTATTATACGAAGTATTCACCATTACAATGACTACATTATCAATAAATAGGTAATTAAAAACAATAAAACACGAAATAAGCACATTTTAAATGTATCAACCTCTATGTGTCAAATATGCATAAATACATGTCATTATTAGACATTTTGAACTTTCCTGTCAAATAACCAATCGGAAACTAACGTTTAGGCGAGAAAAATTCAAATTGCTTCTCCTAGTTTAAAAACAGTATAGTTGGAAATAAACCAAAAGTCCCATACTCGTTAATGTGACTGACTTACCGAAAATGTATTCATAGTCACTTGTAAATACAAATTAATAATAGTTACCTGTATCACATGTGGGATCGCTTCAAATAGATCTACAAGTTTTGTATATCCGTAATCTGCTACTCTACATTGCCTCCCGAAATGATGATGATATGCAGGTATGAATTTATTCATCAGCAATTGACATCTGTCTTGAGTCTTTAATAAATCAATTAACTCCCTGCTAAGTAGACTAATATTCGGTGCTAAAGAAGGAGGAACGGACTTTAAAACAGTATCTAAAAATAAAAAAAAAGTTGTTATACCCCTTTTTTGTGGACTAATTATGAAAAATAATATTATTTCATTTTTCATGAGAAAATATTACATATGAAAGTCAAATGAAAACCATATTAAATGAAATTCGAGACATTGTCAAAAACCAATATGTAATATTTGACTTATTATCAATTTGGAAGAGCCTAAATGTCCAAAAGAAAAAATATTTTATTCGCTTCCTGTATCATGTTATCTATCACAAAATGAAAATCATTTGGTGCAAGATAAGGAAGATATGGTAGACACCAGAACTCGCAGTTTGGGGCATCATTTTGAGCTTCTTTGGCCCTGATGACAGACTAGAGATGGTTCTCTAATAGTTCTGATTATGTGACATTAGTAATCTTAACCCCATTCAGTATGTAGTTCTCCAAACTTACCCTTCTTGCTTTTCAAAAAAGAGTGTATGTAAACTGTCTTACTGAGAGCTGTTTGTAAAAATTTTAGGCTTTTGGATGAGGTGTAATACCAGTATTTATGTTTTCTTGATTTCATGTTAATTATAATGTACCCAGGACATTCTCAAACACAATCCTTGCTAGGAAGGCGAGTTTTACACAAGCATCAAAATAATTTTTTTGGATTATGGATTTATTGATTATGGAATTGGAGTATGTCATGTAAAATGTGATGTACAGAACCATTAATTATATTCTAAACTACAGCGAGTTCGTCAAGGACACCTAGATTATTTCCTTTACCAATGCTTTATCATAATCGATTAAGACTTCACCACAGTTTGACCAAGTCAGGAGAATCAGCTATGGAAATCACCCAGTTTTTGAAGTTGATGCTCCAGTCATTCACTTGGCGAGTTACAGAAATGATTGTCCATGTTGTAGCTTCATTCAAGAATGGTTATTAATGAGTTTCATTGTGCAAAACATTTCAAAAATAATACTGACTTGTAACCGAATGGACTCGATAAGGTTTTCCTTTGACTGTATATACATCTAGTACAATTATTTTTAATTCAATTCAATTTTAAGTTAATTTTATGTAAATATTACGGACAATAGAATAAAATATTAAGAAAAATTACGAATATTTCCTAGCCTCGATTTTTATGTAATTATAATAAATGAAGTAATCGTTTTACTAAAATTATTTGGTCATAATGAAAATGGAAGTCGAATAAAGATAAAAAAAAAATGGTAATATGGAAACAAAATAAAATATACCTTCTTCACTTTCATCATTCTTGCTTTCTTTGTATTTGATGATTTTTATATTTTTATTAGGTCCCATTAACTTGATGTCTATATCAGGTACACAAGTTATAAGGTGTTCTAAAGGAACACCACCATCATATACTGGTAGAGGTTCATGGAATTCTTGTTCATAACAAGATTGAAAACTAAAAAAAAAAAAAAAGTTATTTTCAAATTAAATATGTAAAATATTTCGGATGCTATATGTTGGCGCCCGAATAATAACGTTTTTAGTACCAGAATAATTAGCAAGAGATGATAAACTATAAAGTTTACTCATTAGTTTCAACTGCATCGATAAGTAATTGTCATGTTTATCTGCTGTGCTTCTTGGGGCTAAGATAATCGAAGATAATGCAGGTCTAAATGTTTTAATGGGAGGTGACAATGGAAGGTAAGATAAGAAAATTATAAACACTTTTTTAAGGTGACCAGCAATGTTTCAAGTTTTTCTTGATTTCGCCATCCCAAAACAGGATTTACTTTTTTGATAGGTTGGATATTATGTTATCGTGATTTGTGGTGGTCCACAGTGAGTACTCTGTTTCTTTTTGTTATAAAGACTCTTTTAAATGATTTTGGAAATTCAGGAATAAATACCAAAATTCTTCTACAAAATTATGGAATTTATCACCAAACTCCAAGTTGAAACGAAACCAAATGAAAAAAAAACATTATTCTATGAAAATTTTTTAGTTCCTCTAACCTGATTTTCAGTTTCTTTGTTGCTCTAGTCTCTAAGGCCCGTATTTATAAACAGAACTCAGCTGAGTCGTCCTTGAATGAAAATCGAAGTTCGATTATATCACGTGAATTTAGAGACGGGTAGTAACAAATCCGTAAATGTTCTTAACAGTTACAGATTTGCTATTATCCATCTCTAAATTCCACTGTAACACCGGAACCACCTGGAACTTTAGAGACGTAACCCAACTTCGATTTTAGTTCAAGGACGACTTACCAAAGTCCGACTCAGCTGAGTTTTGTTTATAAATACGGACCTAAAGTAATTGGCATGTTTTATCATGTTTTTTATGGCGTTTCTATTAGTTATATCCAAAACTGATACGTTTATCAGCTTTAGCATCAGACTGTAGTATTACTTAATATAGAGATTTTTATTGCTAATGGTTTCATCTATTTCACATTTAGATTTTATATGCATTTTTAGGTTTGGGAACAAAGCAAGTCATTTACCACAAAAAGGGGGAAAAGAAAGAAATTTAGATATGGATATTCTTGTACTGAATATTGACGAAACCTCAATTCAAGTGAGTACTACTCTAAAAAAGAAAATCACTGAAAATGTTATTTATTATATTACAAAATGTTACAGGGCAATGAAACTCCTCAATTATTTATTAAAAATCCTACAAGTTTTTTATGATTCATTTTCCCAATGAGAATTCTGTAAAGGTAATGGAGAAATTTGGTTAATATTTATATATTCATATATATTCATAACAACAAAAATGCTGAATTGTTATTTTAAAATCATTGCAAAACATCGATCTCCAGAAATTGGAATATTTTTCTAATGTACATTTTTTCCTTAGTGCAGTGGCGACAGAAGGGGGCACAATAGATCTTTTAGGTCGCAGTGTATTAACACCCCATTATCAACATAACATAATGTACATTTATATAATTAAATAATGTTAATTGTTATTGTATTGTAACGTTTATTTTAATTTATTTATTTAAAACACACTATTTACAATTTATTTATGACATACTAATTAATTTATATAATACTTAGGTACTATTATAACTCACAATTCTAATTTATCTTTTCTGTCCAACACTTAAATTGAATCTTAACTTCTAGTCTATAAAGTTGCGGCTATTTATATAAAAATGTAACGGCCCAGAATGAACCAATCCTACGGGAAGAATCTCGAATCGTTCGCGATATGCTTTCCCTATGCGCCAGCGGCATACCTAGAAAATTCCGGTTTCGACCATGAGTCGGGTGGCAGACCTCAAGGTCGCGCTCTACACAGAGTCGGCTCAGGTATTCTCATGACAGTACATTGTTTAATCTGTGATATTATAAATTTAGATGCAAATTAAAAATAAAGAGATTATTTAAAAACATGTGATAGTATTACTTACAAAATTATCTTTGAAAAGAAATTCATGAAAACCATATGGTGGTATAAATGAATCGGTCATTTGAGAAACAGCACGTCAGTTGTAGATCATTTTTCAAAAAATAAGAAAAAGTGAAAATCTCAAAATATGGTTAAAAAAATAGTTTTGTACACTTAGCATTTAAAACTTGCTCTATTTTGGGTATAATACAATAATTTAAGCAAAAAAAAATAAAAGGGTAACAAATCATGGTTGATTAAAAATAAGTGGCATGTGATGTTTCTGAAATGAACATAAAAACTTAGTAAAAAGGGATATAGTTTTATTAATATGTATTCTTAAATTCATCAAAGTAGATTACAAAATAAAAAAATATTCATTGTTTTCATTTTCAGTTTCCGGCCAATTCAATATTTCGATATAAAAGTCATGGAGTTTATCGGGAACATTTTTTTTTTTAAATTCAAGTTATAATTTGTACTTAATTTGGTATTCGGATACTTTGTATTAAATAAATCGTACATAATATTCACGTTAATTTTTTCACTGAGATATTTTTCTATGCTACTATAGTAATTCTTGTGTGAAAGATCCTGATATGGTCCTCAATCTGACCAACTATATTTTCTGCAATTGTATTTCTAGAAGTACACTTGCTCCTTTTGTTGTAAGGTTGTTTTCCTCTGACGAGTAACTTAGTTAAACGTCGAACTCTTGCTATTGTAATTGCGTGAATATTGATAAAAGCCTTGCAAATCATAATTCGTCCAGAATAGGATGTTAAAAAGAAATTAAATAAGTGAGATTTCGGTTTAGGTCATTCCGAATTTCAAGCCATCAATGCTTCTAAATAGACATCCTGCTCATTTTTGGATGTCAAGAGTCAACATCTTTAAAGAATCTCTTGTTGGTGACCCTCAGAACATCGGTTTTAACACTTTAACTAACACCTGTTTTCACCGTTTTTTCGCGAAAACTACAACACCTTTGTAATTTATATATTCTTCAACATTAATTCTAGCTATTTTTATTATTTAGCACTTATATAACTTTCTGTTTACTTTTTTATTTACTAAAATAGTCGGAACACTATCAGAATCACTTTCGGCAGTTGACGCAATGGTTTTAAATAATTAGACACCACTGCGTTTAGAAAGAGCTATGAAGACTAGAGAAAGAACACATGTCAATGACTTGTGTTGTATCTAAATGTAATTAGATATTATGCATAAGTCATACGAATGTATATCGGGCAAGTGATCTTACTGTGTGGATAGATGTGTTTACCTTTAAATATTGTATTTTTGTAATAAAAACAAAATGGCCAAAAATGTGACTTGTCCTTTCTCAAATGACCGATTCAAATTACAAAATTCACCTTTGAATCAACTATTTTCAGAATAATAATAATATGTAGTAATAGATTAGAATATGCTAAACTATGTTTAATGCCTGTATTTACATTTTTTAATTTAATATGTTGAAATAATCCACCACTTTTTATAAATATTAAACATAGTACAACAGGAAGTAAAAATAAATACTGGACTGACTTTACGATTACACATCCAGTGAATGCCTAAAAATATGTCTTTCTGCGCTGTTTGAACTATTATTGGCTCTCACACTGTAGATTACAAATCACATCAAATTGGTGTAACTGTAACCTACCGCACCCAGGTACCTTAATAATTTATTAATTCCATTTATTAAATACAATGTTCCATTCTTTTAAATTCAAAATGCTTCATTTAACGAAAAAAATCTCCCAGATAATTAAATCTTATTTACGACACCTAATAAATAATATCTATAACCACGTCCGTAAAAGATGCACGTGGCTAAGTTCCTCGAGAAAGAAAACACCATAAAGTGTATTTCTGTTTACGAAGTAATTATCATTAAAACACTTAAGTCGCTTATTTTCCTAGTTTCGATGTTCAGACCGATATCGACAATATTTCGATACACAAAACTTTCAAGGCAAGTAATAAATAACCCACCCCCTTTTGCACCTACATTCGTATTTTCTATGAGAAACAAAACGATAGAGACGTCACAGAAACGATTAAACTGTGTATAAAAAGTCTGACGAAAATGAGCTCGGGGGCATTCAATTTTTATCATTTGATGTGCAAGCATACATTTTATTATCTGTACCCAGTTATATAATCTGTACCTTTCCTAAACGCTCCTCCTAAACGACGCCTATCCTACAATACCTCCTATCCCCGACGGTGTCAACGTCTCGATGCCAAACTTCCTGCCATCCTACTCCCTACGTCTCGAACGCTGTCACATTCCTCACCATCTAAGTATTTCCTACATACACTCATTTCGACGCTCAACGTCCCACGCCTTATTTCCGACGCTTTGCCGTCCATAATTATTTCCTTCATAATGTCACGTCCCGCACCACCTACTTAATTCTACCGTATATCTGTCCCAATACGGTGCCGTATTAAATACCTTCCCTTCCATCACGACGCTAGACGTCTCGACGATGGACGCCTCGACGCCCAACCCTGCGACGTACCTACATCGACGCCTTCCACGACGCTAGATGAAATTAGTACATAATTTAATGTCTGTATTTTCAATGGTGAGTCAAAAGATTTATTTAACCTTCTTTGAGATACCACCCCGGTTTCGTTTAAGGGCGGCCTGACATTTGCTGTAAAATATTATCAATTTAACCAATAAACCACATGGCCTTCAGGTCATACACCCCGAAAGATAGGATAACATCTGTTTTGGATGGGTGAAATTTGGAGTATTTTAATAGAAATAATAAAAATCAATATTAAGAAATATACAGGGTTATATTAAGTTATTTCAATAGAAATTATAATAATCAATATTAAGAAATATGCAGGGTTATATTAAGTTATTTCAATAGAAATTATAATAATCAATATTAAAATACATACAGGGTTGTATTAAGTAATATCAATAAAAATTATAAAGATCAATATTTTGGAAATATACAGGGTTGTGCTATCTTGGATAAATTGTACAAACCAAGATGGTAAAATTTAATAGTAAGTTAACCAACTGGTGAATACGCTGTTCGTTAGCTCAAGGGGGGACACCTATACGCTAAGCAACCCGTTCTACAAGGTTTGAAACAAAGTATATGTGAAATCAACATAGTAAGGTAATCAACTGGCGAATTGGCGCTGTTTGTTACTTCCGTTGGTCATCACCTCTATACTCATCGTAATATTTACCTAAGAGGGTGCAACCTGTATATATCTACAATAGAATCAAATCAACATCAACTCAATAGTTAATCAACTGGCGAATTGGCGCTGTTCGTTAACTTCGTGGGTCATCAACCTAAATCAGAATATAAACAACAACACTATAGTTAATCAACTGGCGAATTGACGCTGTTTGTTAACTCTGTTGGTCATCAACCTAAATAGGATATATATTGATAGCAAATGAATATGGTCTGCGTTTGAACGGGACTCAAGTGAGATCTCAGTAAATAGTAACAATTGTAAAATACTTTGCTAATTATTGCATCACATTTAAAGTATGAAAAATAAAAAAGAGTTTAAATATAAATTTGTATGTTTTATTTATCAATTTGCACCAAACTTTGCATCGAATTCTGGTTTACCTTAATTAACATTATCACAACGTGGGTACATAAATTATCAATTAATTAACTAGACGATCACTTCTACTACTAGAGGAAAAAGGCCAAATACAGTAAGTAAAGAATTTAAAGTAAAGTAAAACTTGTGAGGTAAATAAATAATAACAATTTAATAGAGTAAAACCAAGAACAAATCAAAAAGAAGAGAGGGGGCCTGGGGGCGGGCCGTCACATAACGCTGGAATAATCCCGCCTAGGAACATTTGTTTAAACATTTATATTACAATTTAGACAACTTCCTAAAGAATTTTTTTAAACAAATTTTATTTTAACCAGGGCTGGTATATCTAAGGGGGTCGCGACATAGGAGTCCATTTTGGACGCCATTTTTTTCGAAATAGTAGTCGCCATTGATCTGGCAACGTGGCAACTTGTAGTCGCCAGGTTTACCAATATAAGAAAAAAAATCAATGTCATTTCTTAAATGACATTTCCATTATAAAATGCCCATATTTTTTAGGATAAAATATTTCAATTTAATAAATTATTAATCTCAAATGTACATAAAATACGTCGGGAAAAGTAGATCACTTTCAATTTTGTGCTGTTTTAGTTTTGTTTATTTTAAAAGGTAATTGAAGACATGAAGACAATTTTCTTATAGATAATGCATAACAAATTATTACTCCCTTTTTTAGAGCTCCAGTCCCTTAAGTCTATTTATTTTAGGTCTTTTTAAATTGTTGGTAGGTATTATTCACTTCATTTGTATGTTTTTAGTTAATTTAAACAATTTTGTGTAATATCTTGCCATTTGTTTTCTATACATTTTAGGATGTATTATTTGTTGTCTACATCTTACAAAGGATGGATTTGAAATACCTTTATAACAGAGGTACTTTCCTAAAACTAGCCGAAATTTGAAACTGAATACAGTTCTTAGAGAAAATCTCCAGTAAAAAATGTCTGCATACAGAATAACAGTAGCATAGATTAACAAAGCTGACAAAAGAGTTGGACAAACCTTTGTCTAGCTTTTTTAATATTTCAGGACAATAGTGTTAACAGCAGACTACAACAAAAACATCCAAAGTTTAGTAATCAAGCAAAATATTCCGGTATCTATATTTTTATTCAAAACTTTTGTGCTTCTACTCCAATACTAACCATATAGAAGCATATGCATTTTATAGTTTTTGCAAGATTCAGATCAAATGTACCCACAATTTATAAAGATTATTAAACTAAAATAAAACATTTCAAATAACACTTGTTTTTATGTTAAATATGTTTTTATTAAATACATAAATTAGTCTCAACCACACATTTTTTTTTGTTTTTACTTCTAGTGTAAAACTGACTACTAATTCAGTCTTTCAAGTTTATTATTTATAGAGACCAGCTACTACAAAATATCTTATTGATGATAACTAATTCCTCTTTAATAATGGTTTTGCATTTACTAACATTTTACAGCACTTTGTTTATATGAAACCTCTATTTAACTCTTAATTAAATCACATTTAAATCAAGTAATTACATTTTCATATTCAACTTATGTATTCTTATTAGAACTTGGTCACTTTTTTTTTACTTTGAATCTTTTGACTGTGGTAACAGTCCATTCACCAAACCACAGTCACTTAAAAATGTTGAAAGAGAATGTCATAAAGGTAAAATTCCTTCTTCTATCATGTTTTTCATGCAATTTTAGGTTGTAAACGTTTTGTCCAACACCTTTTTTACAATTTATCCCAAGCAACACTATGAAAGATTTAAATCCTGGATTTACAGCATTCAGTTTTGAGATGAGTGCAATCACAATGTAGTTTAAGAGATAATTTTCACATGAACACTTATTTACCACAGCACAAACGCATGTACCTATTCATGTAACATTAAAATAAAATGGAAACAAATTGCATAATTTGGTATATAAAAAAGTACAAAATGTTTTTAGTTTTAATTCGACATTGGACTACGAGGAAAACAGTGGTTCATTCCACTTGTACCATATTGACATTATTATGCTCGATGCTCGTTCAAACGAACGTCAGAAAAGTGTTGCCAACTTAAGCTGACTACTATTTCCCCCCTAGCCTCAGTCACCCCCTCATCCATTTACTGGGTCTATGTCGCGACCCCCTTAGATATACCAGCCCTGATTTTAACCTCTACATTTTTAACTCCTTACCTTAAAAGATGAAGAGACCCCATATGGCTTTTTAACAATAAATTAAGTTTATTTGCAAACGATTTCAGAACCATTTTTATATTGGGTGACTGAAAAGTGCTCAATTCACTCCAACCTCTTGTCTGGATTCCATTTGGACAATGCATTGTACAATATTGAGCGAAAGTCTAGAAATAAAACAATGTCATTTTAGTCAGAAAACAAAAACGTGTCAGCTCTCAGAATAAGTCATTGCAGGTAGTTTTTAATTACAATTTAATTGGGTTTTATCAGCTCAGATTAAGAAAAAAAATTTTTTTTAACAAAAGGTAGAATAAAAAAAGTTGCAATGCATTCTTACCCTGCTTAAATTGGGAGAAGGTGATGTTTTTACTTCCTCATTTAAAGATATAACCCTAGATCCCAAATCTTCGGTAATTTTACAAACATCCTTTAATTTGTTAACTTCAGAAACAGAAATTGTGCAATTATATCTTGATTCCAATAAACCAATAAATTTAAAAAGTGGCATGCATTTATCAGGTACTTCCTAAAACATAAAATACTTTTAAGGGCTAATTTATTACACAATAATTTTCGTTATAATTGATAATATTCAAATTGAATTAAAATATTAAAAGAAATAAAGAACGATTTCTGGTTCACTGAAAATTGGTTTCAATTTTATTATTTAAATAAAACTTAAAAAGAGTCTAAAGTGAATAGTTATAATGCGAATGAGGTGTATGTCTTCTTTTAATTTATGATAATGAAAAAAGTGTAAGGGTAATTAGAACTTCATAATCATTTATTTGTGTACCTATGTAAAGCTCTTCTATATTTTTGAAAATTACATAATTAGAATATGCTTAATATTTAAAACAGTAAAGATTATAACCAGTAATTTCAAATGTTTTTAAGAGCATTGGTGGAAATTAATAATAAACAGAAAATTGAACTTACTTGTAATAATTCTATTACCATAGCTTTGAGTTCCTCAGGATAAGGCGAGGTACTTTGAGCATAAGATATGATTATTCGTTTGTGGCCTAGCTTTTGCCTATGTAACTGGGATATTGTAAATTGAGCTTCTCTTTGCCCATTAACTCTAATATTGGCTATAGGAGTACCATCGTTTTGAACTGTTATATTTAAGCTTAATATCTAAAAAAGGAATTAACTTATGTCCGGTATTAACAAGAAGAGATGAATAAACATACATAATACTCATATTTTACAACTAAGATGAAGAATTTGAGCACATTTTTTGTTTAATGTGCAATCGTACATACAGGGTGGCCCAGAGATAACAAGAAGAGATGTAACTACAAATATCGTGAGGTCCTGAGTAAGACATATTCTAAGGGACACATGAGGGTATAATATAGGCTGTTGTCATGCATATTTCATTATTTTAGTTTTGTTTACAAAATTATTTACATATCTTAAAAAAGCTAAAATTATTCAACCTATTTTATCGCAACTGAACCCAAAAATTTTTGAATCATTAGTTACTATATAAAATTTAGATTAGAAGTAATAATTTTCAATAAATTCCAAAACTTGTTATTGCATGTTATGTTGGATATCAAGTATTTTTTACGAGATGTGGCAACAGCTAGCATTTTGTAGGCGGGGCATATTACGTTGTTTATTAAGAGCTTACATAACGGCTAACAAAATATTCATTCATCATTTCTACAACTTGTTTTGACAGTTGACGTTGTAGAGATTGTTTAGTATTATTGTTCATCGGTTTTTCTCAGTTCTTTCTTGTAAAAGTGGTTTTCTGTTATTTTGTTAAAATACAGACTTTAAACATGGTGAAACAGTGCAAATTATTCGTTTCATGTGTAAGTATTTATAGGTTAGAATTTACTTATCATAGACGTACCAATTACGAAAAATATCTTATATATTTTTAAATTATTAATCTTAATTAAACTACAGGTGAATACGCATGTAATTACTTCTATAATATATTCTGTGCGTTTTGTTTACTACATCTGTGGAATGTGTTTGTGTCTGCTTTCCATAATATTCGTAGGTAAAAATATATTCAACCATACAAGACAAGTCAAAAAATCCTGAGCGAATCATGTACTTACCATTTTTTTTTCAGACCTTGCACATTTTGACATAATATTAGATAATCAACTCTAACGTTATGGAGGCATAAAAAATAAATAATTTTTTTATATATTTTTATAAAACTAGCTAGGGATTGTGACAAATGCATTAACAAAAATTACCGTTATAACCAATGTGTAAAATTTAAATTCTTACCATAGCATATTCCTTGAGCATGTTAGTAAGAAGTCTTTTGAGTTCTTTGAGTTCCATGGTTGGGTCCAAATTAGATATTATTAAATCTACAGGATGATTTGGTTGTTGGTTTTTTCCATCGTTTTCACTAGAATACCCCATCTAAAAATGTATATATACAGGGTGAGTCAATTACTGTAGTTCGGGACAGATCAACTAAACTAGGACATTTAAAAAAAAAAGTTCAAATTCTATATTATACAGTTCCAAAGAAGGAACATTTATAAAATTTGACTTAACAGGGTCCACAGAACCAAAATATGGGAACGATGAGAATAAAGTCTAGAAAGTTTAAATTGAACGAAAATTATCATGATAATTTTAGCTATACTATACTGATACTTTTTATCAGCGCCTGGCCTAAATCTATCACCTCTACTTATTTTGAAACAACTACGGAACACTGGTGTGCAAGTAGAATTTACATTTAGCCTTTTTTTTTTAAATAAATGAAACTCTAAATCTATACCACATACAATAGTTTAATAAAATATTCGGCAAGCAGTTTCGGCTATAAAATTATTTTCAAGCCTGTAAATTACAGAATATCACCACATTTAATAAACCGTTTGTTACTGGCGTGGGTTATTTTTGCTTCAATTCCTACACTACACATTTTTTTAGCCGTTAACATATATGGAATCTACTACGTGTATTCCATTCCAACCTTTTTAGAATGTCTTCTAGGGACGATGGAAAGCCTATACATTCAAAGGCGTTAATGATGTAATTTTTTAGTGTCCGACCGAAGGTTTGTTTTCAGTTTCCGTTTCGGCCTAAAATAAGCGTTTCAGCGGTTTGAACTAATTTCTTAAAAAATCGAATTTTGCACTTTTTGTCAAATTTCTCGAATGGAGACAATTTTAGAGAAATCATAGGTTTGTTCCCAATTAGATGTTACGATTAGTTTGCAATTAGTACTTGAACTGACCTAAGCGCATGTCATACATGAACTATGTTACAAATTAGTAAAAAGTTTTGTTCTATTGGGAACACTTATAATGGAAATTGTCATGAATGACATTAGAGGTTGGGTAAATTGTCAGCTGGATATAGCCCCCGAAAAAAAGAAAGCCTACCTAAATAGCTTTCGTTTTTTTTTCTGGGCTCTGCATACATTACAAAAAACTCGTCTTCTTCTTCTTCTTAATCACTCGAATCACTACTTGACGGAATACTGTCTTCGTCGCTCATTTTTATAAAAATACCAACAATAACAATAATAATTATCTCTACACGAGTATTATTAAGGCGAGTTCGGATAGGCAGGGGCTGGAGCGGGACAAATTTTAGGGTGCTTTTAAATGACATTTAAGCGTGTTAAACTGTCACTAATCGGACTAAACCGAACGCTAAAAGGGTCGTTTGGAGTTAAAAGTGTTAAAGGAGTTAAAGGAACGTGGCAGACCGAACGCAATGTTAGTCGCCAAATTATCAATAAAAAGTTGGGTTAAGTTTACCGAATGTAGATGGAGATCGTTTTGAGCATGCGTTAACTTTTCGTACATGCTTTTTAGCAAGGACTGTTTTGATCATACGCAAACTAATTAATGTGGAACAGCCAACCCATCGTGCATGTACTATCTAAAAGTGATTGGGAACACTTTTATGCTATTGCGCAATTGCAAACTATTCTCGTACAATCCAAACTGCGATTGGGAACAAACCTCATGTATAGGACAAAAATTATATAGAATCAAATCACAAGCAATTTTTATTTCACGAATTTTCTTCTCCCAAGCCTAAATAACAGATATATTCCATAAGGTAGAAAAACGACCCTCTATAAAGTAGCCCCAGATGCTGAATTTAAAGCTTAAGTTTAAAAATTTGTGTTTTTCTCTTTATCCGTTTTTGAGTTATCGTGGATATAGACGCACACATATAGACATCAATAGTCAAAACGGATTCAGGGGACCCCAAAACGTAAAAATCCATTCGAGGTCGAAAAAATCATGATTCTTACTTTCCTTCTGTATAGAGGCAGGAAACAATTACTAGTTTATAAAAACTGCCAATATAAAATAAATAAATTATGTCAAAAAGTTTGACTACCCACTTGTTTATCTGTTTATAATTGGTCATAAACATTATGCCATTTATTGGTGGAGTTAGAAACTTGAAAATCATTTCTAGTGATGATTCTAGGACACATAGTTTCTGAGATATAGGCCGTATCCTACAGAGTCCAACAACAGCTGGCGTCCTTTTTTATTTGGACATACTTTAATATTAGTGAATGTCGTTTTTACTTATATTTAAATTTATAAATTATGTATAGAGCCTTCAATAATACCCGTATCCCACGTGATTAAATTGACGTCATCATATGGCTAAAAGTAACAATAATTTATTAGCAGTAACCCTAAAACAATGTCACTGACCTATTTGACAGAATTGATACTTAGTCATTAAGAACGGCCATTTTTATTAAATAGTGTTTTACCAGATCATGTGGGATACAGTTATTGTTCAAGACTCGTTACTTTACACAAGGAATCAATCTAAAAATAGTCCGGATCGAGCACTTGATTTTCATGCTAACGAGTGACTACCCAAAACGAAAGTCCCCAACTTCAATCAAATTTTAGGTAGCTGTTTACTTTATAGCTATCCACACACAACTTAAATTAAAATGTAACATTCTGAACAAATCGTAAAAATGTTGATTGTTAAATAATTAATACATACCTTTTGTTCATCACTGGTATACTCTGAACTGCCGCTACTCTTGTGGATTCGTGTTGGTGCATTTCCTACAGCGTTCAATAGAAGTTCCTGAGGCGTGGGGCATCGTTGAATCTTCCTACCCAACCACTGTCCGTCGTAACTGATATCCATTGGAGATACAGAAGATGCACCTCTTATGGGCCTGAAAGCGCATTTGTCAACTAGTTGTTGGATTTCTAGGTTACTGGAATTCTAAAAATATATATATACCTATATATTAGAAATTGCAAGAGTTGTAAATGTTGCAAACAAAAAAAATGGGATAAATCAGATTTCGCTATGTATGTTTATTTTCATACTTTTTTGAGGAGCACCGTTGCTTTAGAACAGGCTCAACTCAAAATTGAGTCAAACTCGGCCTTTGTAGTCATCATTTTATTTCAGTCGTTTTTTTACGTTTATCAGCGCATTGTGGCTAATATTATGTTTGTCCTAATTAATCCTTATTAACATTGCATTCTTTATACATTTTATTAACAAGTAATGTAATCCCCAATTGTCGTCAGAGATTTAAAAGGAACTCTTTATACTTTATAGTGTATGTTTCAGAAATACTTATGAATACAAAATAATAATATCCTCTGTACAATGCAGTAATACTAAATTATTTGACAAAATATTATTTTTTTTAATATGCGCTTCATTTGAAAGAAATTGAAAAGCAGAATTTAAAAATGTAAAGAAAATATATTTTTGTCAGGGATTAAATTAAGTTTTGTTTTTACTGAAATTCTACTTTATCATGGTGATATTTGTTACTATTGAAAATTTATAGATACTTACCTTTATTAACATTATAATTAATTTGAGATGGTTATGTCACATAAGATCTTAAGTGTGATCAATTTTTGCTATTCAGATTCAAACCCTTTCAAAAAAATCTGATGTGTCCAACACATGACTTTCCTATCTAGTTATTATAGGCTTTTCCGGTTATTTTGTACAACCTATTGCAGCATCTCTATAAATGTTTAGAGGATAAACTAAATATATACATTGTCCACATACATCTACCTCGAAACATTTTTCTATAGATATTCATGGAAAACGAAAATACTTAAAAATTTAAATTTCCTACAATTTTTTCATTACGGTCCATTTTAGAAAAATCATGTATAAACAAAAATTATAGAGATCGATATCGCAAACAACTTTTATTTCAAAAACTTTCATAAAAATCAGAATTTTGCACATTTTGTCAAATTTCTCGAATACGGACCATTTCAGGAAATTTTTACATGAAACAAAAATTATAGATAATAATATTAGAAGTAACTTTTATTTGAAAAATGTTTTTCTCCAAACATTAATAACAGATATATTCCATAAAATATAAAAACGGCCTCCCATAAAGTACCCCCCCCCCCCCCAGATGTTCCGACTTTGTCCAAAATCTAATCATTTCACGTCAGGCCGAAATAAACCTTAAGTTTAAAATTTAATGTTTTTTTCTTTATCCGTTTTTGAGTTTTCTTCAAAATTCGAAATGTACACATTTTCTCAAATATCTCGAATACGGTCCATTTTAGAGAAATTATGTATAGAATAAAAATTATAGAGAATTATATTACAAACAACTTTTATTTGAACAATTTTTATAAAAAATTATTTTTTTTTACATTTTGTCAAATTTCTCGAATACGGACCATTTTAGAAAAATTTTGTATAAAACAAAAATTATAGATAATTATATTAGAAGTAACTTTTATTTGAAGAATTTTCTTCTCCAAACGTAAATAACAGATATATTCCATAAAATATAAAAATGACCACCTATAAAGTACCCCCCCAGATGTTCCGACTCTGCCCAAAATCTAATCAGCTCATTGGACGTTGAAACAAAGCTTAAGTTTAAAATTTGGTGTTTTTCTATGTATCGGTTCATGAGTTATGCGTTATACAGACACACACACACACACACACACACACACACACACACACAGACACACACACACACACACACACACACACACACACACACACACACACACACACACACACACACACACACACACACACACACACACACACACACACACACACACACACACACACACACACACACACACACACACACACACACACACACACACACACACACACACACACACACACACACACACACACACACACACACACACACACACACACACACACACACACACACACACACACACACACACACACACACACACACACACACACACACACACACACACACACACACACACACACACACACACACACACACACACACACACACACACACACACACACACACACACACACACACACACACACACACACACACACACACACACACACACACACACACACACACACACACACACACACACACACACACACACACACACACACACACACACACACACACACACACACACACACACACACACACACACACACACACACACACACACACACACACACACACACACACACACACACACACACACACACACACACACACACACACACACACACACACACACACACACACACACACACACACACACACACACACACACACACACACACACACACACACACACACACACACACACACACACACACACACACACACACACACACACACACACACACACACACACACACACACACACACACACACACACACACACACACACACACACACACACACACACACACACACACACACACACACACACACACACACACACACACACACACACACAGACATCATCGCGAAAATAGTCAAAACGGATTCAGGGGACCTCGAAACGTAAAAATCCGTCGAAAACTCGAGGTCGAAAAAAATCATGATTCCTATACTTTCCTTATATCTGTATACAGATAGGAAAGTAAAAAGTGTCATACGATATTATCCATTTAATGCTACTTGAAATTATTAATGACAAAAATAAATTAATAGCAAAACATTCTTCTTTTTAATTTTTTTATTATTTAGACTAAAATGTATCACAATTCTATATTTAGAGCTATATTTTTATCGTTGGAGAGCTTGGAGAGCAATCAAAATATAATTTTCAAGATTTTCAATATACAAAACCAATTAATAATAAAGGTACTGTTAGCCAATACTATTTTCTATTTTACTATAAGAACCTCAAAAAAAATGCTGTATTACCTGAAGAGATCTTTTAACTTCCATGGAAAAGCTTTGAGTATTTTGACTATCTACAATAAAACCTGGTGGAGGAGCAATACCATATACGTGAGATGGTTCTGCATTTTTCATTTTATGACCTAAAAAACAATATTAAGTGAAATATACTGCATACAATTGTATATAAAAATATTTTCAATTGATCTAGATAGACTTAAAATTTATAATAAATGATCTGTAGAACAAGTTCTTCAAATACAAAGCTGCAAGATATTTTTTAATATGACAATTCATATTTAAAATTCTATTATTATTGATCATAAACAGAATGTTTTGGGTATTCATTTATCGTACTTAGATATTTTCAAATCCAAAATGTGTCACTATTTTGGAAAGTCTCCAAATATCAATTTTCTTTTAGCTTGTTCGGTTTTTGGACATAAATATCCTTAAATCAAATATAATCACTGGAAAATTATAAAACCTCTGTTTATTTTGAACACCAATTTTCATGTTTATAACCTTCAAATAGATCTTTTAGGTTGCAGTGCATTAATACCCCATACATAACATACAGTTCGGTTTCATTAAAAAAAGCCATCTTCAATTTTTACCATTCTTAACTAGATTTTCGAAAAATGGCTGAACATGTGTGTCTTTATTTTGAAAGAAAAAATTCCAAATCGACTTAACACCCATGAGTTTTGAGATTTAGGTGAAAAATTCAAATGGTTGAATAGGTTTTTGAGACATCTTTCATATGAGGTGTCACTAGCCATATGATCCTATTTAAAATTAGTTGTCAAAATAACAATGTGTCGTCATATAAGGTGATTGTCACTAGTTAGAAGTAGAAAATCAGTGTGTATCAATTTAATACAACCCAAATTATATTAATTTTATTATTACACACACACACACTACTGTAACTACTATTAATCAGTTGTACACGTTCATTAATGGTACAAATTATGTAATGAAGACATATTTATTTAAATAAAATTGAGTATTCCATTCTTTAAAACTTCCACGAATTCAACAACAAACTCAAAAATTAAAAGTAAATTTAATTATATGTGCTACGCTGCATATAAAAAATGAAAAGGACCCACAAATAATATGTTGATATATCCAGACACTTTTGACTGGAATATGCAGAGTTTTAATGATTACAGAGACCAATAAATAATTATTTCAATTATTTTTCCGTTTGCAATAAATGTTTAAAAGCAGCATTTCATCTGTAAGAGTATTTGTTTACACCTCTATAAACAGTAATTATTACAATTTTATAAAGAATTTGCAAAAATATATGGCTTTGGCAGTTGCATTCAAAATTAAAACATTTTTACTATTAAAATGTCTGATAAGCATCCACACTATGTTTTAACATGTAAAACGTGTCAAAATACTGTTTAAATCTTTTAGGTTTTTGATATGTACTTTAAAAATGTTTTAATAACAAGTTAATTAAACAAAGATAACAAAAATTAAAAAAATACTTACGTACGTTTGGTACATACAGGGTATTAGTATATTCGACCGATAACGCTCTATCCCAGAGAGCTCTCGTTAATTGATGAATTTTGATATAGGAATATGACACCTTAAAGGGCTTAGTTACCGAAATACAGGGTGTAAAAAGTTTAAAATAAAAATTTGCCATAAATCATGAGCGCCTTTAAATATTTTATTGATCTTTTAAAATACACGAACTATTAAAAATTTGACACGTGCCTACAAGATTACAATTTAGAAATATTGGAACGTTACAAATGATGTACATTCAAATTTCTACAACACCGTTAATTTTAGCTCCATAAAAGGTTTTTACTTTTTTAACTAAAAATGAACAGAGAATTTAAAAAAATAAATAAAAAAATGTTTGTTCCAGGGGCGTAAAAAATAAGGGGGAGAAGTTGCCTCTAACCCTGCTAGCGCGCCACTGGATAATTTTTTTTAAAAATTAGTTTATGTCAAAATATTACTTTCTTAAAGAGCAGCATATTGGGCACCAAATTTGAAAAAATTATTTAAAGGCATTTTTTATTTATGGCAAATTTTTAATGTTGATTCCAAATTTTTACATCCTCTATCTCGGTAACATAAGCCCTTTAATGTTCCTATATCAAAATCAATCAATGAACGAGAGTTCTCTGGGGTAGAGCGTTGTCGGTCAAATACACCCTGTAATATGTACTTTGAAGTATATAGTCGTGGATAGTTCGTTCATACAGGATGTAACAAAAAATATATACAGTAAATCCCTTCTACCTTGTTTAGACAGTTAAAAACAGGACGCCACTGAAATCCCCGGAAGGAAGGTCATAGTGAAAAATACTCACAATAATGAAATTGTTCTATTGATTTTAAACCATTGAATATTTGTTCACGATTTTTTTTACTATTGTACAACTTCATGGATGATCGATGATATAAGGGAATAAAATAAAATTTAAAATTGTAAAATAGTAAAAAAATATGGTGAACAAATATTTAGTAGTATAAGATGAATAGAAAAATGTATTTTTCACTATGACCTTCGATCTCGGGCCAATAACTTAGTAATTAAGGCTTTTACAAACAAATACTTAAGAGTGAAAAAGTAAAAGCAAATAATAATTTCTACTTTAACACCCTGTAACTTTTTTATATGCAAGTTAGCTTAAATCGACTTATTTTCGACACCAGTAACTGTGTTTAAATTCACTGTACATCTTTTTGTTACTGTGTACGTATATACTGCACCTTCCCAGACCGTAATGCCAATGGGTATTTCAATAGACCTTTAATACATTAGAACACAATTTGAATACGTGAAATAAACACTCGTTGAAAATTTGTTTTTTTTTTGTCAGCCGTATTATGTGTTTAAACAATCATATAGTTTAATAAATATGTATATACTCGTTTTAATAAGTTAGGAGCAGGACAGGAAATATTTTAAAGATCTATTCATTTGAATCTTTCTGTCATCCAGTGACTCATAAAAAATCTAAAGAATAAAGTACTTCATCGGCAAAAAACTATCTTTTTTCAATGATAAATTTTCAATAAAGTTTTCCTAAAATCCTAATGAGCCTCAACTGCAAAGTTTAACTTAAAATAAACATAATATATATCTTAAAATACTTTTCCGACATTGCGGTTACACAATCATATTTAAAAAAAAATTATCCAGACCGACGATGTTCTAAAACATAGAGACACACTATGATTAATGATTGTTCTTTGATCTTCTAATATTTTCTAAATGTTAACAATAAAGAACAGAAAAAGAAAAGAAACAATCTTACCTGCATAATTTCGTAAAGCTGGTGATAAAACTTTTATTTTATTACCAAACACATCCTCTCCTTGTACTCTTCTTTGTGCCCTATTAGATAAAAGAAAAATTACCTCTATAACATTATTTCACAATATTTTTATAAATGTTAAGAGTCAAATACAACTCTGGTAAAAAAATAGATTAGACAATACATTTTAGAAACGGCATACCTATAATCTTTTTCATATGGCTTATAATGTGCCATTTTTTAACAAATGAACAATCACTTCATTAAAATAAAATTAATATAGTCCTATAAAGACCTTTCAACACTAAACCGAATTTTATTGCCGATATTGAAAACCGCTTTTTGTATTATTTTTTATTTCAAAAGAAAAAAAAAGAGATAAAACATTCGGAAATAGTAAATATGATACAATGTGGCGTATTTTTGGTGTTTTGTGATGTTTTAAAATTGTATGACAAATGAACAGAGCAAGAAAATTTTGAAAAACTGAAAGGAAATTTTACATTGTTGCAAAGATAAGAAATTCAACATAATATAAGGTGGGCTTAGCATATATTTTATAATATTAAGATTATCTACATATTATTATACCTAACTCTTAACAGTGAATAGTATTTAATTTTAGGACAGTAACTGCAGCATTAAACAATTAATTTTATTAAGAAATTTAGCCAATTGTATTTTATTGTCTTGATACGAATAATGTTATTTT
Organism: Psylliodes chrysocephalus; assembly: GCA_927349885.1. NCBI lineage: Eukaryota > Metazoa > Arthropoda > Insecta > Coleoptera > Chrysomelidae > Psylliodes > Psylliodes chrysocephalus. The sequence goes on from OV651816.1 coordinate 45,793,538, forward strand.
TATATACTTACTGTAAATTAACGGGCCTCTTTATAATAACCATTTTTTTGTAAGAAAATTGATGGATATAAAAGGATGTATTTCAAACAACGTTGATATTTTAATGGCAATTATTTGTTTTGTAAAGTGAAAAGTTCATATAAAATTATCAGGGGCTCGAGGAGAAATGGCGAAAACTACATATAGCACTCAAAAGATGGCACCAGAAAACTTTTTTTTTTAAATTTTTCTACAGTTTATTCTATCAAAATATATACAGACTTAGATACTCCTATTTTTTAATATCAAATGGCCATGTAATTGCTTTACATTTTATACTCAATATGCTATTGAATTACTACATAAAAGAGCTTATTTTATCAAATTTACGTTGGAGAAAAACATGTTCAAATAAAACATTACAGCTTTTGTTAAAATTATTAAACAAACAAAAATGTTTCTAATACAAAAGTAATGTATCTTACAATAAACGTACTTAATGACAATATAAAAAATATCGGGTTCTATTTATACTATTTATTAAATAGAATATAGATTCTTTAAATAAGTGAAGAATTGCCTTTTTATGAGAACATTTGTTTCTTCAATAATTTCAGGCACATATTTGTAATGTTTTCAACGTCATTAGAAGCTTCTAATATAAAAAAAAATTAAAAATAACTTCTTTTAATAGAACACAATGTACAAATTTGGTGCATTTACAGTGTCATAATTAATGACATTTTTCATCGTAAACACCAAAAGTCATGTTGATTTCACGTACAATAAATACACTCTGTGAAACATCTTAATAAAATATGTCGTACTTAAGATACATTGAAACGTATAAATAAGTACTAAGAATATATTATGTCTTTCTGAAATTATGTCTCTTAATAAATCATTTAAATTTATAAAATTATACAGGATGTTTCATAGTGAAATGTACATATTATATTAATTGTAGGTGTGTGACACTTCTATGATTCGAAATCAGTTTATAGGTAGATAGATATATTTATTCACCATTTTACACAAACAAAATATTTATAGCACGTCAGAAAATTTAAAAATAATAATTCCTAGTAACAATAGAAAATTTTAAAGCAGTTAAGTTTAAAAAAAAACAGAATACAATAATACAAAAAAAAAATCATATTTAATAAAGGAATGTGGATACCTAACTCCTTATTAGCTCCTGTTAGTCCTGTTACAGAACTCCTTAAGAGAATATGGGCATAATTCGACTAGATCTTTTAAAGATTTTTGAGTTGACATGGAACTGTAATGATATGGTAATGTTTTATACAATTTTAAACATAATATTGTTGGTGATTTAGTGCCTATTGCAAGACTTCTGAAAAGAATATGAAACTTGAAGTTTTGTCTTGTATTATATGAATGGATATCATTGTTTTGCAAATAATCTTTATTTTTATGTATATATTTTAGAAGTTCTAGAATAAATACTTCATATACAGTAAACATTTTTTTTGTTTTTATATAACATTCGACCAGAGTGGCTTGGTGGAACTCGAAAGATACACCTAATAATGCGTTTTTGGGATAGAAATACTTCCTCTATATAGCTAGAAGCACCCCATCTGTAATACCATATGTTATAGAATGAATTTCAGCAAAATAAAATCGTTTAATATGTTGTAAATGTAAGGTGTTTTAAAGATTTCTTATTTGATAACACCTTGCTGTTTAAAAGTTCTAAACGTAAACAATTTGTTGAAATTTATTTATCATTATTTTCAATTTGGATGTTATTTCTGTTGAAATATTTAGATTTGGTACATTAGTATTTTGATAATTATGAAATTTCACATATTTAGTCTTGTTGGTATTAAACAACAGACATGCATCAGAAGACCTCACAGAGAAACTATTTAATGATGTACAGATTCTATCTTGTAAAACATTGTGGTTTTTAACAGAAAATAGTAAATTTGTGTCATCCGCATATGATGTAACAAGGCATCTGTAATAATTAGTGGTAAATTGTTTACATAAATGGTAAACAGGATTGGTCCCAAAATTAATCCCTGAGGTACCCTCTGATATTAGAAAGTTCAGATGAGTAGTTGTTTCGTCCACAGTTTCTTATTTTAACTTTTTGTTGTCACGCTGTCAAATAAGACTCAGACCAATCATGTAGACTACCTCTGGTACCATATCTGTAAAGTTTATTCATGAGAATTTTATGCTGTACACAGTCAAAAGCTGTTTGAGTAGAGTGATTATTACAAAAACCATGTTGATTATCCATTATAATCCAATGTTTCGTTAGATATTGATTGGTTTATCATATCTCATTATGTAGATAATATGATGGATTTCGCCAAATTTTTTATTTGTCCAAAACTCATCAACTCTGTATAAATATTTCAAATTTAGCAGGTAGACTTTCTTCAATTTAACAAAAATGTAATAGAAAGCCTAATTAAAATTCAGGTCTGACTAAACAAAATTTGACTATATTTTTCCACCTCAAAAATAACTCCCTGTATAACAAAATTTTACATCAATGCATTTCAAACGACCGAAAAAAAATATGTGAATTAGGATCTTTTCAAATTTGCGCATTTTATTAAAAGCTCTAACAAATTATTTTATTTGTCAACTTCAAAATGTAAATAGTTTAGTGGCTGCGCTACATTTTATCTATGGCCTCTCTTCAAAAAATTAAGATTTGTAACAATCTGAAATACTAGAACAGCACATACGGATATGGCCCTAGGTATGTTAAAGTTGTGTTTGCCATACATATTGCCTTATTTGACACATATCCTAAATTGTTGTATAATTGAATGCTATTTTCCAATAAATTGGAGAACTGCCTGTGTAGATCCACTTCCAAAGGTGCAAACACCGAAAGACATTTCCGAAGTAAGAACAATAAGTAAGTTGTCTGCATTGTCTAATATTCTAGAAAAATTGGTGTATTTTCAAATGGTAGAGTTTCTATCTATCAATAATATTTTCGTAGGAAATCAATCTGGCTTTAAAGCTGGACAGAGCACAGTTACTGTCCTAATAATATATTGCAAGCCACCGATCAGGGAAAATTAACAACCTTGGTTTTAATAGACTTCAGTAAGGCGTTTGATACCCTGGGTAGAGAACTTCTGTTAGCTAAGCTTCATTATTATGGATTTTCAGATAGAAATATAAAGTTATTAAAGAGTTACCTGTCCCACAGGTGTCAATACGTGTCGATTGAAAATGTTGAGTCAAGCTCGAGATTAGTAAATAAAGGTGTACCACAGGGCTTCATCCTTGGTCTTCTTCTTTTTCTAATTTATACAATGGATTTAAGTAGCAATTCTGTTGACTGTAATATTGATCAATTTGCTGATGACACTCAAATCTATAGACAGTTTTTAAGTATAGAGGTAGGTACAGCCTGTGTGGATATAAATCAGACGTTATCAAACATATCTGAGTATTCACGTAGACATGGATTAAAACTCAACCCATCTAAGACACAAGCCATTTGTTTTGGTAATATAACAGAAACTCTGAGAGATAATCTAAATATATCAATTGACAATGTAAAAATAGAGCTTTACAATACAGTAAAAAGTCTAGGAGTTCACATTGACACCAAAATTAGATTTAAAACACATCTTAAGCATGTTATTCAGAAGTCCTGCTTTGCGTTAAAGAATCTATATCACAGCCGATCATTTGTTAATGTGTCACTAAGAAAACAGCTTTGTGAGTCATTAGTGCTAAGTCATACTAACTATGCTGATATAGTGTATGGTCCATCCTTAGATGCTGACTCATCAGCAAGACTTCAACGAATCCAGAACTCCTGCATTAAGATCAAGAGATCACATTTCACATAAGTTAAAGGAGTTAGGATGGCTTAACATGTATAATAGACGTAAGCTTCACATTGCAAGTCAGACTTACAAAGTACTAAAAACTGAAATTCCTACATATTTATTCAAAAAGTTAACTTTTAGCTCAGAAATTCATAACCGCGTCACTAGAAACACAGGTCTACTTGTTGTACCCAAACACAGAACAAGCTCTATATGAGAGATCATTTTCATATAGCGCTGTGAAAATTTATAATTCACTTCCCCAAAACATCAAATTCAAATCAGGTCATAAGTTCAAATCAGTTGAAAACTTTAAAAAACTGTCCAGTCTCTTTTACTTATATGTTAAGAAGTTTTGTTCTGTTATTGTAATGTATCTTATTTTTTATTTGGAATTTTCTCTAATCTTGTATATTGTGTTGTAAAGTGTGCATGATTTATCTACGATGTTCAAATTATTAATCAATATTTAATTTTTAAACCTTTAATATTGTTAAATATACATATATTATTTTTTGTAAATGGTTCTCGGTTAGGCTGAACAGCTCTGCTGGACTTCGCCGAGGATTAACAAAATAAAGACCTTTATTATTATTAGTAAAATCGAATGTTCGATATTTAGGTCTTGAACAAATACGAATACAGAAACAAGTGAAATCAGAGATATTATAGTTTAACAAATGTAAGGTGGTGATATTCTTAACATAAAGACTGGGACTAAGAAATCGAAAATAATTGATCTAAATTTACATTTATTATTTAAATGCCTTATACCTTTAATTAAAGCTGGGAAATTATGTCGTTTTGTTGGGTTATTTTAAAATGACATCTCTTTGATGATTGTAAGTAGGGATATAAATTGAAAGGGGTAGAGCTCTTATATTAAGAAATTTTGTGACTGTTGACTTATACCAAATGAAAATTAAAAATTAATCACATAAGCAAAGTCTAATTAAATGCACCAAACTTGTTTTGTGAATTAATGACAGGAAACAGTAAAACAAATGACAAACGTTTATCGCTTGGCATTATACGCTGTGAAACGACCAAATGGAATAAATTCAGTAATAAATAAATGGAAAAACGCTCGGACACATCGATTGGTCTATTTAGTTGCGCATTTTTTTTTACAAAAACTTTTTATACAGTGTGTGACCAATACCAACTTTCTTTTTTCAATTTTCGGATTCTTCAGAAAATTCTAGACATATTTTATGTACTATGTCCTATACCTAACTGTTTCGGAAATATTAAATGTTTTCCGATTTATTGCAAAAATTAACATTAATAAAATAATTTGATTAATTGAAAAACATACAGGGTATTGCATTAAAAATAAAAAAGTTGGTATTGGCCACTGTTACATGACACACCCTGTATAGAAAGTTTTTGTTAAAAAAAAAATGCGCAAGGAAAAATACCAATCGACGTATCCGACCGTTTTTTCCGAACACGACCCCATTTAGTTATTTCGGTATTTATTCCATTTGGCTGTTCCACATCGTATATTATATACTATTCACAGTTTAACAAACCCCTCTCAGCCCATCCCCCATTTTTATTAATTTTTCAGAATCAATAGGCTTCATTTTATAGTTTGATTTCTACTTAAAATTTAATATTAATATCGCTTTTCGTTTCTGATTTCCGATTTGTTTTAATTTCAAGTCCCCTTACTCCTTATTTCAATTCAGATTTTATTAAAAATCAATAGGATTCTCCCTTTATAGAGCTTGATTTTTACTAAAATTGTTAGTTATGTTGATATCACCTTTTGTTTTTGATTTGATATTTATTTTAATTTCAACTTCCCCTTAACTTCCATGTTTATTCACGGGCTTCGTCTCCTTATAGAGCTTGATTATTCCTGAAAATTTCAAGTTGATATCGTTTTTTGTTTTGTTTTGATTTTTTCTAAATTCAACCCCTTCTTAATCCCCCATTTTTATTCAGATTCTTTTCAAAATCATTAGCTTCGTCCCTTTACAGAGCTTGATTTTTCCTGAAACTTTCAAGTCGATATCATTTTTCGTTTTTGACTTATTGTGCGGACAACAATCGTGACATCGGACGGACGAACAGACGGGCATTTATAAAAATTGTTTTAAATTTGACGAGAAGGATTTTAGTACAAACATTTTTAAATTTGGATCAATATTAAAAATCTTGGTATCTCGAAAAAGTAGACAGACTACTGTGTGAAGAGTAGAGTTGCATAATGAAAATTTCAGATGAATAATAGCGCACTCAATTTTGTAAATTACACACTCTTGTATAGATTCACACACTAAAATTTGTGTATAAATGCCTACTTTTAGGAAAATTTATTTTGCAAATAATTTATGTTGCTAGTAGCTGCTCTGCCATATTATAGGGTGTGGATTTTATTGTGCCCTTGGTTTTCTTATGCAAATGGTTACTATTTTGAAAATTTATCAGGTAATAAGTTATTTCAAAAGTTAGGCTTTAGTTGTTTTATTCTGCTTATTTACAAAATAAAATTAATTTTGTTACATATTTATAAGATAATAATTGTACAAGTATTGTTTTAAGTATTAAATATTTTTGTAAAATATGCAAAATTGAGATATAATAAATAGGAGATGCTATGACGATTCTAAAAGTGTCCACACCTTCGTATTACACTTTTAAGTTAGGTGTTAAACTCGAGCTAGTGGAAGTAGTCATTTTTGGTGAGAGTAAACGCTATTTTTTTTAAAAATAGTTTCAATCAAATATAAAATTATTGACTTCAAATAAATCAAAGTACGACCTAAGTCGCCATTTTGATTACACTTTTCAATCACTTTTGGTGCGTCCATTAATTTTCGTATTTTACCATAAAAATATTTTTAAATTATGATATCGAAAAATAAAAAAACTAATTTTCTACAAAAAATGTTGGCATCTAAAACAAAATGCGCATATTTAAAAACCCTGATTTAAATAGTTTCCACTCTTTTGAAATATCTTGATAGATATGTAAAATTTTGTTTTTGAGATGGTATGGTAAAATTTTGTTAAGCCGGACCTGAATTTTAATTATGGTTTCAATGGCATTATTCTTGCTCTATCGAGAAAAATCTAGCTACTAAATTTGATTTTTTTTGCCGAGTGGTTGTTGAGTTTTGACCGAATATAAATCCATAAAACACCCTGTATCTAGGTAATGAGATAAGACAAACTCATTAATAATGTGTGATGTCGAAGTGACCCATATATTTACATTTTACTCTGAAACACCCAAAGAAATACAAAATGTTTTTTTATCAAAAATCATTTACTTTACCTTTAAAATTTCAGTTCTATATCTTTAGTACTTTTTGTTTTATAATTGTAATACAAAATAAATAGCAAACCTGAGAGCATTATCCAAATTTGAAAATTTTATAGCTGCTATACCATCTGAAGGGTTAATTTTAAATATTTTGCCTCCACAATTTTCAGTTAAAAACCGTAGCCTATTTTTCAGTCTAATAACTTCAACATTTTTGGGCAAATTTGTAATTGTTAAATAAACAGCTTCACAAGTCACCGGTTGAGACTAAAAATAATCAATTATTTAATTCCTTAATAGCCTTCAGGATGACAAATGTTTTGTTTTAATTTTCATAAATAATGGCATTATGAAATCCAGCACAATGAGAAAGAGTTGTAGGTACATACATACATACATATTTTTAGCTATTTAAAAAAATTTAAATTGTTAAATCATATTTTCCTAATAAATTTAATTTAAAAAGTGAATCCCGGAACCAAGAACTATAAAAAAATGAATAATTTTATACAGTATATCTGAAAAAGTTGGAAATTAATGGGTATTATTTAAATAAAAAATATTCGTTATAAGAAGTTCTGTGTCACAAATCAAGAATCAAATTTGTAAAATATTTAATGGTAATACTAGGAAAATCAAAAATATTGACGCTGAAGAGTAAAGTGCTTTTAAATTTAATTACAGAACAACATGTCATTTGAAAATATTGATATGAATTAAAAATTATGTCCAAATATAGATTCATGACCTCTAATAAATAATGAATACATTTAAAGTAAAAAAAATCACATTTTAACAAACATTTTCCAATATTTCTTTTTTCAATTGTTTTCTGTTTTTTGGTTTTGACTTCATTGATTGTATGTTTTGTATAAGCTTCCTTAGTTTCTTAGGACCTTTGAAAAATATACTGTGTAAAATATATAGAAAAGATGCTTCAACATAGGATTTGACAGTTTTGCCGTGGAGCTAACCGAAGTGACCGCGAAACATTGGCGTAGAAAATTATTTTATAGATGCTAATAACAATTTCATGTAAATAGTTTTAAAAATGTGAATAGCTGTTCAAATTTTGTAGAATTATGATGTAGGATATTGGAACGTTTGTTTAATTTATTTATAGTGTATTTATTTAAAACACTATTTACAATTTATTTATAACGTACTAATTAATTTATATAATACTTAGGCACTATTATAACTCACAATTCTAATTTATTTATTACAGTTTATCTTTTCTGTCCAACACTTAAATTCAATCTTCACAACTCTTTGGTATACAACTGACTGACTGGTCCGTGTTCTTACACCAATATTTATACACATTGAAAATTCTGGTGAAAATCTAGAATGCTCCCGCCAAAACTAGAAACATTATCACGTTCGTTCTGGAAGGTAACCGAAAGCGCCTTCGCCATAGTCATCGCATGTTTGGCCTTAAGGGGTTTACTTATGTATGATAATTGAACAAGTTGAGCCTGAAAGGCCATATAAGACAGAGAGGGACTTGGAGGATTAGAGCATGACTGAATAATGAAATGGCGAGCATTACAATATTATTACTTATTTAAATAATTATTTGTATTCCATAAATACATATATACGTTCGCCCAATCTTGCCTGTAATAATTGGTGAACAAACATTACACCTCTCTACCTACCAAAAGCCTTTCCAATTCCTATCCCTACTATAACATCAGCCTACAAGTTTCAAAAATTAATTTAACTTGCTAGGGGATCTATATACACTGGCACACTACCTTACCATTTCATTTTACATCGGTTAATATCCACAGAATCATACTAACTGTTTTAATGTTACAAGCTTCTAAAATTTTCATTGTTAAAAATTATTATACCACCTGTAGGCTTTCACTCGAAATCACTATAAAAAATTCTCTCAAAATTTCCGAAATCATATCAGCAAAAATCATGGTTGAAATCATTAACAAAATCACTTCGAAATAAGTTTGTTGCTCAGAACTATAAACGCAGCAGCGAGTGGTTGAAATGACAAGGGAAGAGTCCAAAAAAAAGGGTCGACCAAATATCAAGTGAAGATCTCTCAAAAAAAAAGGTCATTTGAATATTCAAGACAATTTCAAGAAATCATAGGAAATTTGAACTAATGATTTCACCAAAATCACCAAATCCTATAAAACTAAGGGAGATTTTGGCAAAATCATCGAAATCGTATGAAATTAAGGGGAATTTCGGCGAAATCGCCGAAATTGTGTAAAGTTAAGGTGCATTTTGGCAAAATCAAAGAAATTATTTGAATTTTAGGTGATTTCCAATAATGGTATGTTTTCACCTTAGTGGTTTACCCCTCACCTTCTGGCTATTTGATTCACATCATACCATTTCATTATGTTTAATTTGTAATTTTGAATCTTCTAATTCCTTTGTTTCAGTTCAACAAACCGTTAATGGTTCATAATTATCTATACAATTATCTCCTTCAAAATTTTATAACTTTCTGCATGAATACAAGAAAAGAAACATTATTTTTATAGTTATTTACCATCTTAAGTCCTTCAGCATTTTTGTTTGATTGCTATACATTATAATAATTAATTAGACTATAAACCGCTTAGCATTTATGTACTCATCCTCCTTTAAACAAAATATAATTTTGGAATTTGAGACCTGGTGTGTGTGGAGTGAGTGAAATATATATTTTTTATATATTTTTATCTCTTACAATTCAAACATTGTAACTTACAGGTATAAAAAACCCTTCTTTAGTTTATACGTTTGCCACCGTCTTCGGATTTTCTTCAAGTAGAGAGGATATAAGTACTTAAAACGATTTTAATATTTTAATACTTTTGTTAACTCTTGGGGCTATCCGGGGTTGGCGACTGGCGAACAAAACCATAACCGAGAGCGTCCACTTTGTATCAGTTTTAACTGTCTGGATGTTCTCTTTTTGTATTTGCGTAATTATATTTTTTTTTATTGTTGTAATTCTATTGTACACCGTAAATGCAAAATAAACTATTATTATTATTATTTATTATATTTCATTTTTTGCTTAGTAACAAGAACGTTCATTAAAATTTACTATAATAAATATAGCCTGATAAACTTTATCGCATAATAATTATTAAAAGGCACATAAGGGACCTTAAATCCTTTTCCATACTGTATATGGTCACACACACCTGGTGAAATTTAGTTTTCCTTATCTAACCCAAGATATTTCTGTTTCATAATAAAAATGCTCCTTGATTGATTTTATAGGAAACAAGACAACATATCATTGAACCAGTAAAAATGAGGAGCTTTGGAGCAAAATCGAAAAAATTCACTTTTTATGAAAATTAAGTTAGTGTCGGATTTCATCTGACTTTGTTAAATTACGTCTTTATAGACTACCTTTTCGAGCAAAAATGAATAAATATTTGTAAAATTCAAGGACAAAATCGACGTTTTCATGCAAAACTGAATAAATCCATTAGTGTAGTAGTGTAAACAACATACTGGCGATCTCTGCAGTTTAAAAGTAAAAAGATATTTCTTTATTTTGAGTTTTTTTCCTCTTATATTAGTGCACATAGTTTTTTGAGTATTGATTTGAGTAACAAAAATATTTTTTCAAAATTATAATTGCAAAGGATGTATTATTAATGAGGTCTCCAATAGTATTTTCTAACACAAACAAAAAAAAACAAGTACTTTTTGTGCAATTAAAAAATCATGTATGGTGGATTTGTTTTGCTCCAAAGCTCCTTAAATGTACTATCCAGTAAACTTCTCAAATACACTAAAAAAAGGTCTTCAATGCTTAGTGGATAATGGTTTTAGAAACAAATCATAAGATGCATTTTTTTTTTGTAAAAAAAAAGAATATATACAATTTCCCTTTTTCAACTGTCAGAAACGTAAGTGTCAACAAGACATTTTAGAAACAAAGGATATTCACTCACTGAAATAATATGGTAATACTGACATGAAGGCATTTACCACAGGGTAGCATTTACTGTCTGAAAACAAAGAGACAGAAGATAAATCTTCAAATGAGGGCTGAATACAGGAGGTGTTGGTCATATTAATACCACATTACTATCAAACTACGATCGTTTCCCATCCTAAACTATATCTCCAAGCTTTCAACTCGAGTCGTTTCTCAGTTGACTGGTAAGAAAAATTTATGCAACTCCAGTCATTATCTGTCCTGAAAAGGTTAAAAGCTCTGTTGTTTTGTGCAACAATGAATTTTTACTGAATTAAATGGAATTGTTCGAAATTTGGGTAAGAAAAACAGTTAATTTCTGCACTTACTTTTGTTTTATTTTCTGGGATATCTTTAATTAATTCAGTAAATGAGTGATGTTCATTCGCACACAATATCAAAGCATCAGCTGCATTTACATTATGTACTAGAATAACTCTTATTTTTCTTCTATACCGAAGATCAGATAAATCAGCAGCGAAATTTATGTCTCCAGAAATTAACACCACTGCTGAAGGTGCAGAATGTAATTCACCAAAGCGCCTTAAAGATTGTCTCAATTTTTCATCAGCAGCATTTTTTGAGGTAGATGAAACGTGAACCAACATTACCTAAAACATTTATTATGTAAAAACATATTAATTTAAATTATTTATTGTTACTACTTGTGCATCATGTAGTTCTTGAATAACCTGTGGACTTTCTTTTTTAACATCACAAACTACTACAAATTCAGATTCCCGGTAATTTTCTAAAAATGTTTGTCTTATTTTCTGTACTAAAGCTGCAGAACTTCTATTTTTAGGTACTTGGCAATTTTCAATATCCCAATAGATTCCTAAAGGTGGTAATTTCTTTAACTTTGATTTATACTTCTTTTTTGTTAAATTAAAGCTCCTATTGAATTGTAAACTGTTGGTACTTGATCTAGAACTATCTGAATTCGATGAATAATATGAATTATTTGCACTTTTGGATATTCTTGGTGGTGGAGGAAACATAAATTTCGGTTTAGCTCCGGTGCCATCTGAAAAATTATAATTTCTACCTGTGGAGTCTTCACTGGATTCTTGATAAATTATGGAATAATTCATTGTTGTGACTTTTTTACATGGTAAGTAAACATGAAAATCGTAATGAATTGATTTAAAAATGAATGTTTAAGAACAAATCAACTACATGATTTTACTTTGTTTGGAATTAGATTAATTTAAATGGGATAACTTGTTTTTGTTAAACCAAACAAGGACCGTCTTTTCTACTTGAAGATTTCTATAATTTCTACAACAACGTCAACCGTCAACAACACACCACCGGATGCATTAGGCGAGTTCGGATAGTCAGGGGTGGTCAGGGGCTGGAGCGGGACAAATTTTAGGGTGCTTTTAAATGACATTTAAGCGTGTTAAAATGTCACTAATCGGACTAAACCGAACGCTAAAAGGGTCGTTTGGAGTTAAAAGTGTTAAAGGAACGTGGCAGACCGAACGCAATGACCGAACGCTAAAAGGGTCGTTTGGAGTTAAAAGTGTTAAAGGAGTTAAAGGAACTTGGCAGACCGAACGCAATGATTTTTTACATCTTGAGTGGGACTACATATGCCGCGTTTGAGAATCCACATCGGATGCATTTTTTACATCTCGAGCGTTTTTTTATCCACATCGGACACATCTACTACATCTACATCTGCGTTTGTTTATCCCAGATGTACCTGTTCAGATTACATTTTTTACATCTCGATTTGAAATGAGATGTGAATGAGATGTTCGTTCTATGCCTGAAAGTAAGTGTTCTGTGAAGTCTTGTTTGTCAATTTATCCTTTGTTATGAATATAAAAGTGATTAGATTGTTTAATTTTTGTTTATATTTCAAATTTAGGTTGATTTGTAGTCTCAAAAGTCAAATTTAATAAGTATAAACTTCTAACTTGTCATTGACATTTTATCACGTGACCAAATAAAGTCTAGAGCGTTTGTTTATTACATCTACATTCAGATCTAATTCTCTATCACGTGATAAAAAATTCACAACATCTCAGATGCATCCGATGTGGATTCTCAAACGCGGCATTACTTTGATTACTATACGAGGCAAGAGAGAGGTCCGACCACATACTTTGATTTTCTTTTACTATACGGAGAATGGTCGCACTGCGCAGCTTTCTGAGTGCCTTTTAAAAGGAGATAGAAAACTCCGCCATTTTGAACCCTTATTACGTGTTGCCTACATCTTGGCGCAATATTTTTAATAGGTGCGCTTTAATCATCCGCTTCTGCTTCGGAATTGTCAGTTTTCTTGTTTTAATCTGACAGGTTAAAACGACAATTCCGGAAGCAGAAGCGGATGATTAAAACGCACCTGATATTTTGCTTGCTGCTGTCAGTGTCAGTGAATATTATTTTTGAAGTCACAGTTTATTGCTAAAGAATCAGTTAGCTCACTCGGACCAGTTGAAAGTTCCAAAATAACATCCACTCCAGGGATACAAATTCAAGATACGCAGAAGACTGCTGTTTTATTATAGGCGGTTGTCATATATTGTATTATCCGAGTTGCACAGTGTATAAACTGAAACATTGAGATCCAAAGTGCCGACGCAGAGTGAGCGATCTGATTCTTTAGCTGTAAACTGTGTCATAGGGTTCAAAATGGCCGCACCCTATGTTGGGCGTGTCGGACCTCTCTCTTGCCTCGTATAGTAATCAAATGCTGCGTTTGAGAATCCACATCGGATGCATTTTTTACATCTCGAGCGTTTTTTTATCCACATCTGACACATCTGTCCCATTACATTTACGTATACTGAATCACGTGATCAAAGATTTACTACATCTCAGATGCATCCGATGTGGATTCATATGCTGCGTTTGAGAATCCACATCGGATGCATCTGAGATGTAAAAAATCTTTGATCACGTGATTCAGTATACGTAAATGTAATGGGACAGATGTGTCCGATGTGGATAAAAAAACGCTCGAGATGTAAAAAATGCATCCGATGTGGATTCTCAAACGCAGCATCAAACGCAGCACAAGTATGTGGGTCCGACACGCCCAACATAGGGCGCGGCCATTTTGAACCCTGTGACACAGTTTACGGCTAAAGAATCAGATCGCTCACTTTGCATCGCACTTTGGATCTCAATGTTTCAGTTTATACACTGCGCAACTCGGATAATACAATATATGACAACCGCCTATAATAAAACAGCAGTCTTCTGCGTATCCTGAATTTGTATCCCTGGAGTGGATGTTATTTTGGAACTTTCAACTGGTCCGAGTGAGCTAACTGATTCTTTAGCAATAAACTGTGACTTCAAAAATAATATTCACTGACACTGACAGCAGCAAGCAAAATATCAGGTGCGTTTTAATCATCCGCTTCTTCTTCCGGAATTGTCGGTTTAGTCGTTTTAACCTGTCAGATTAAAACAAGAAAACCGACAATTCCGAAGCAGAAGCGGATGATTAAAACGCACCCATTAAAAATATTGCGCCAAGATGTAGGCAACACGTAATAAGGGTTCAAAATGGCGGAGTTTTCTATCTCCTTTTAAAAGGCACTCAGAAAGCTGCGCAGTGCGACGTGCGACCATTCTCCGTATAGTAAAAGAAAATCAAAGTATAATCAAAGTATGTGAGTGGGACAGATGTGTCCGATGTGGATAAATGCCGCGTTTGAGAATCCACATCGGATGCATTTTTTACATCTCGAGCGTTTTTTTATCCACATCGAACACATCTGTCCCATTACATTTACGTATACTGAATCACGTTATCAAAGATTTACTACATCTCAGATGCATCCGATGTGGATTCTCAAACGCATCCGATGTGGATTCTCAAACGCGGCATAAATAAACGCTCGAGATGTAAAAAATGCATAGGATGTAGATTTTCAAACGCGGCAATCTCGGATGCATCCGATGTGGATATTCAAACGCGGCAATAAATTAGGGGTGATACTTCGAGCATAACGTCTGCAACTTTGCAAATCTGCAAATATGGCGGCAACTTTGCAGATCTGCAAATATGGCGGACTTGCAGATGCAGGTTTTCGTATTCCATAAAATATTTGCAAATTTGCAATATTTATTGTGGTTAATTAACCCCAACAACACTAAACCCATCCATTACAATAAGGCATTTTTGCGACATAAACGGATTATATTATGTTATTTGATCATGTTCGTCTATCCCCCCACCACATATAGTATATGTTGGCGCGAAAATGGAAAATCCATGCTGTTTCGAAAGTGGGCAGTGAGTTGAAGTAACAATTTTTTATTATTTCAATTTCTCATGTGTGTGTAAACCACGCGATTTTTCCTAAGAGTAAAAACAGTTTAATTATTTTATATTAATATTTAATGTACCTAAATATATTGTCTAAAAATTACAACAAATTTTACTTGTGCTATTTTAATTAATCTATTTATATTTACTATATTTTAATTGTTGAATAATTTCGTTACTTTCCTCTACTTCAATTTCAATCTTATTTAATTTAAATTGAAAAGACAGGTTATTTTTCATCTCACTCGGGAGTATTAATAACAACCATTTTCTATTTCACTTTGTTATTGTCTGATCCACCAGCTTGTGGATTGAACAATAACAATGTGAAACAGAAGATGGTTATTATAAATACTCCCGAGTGAGATGAGAAATAAAAATGGCTGCGCCCATAGAGTCGCATCTTGTTCTATTGATACAATATGCACATTGGCTTTCTACCCAACTTTAGGGGGGCTATTTTCAAAGTATGGGAGCACTCATTTCTCTCAAGATTCTCATCAGAAATGTCATACGTCAATGTAGAAATGGTGTTTTTAAAGGCATCGAGGATTAAAATTCTTAGGAAGACTTTAATTCTCTCTAAATAAACCGAGAGAAACAGTCAGTGAGTTCACACTGGCCCTAAGAGCCCTAAAAATACGGTTTTACGTTGACGTATGACATTTCTCTTGAGAGAAATGAATTCTCTCGAGTTTGAAAATAGCTCCCCCGGGGTGCTATTTTCAAAGTCGAGAGAATTCATTTCTCTCGAGAGAAATGTCATACGTCAACGTAAAACAGTATTTTTAGGGTCCTAAGGGCCAGTGTAAACTCACTGATTGTTTCTCACGGTTTATTTAGAGATAATTAATATCCTCCTAAGAATTTTAATCCTCGAGGCCTTTAAAAACAGCGTTTCCACATTGACGTATGACATTTGTGATGAGAATCTTGAGAGAAATGAGTGCTCCCATACTTTGAAAATAGCCCCCCAGTTCATTGGTCCCCAGAAAAGACATAACCAAAAACTTGATTTGACAATAATTTGCACTTACCGTTCGTATTTTTTATCGCTTTATCGAGCAAAAATAAACGTTTCGACGAATTTTGTCCGGACGATTGAAAATTTGACGCTCTCGATTTATGAACGCACCCCTGTTATTCGAACATCTGAACACGGCTTTATTTATTGACCTCTTCATAAAATTATTCGCCATTTTGTAATTGTATTCGTGGTCGAATTAGCTGTGGTGTTAGGTATTTATTAATTCATTTTGAATACAAATCTTGTTTTATTTAGCAAGTGTGGCGTCTGGCGTCTAACACAAAAAACCATATAATTATGACTGCTCACGATCAAATGAGGGCTATGCTAGACCAACTTATGGGAACAGGAAGAAATGGTAAATAACTAGGCTAATCGATTAAATATTTTTAACAGCTAATTGATTTATTTGTAGGTGAAAATAACAAGTTTCACGTAAAATTCAACGATCCCAGAGTGTGCAAATCATTTTTACTCGCATGCTGCCCTCACGAAATATTATCATCTACGGTAAGTGACAAAAACTTTTATTTCGATTTTTAAAAATGTACATGAATTTACATATACATATCTTTTAAAACGTTTTGATTTTTCGATTTTAAATACCGGTGACTAATAACGCACTGTGTTTTCAGAAACTGCAATTATCTATAATAAGATGAGGAATAGGTGTTTTGATTTTGTATGTAAGTACTAGGACGTACGTATAAAAATTTCAATTTACTAGGTATACATACATGTTGATATATATTTAGGCAAAAACACATTTAAAATATTTTGAGATGGCTTAACAGTAAGAAATAAATTAAATGTCAATTTTAAAATATATTCATTTCTTACTGTTAAGTTCTGTATAATATCCTGAGGACGGTATGGTAAGCAGTTTAAAAATTTAGATAAAAAAATGTGTGTATTCAAGCAGTTTCTGGTGTGGGTAAGTAATAAAAGAGTAATCTTTTTGTTATATAGGGGTTGTAGGTCTCCCACATGTAACTCCAAATATACTTATTATGTAGGGCAATGCAGTGGATATGATATGATCCAAATGTACTTTGTATGTGGGTAGATTTGCTGATGCCATCAACAAAAATTACTGTTTTTATTTACATTTGTTTCCAATTGAAATTATATCACCTATGTTGAAGTGTACATTTTCTTTCTTTTTAACAGACTTCAAAGAAGGAGGAGGTTCTCAATTCGTTGCGATTTTTTTTTTTTTTTATTATTATTATTATTATTATTATAATACACTGTAATAATGCTTTGAAATTCAAAATATTGGCTGAGTATTACAGTTGCTATTTTCTGAGTTCTAAATCCTCTTGATATTCACTTATTTATATTTTGTACATTTCTGTGGACCTAAGTAATGAAGATTGAGTTTGGTTTCAGACATTAATTTTTTTCATTACTGTACAAACCAATGTGTATTATTATCAAACAATACAAATCCAAAACTACACTGAATGCTTTTAATAAAAAAAGGAAATAATTCATAACTCAAATGTGATCAAGATGTAGGTAGAGTGTTGAAAATATTTTTCCTCTGCTTTTTTCTATTGATGTAATTCAATACCTGGTGAGGTATTAGCCAAAGTAGTTGTTTTCAAGAGAGAAACGGCTTGTATTATTGTGATACATGGGTTTGAGTTTTATTTTACTTTTAATAAGCCTTTCTTTGGCAGTTGCATCCAAATATCCCTTATTTTTTCAAGATGCCTCTCACCTCTATTATTATGCAGTTATGCAAATATAGAACATACATTTTTCTAAACTAGGATTATTAAAAAAAAAATTAGGCTACCATTGTAAGAATAGTAAAATGAACAAGTTTGTTCACTCTCATGTTATAAAATTAGTAACTAAAGTTAGGCAGATTTTAATAAAATTTATTTTTGGTTATTGATGCTTTTCTCTCTTTCTTCATCTCATTTTTCAATATTATTGTTGCCATTTTTTCTTTTAATTCTTTTACATTAGTTTAATAGAATAATACACTATTTAAGTTTCTAGTTTTTTAACTTAATTTGCATTAAATTTTTTACAATTTTTCTTCCTAACCTTTTAAGTCCTGTTTTCATTTTTATTAATCCCTATTCTAGGTATTTTTATTACAAAAAATTTTTGTGTTCCTAATATTTAGACATATGTAGTACTAGTTTTAATATGGCCATTTCAAATAAAAGGAATTAAGGAATATTGAAAGGATGTGACAAGAAAGCATTTTATTTGAATTTCTAGTATTATTTCAATCAGTATTACACCTTCTGCAATTGTTTCAATGAATTTAATTGAATTAGTTACACAAAGATGTATGTACTTTATATTTTAATCATAATCCTGGATTTAATCATAGCTGGATCTAGAGAATCAAATTTTCAGGGTCGTGAGTTTTATCTATTCTTTCTCTTAGGGCTCCGTGTATCCTAGGTGTGAAATTTGAAAGATGTACCAACTATTAAGTTGTTGATTGACTAATTCGAAGAAAGTTGCAATCCCAGCTACTTTAGAATTTACAACTAAGATTAAATTAGCAACCATATCCTGCTACTTTATTAAAAATGTCACCACATTCTTATTCTAGTTGTATGTTTTTTAATAATACCTAAATAGTTTTTATAATACATTCTTAATGTATTAGTGGGAGACCTAATTGCATGTGTTGTACTACATACAAAATGAACGAATTCTATAGAGCATTGGACAGTTAGTGAGTATAAGTCGATATCAAAAATCCTCCAAACGGGCTTGTTTTTGTGAGTATTAAAATTATTTACATATCTGTGGTCTATTCAGTATTGATGTCGAAACAAACAATAATCAAATATTATTTGTTAGACTGGTTACATTTTATAGAAATTAGGATTTTTAAAATCAAAACTGATTTGCTGTAATTGAAATAGATTACATCATTTTCATTGTAGTCATTAGAACAAAAATAAGTAAAAGTATTAACAAATTTTTAATGATTTATATAAACCTGTTAGTATTTTTTCTGTAAAAATATTGCTTTTTTTATTTATAGCATATTTAATTGTAACCATTGTAACAAATTTGTTTTTTGCGCTTTTTTACATTAATACAGAATAGACACTATCCTTCCCAAGCCAAACAATAAAATATATAAAAAGTGATGCGTTGTGTATAAGAAAACTAGTCATCAGTTAATGAATGGCCATTATTAAAGACAAAAACCATACAGCTTTTGGAATATATGAGAAACATAATTGTAAGTTTCCCATTTACTTATTTTTTTTGTTCTACTGTTTTTTTATATATTACAATTAAATGAATTGATTGTAAACAAATATTCGAATGTTAGGAAATAGAATTTTAATAGCAATACCTATTGTTAATCTAGGTCTTTTCAAGGATAGTTAGAAATTTGTGTGATCAAACTTGGCCTGCAAACTTTAAATAAAATAATCCATTATGCATCTTTTTCAACCAATCGAAATACAAAACAAATCCCTCAATTCTCAGTATAAAATGTAACTTTGAAAGTGTTTATACAGTATTGCAAACAAAATATTTACCATATTAAAAGCCTGAAGGTGCTGGAGAAAATTCAATAATGAATATACATATAACCATGTAACTAAGAGAGACAGCTGTATTGAACTATACCTATCACTATTCAGGGGGTTCCTTAATGATATGAGAATATTTAAGGGTGTCAAATCTACATGAAATTTAATGATAGTTTTCTTTATAAACAATGGTCCAAAAATATTCTGTTATGCATCGCAAAAAAACAACTCAAGAAAGCTTATGTTTCCCACTTAACGGGGAATTCAAAAATTATTTTTATATGGGAAAAATATTGGCGTATAATTTTTTTGTTCAAGATTATTGAAATCTGCCCGTACTCAAGCCTTTTTTTTTTTTTTACACCCCGTTTTTTCGCAATGGAACATTTTTGGGCCGTAGTTTATAAAATAAACTATCTTTAATTTTTCATGTAGATTTACACCCTTAAATATTCGCATATCATAACACACTGTACAAGTGGTCTGCCCAAATCATTTGACATGTGACTAGAATATTTGGTTTATTCCAAAAAATAATGTATGACTGATCTGAAATTAATTACTGATCTATAGTACAAGCATGACTCCTACCCTATGTGAACTGTTTTCTGATATAATTCATGTTAGAACACATTTCTGACTATCATTACTTTCCAAAAACATATTTGTTTCCTATTCCAAAGAATAGAAGTAATGAGAGATGACAGCATGAAACCAAACTCAAAAGAGATAGTGCTACACTCCTATTTAAAGGGATGACATAGGCGGCGGCTGATTATTTAAGTAGTATGTTCTCAGGTGATTCTAATACAGTTACGCTTTACATGTCAACTAGTATTATCTGATTGAGCATCTGTAATTTTATTTGTTTACTATACTTATTTTTATTAATAAAATTGAAAATGTTGATATTAAATGTCATATGATACATTTATAAAAATTTCGTACGTCCATGGTGCTATCCATCCATCCATCCATCCACATTCCAGACTGAATCAGTGCAGGCAACAGCAGGTAGAAAGTGTAAAAATTTATAGTAAACTTTCATTGATGCACACTTCTGTTATTTTACTGGCTTGAGAGATGTTTGACAAACATCAATTTTTTTAATGTGGTGTTGGGCTTTATGTGAACAAAATATCGTCAAATATATTGGACTAAAATGAATATCTTAAAATAAAATTATTTATTTTAACTTTTTATGGAGAGTATTGCATTTTTTTATTTTTCTGGTTGTATATATTTGTTCAATTAGGGGTTGTTCCATTATTGATCATTTTGGGAGCTTTTCTAATACATATAAAAAGTATTCATCTTAAAATACAATTATATACAGATCACATTGGCGACAACGTGAACACTGCAATTTAAAAGGACAAGGTCATAGTGATTTTTATGGCATAAATATAGCGTTTCATCTTGCCTATATACCATTTAAACCAAGTCAATTTACTCAAAATATTCTAAAAAAAAAACTTATTTCACATAATAATACTTTCCCTCTACCAAATTATCTTCACTTGTTCACAATTCATCAGATTTAAAAGTATTGTGACATTGAAAGAAAAATTTCAATAATTTTATACAAAAGTTTTTTTTTTGTATCTACGAAATTGTCTACAGTATGGTTCAAATGAAAGGAATAAATTCATTATAATGGAAGTAGTTGGTTTTTTGAAAAAATGCTCGGACAGGTCAATTTTGTTTACTGAAAGCGCAATTTTTTAAATAGAATTCAATTTTCCCCCACTTCACATTTTTGGGCAATGACGTCATTGACAATTTTTTTAAATAGTAATCCCAATTTCTTTTTCTTGATTTTGATAGATCTTGCAATTTCCTACTCGGAAACATAATATTTGAAATATCTTACATAACAATTTTTTTTTGAATAAAAGACATTTAAAGATCAGACACATAAATTTTATTTTATTTTGAGAACACAATAAATGAATAAAAGATAATTATTTGTAATTAAGTGCTTAATCTAACAAAATAATTAATAATAATAATAATAAAAAAGAATTTGTGAAATTGTCATTAAATTCTTTTTATTATTATTATTATTATTATTTTAGATGAAGCATTTAATTACAAATAATCTTTTATTCATTTATTGTGTTTCAAAATAAAATAAAATTTATGTATCTGATCTATAAATGATTTTTATTAAAAAAAAATTGTTACGTCAGATATTTCAAATATTATGTTTCCGAGTAGGAAATTGCAAGATCTATCAAAATCAAGAAAAAAAAATTGTGGTTACTATTTAAAAAAAATTGTCAATGACGTACTGCCCAAAAATGGGAAGTGAGGGAAAATTAAATTCTATTTAAAAAATTGCGCTTTTAGTAAACAAAATTGACCTGTCCGAGCATTTTTTCGAAAAACCACCTACTTCCATTATAATGAATTTATTCCTTTCATTTGAACCATACTGTATAATGTTGTTTAGAAATTCAAAATGATATGTTATTAATAAAATAATCTTCATCTGCAACTGTGGATTTTTTAGGTATTTGTGGTCCTCCTTCTGTTTAGATCATTTTGTGTAGCTATGTCCTTTTCATTAGCTTTGATAACAATCTTGAATGTGTCATCTGTTAGTAGATAATATGCAGTGAGATTTCACCATCATCTGAATTAAACTTTTTCTGTTAAACCAGCGTTGCTGATATGTTAAGTTTGTAAAGCTCTATTAACAAATCGATTTTGGCTTTTTCTTCTTTTTTTGACGTTATTATCCCGCTCTTTTTTGCTCTTACATATGGTCTATATTTTGTTCAATACTGTAAGACCAGCACAACCAAAGAATTGCTTTTAAAGCTTAAGAAATACAATTCAAAACATTTAATTTTTATTTTAGAAATTCTTCAAATTCTATATTTAAACCACAATGTCATTTATATTAAGGCTGCAATGACCACCCTTCCCCTTGAACAGGTTTTGTCCTATTAACGGGGACTTATTTAGTAATTACACTGGCTTAACAGCCATAGTAATTGTTTCACTGTTTACAATCAATAAAATCAAAGTTTATTTGTCTACAGAATTAATTAACATTACTTGTTACTACTTGCTGTTTTTAATTGGGATAAGTATTAATAGTTAAATTATTTCCCATAAAAATGTTACAAAATATTAGTTTATAATTATTTAGGAGAATATTTTAAATTGAGTATAATATCTTTCATCTAATCCATCCCACATTAATATAATTTAGCCAATAAAAAAGTATTATAGAATCGTTGATAAATTAAATGTTTATAACATCCTATATATTATGAGTTAAAAGTTTGAATAAATGTATCTAATTTTGCATTTCAACAGCGTATGGACTTGGGTGAATGCCCAAAAATTCATGATTTGGCTTTACGAGCTGATTTTGAGAAGGCCCAGAAGACCAAAGATTACTTCTATGACCTTGATGTAAGTATTCTATTTAAAATTATTTATAGTTAGAGGAGTGTCAATATATAGAAGAACCATTACTCATAGTATGTACATTATAAAATTTATACCATCTGCTAAAAATAAATTAATAAATAAGTTATTTGGTTTTCCTCCTACAAATATGATTTACATATTTCAATCTTCAATAAGAGCTGATTTAATTATTTTTTAACTATTCAATACTTGCTGCATTTGAATATCCAGATCCAATGTATTTTTTACATCTCGAGCATTTGTTTATCCACATTGGACACATCTGTCCTAAATGCATCTGATGTGGATATTCAAACGCAGCAATTGCATAACATAGGAAATAGTAACATTTACCCAAAGTTGTTTTCTTTAACATTTAATAAAAATATATCTGGTCCAGTTTTTTGTGGCGATTAAAACAAAACCGATAATATATTGTCAGGTTTTACTAATTACTCTGAACATAAAAAAAGTTTTAAACTAAATATATAAAGTAATTTTTTAGGCTATGGAACATCTTCAAGCTTTCATAGGTGATTGTGATCGTCGTACTGAAGCAGCAAAACAGCGCTTAGCTGAAACGCAGGAAGAACTTTCAGCTGAAGTGGCAGTTAAAGCAAACAGTGTGCATGAATTGGCAGAACAGATTGGTCAAAAATTGGCTAAAGCTGAACAACTCGGGGAGGAAGGCTTTGTTGATGAAAGCATGAAACTTATGGAAGAGGTAGAGGTCGTATTGGGGTTTTGAAAATAGATGATTCTCGTTGTTTTTATGGCCCGTGTATTTGGATAAGAATTATTATTTTAACATGAAATTTAAATAATCATTGATAAAGAAGTTAAAATGTATACTTCTATTATAATGAAATTTGGAAACATTTAATTATTCCTAACATCTGAATACACTAAACATTCGAGTATCATCTAACAAATTCATTGAATATTAAATTGACTCCATTGTGACTCTAGGTTGATGAGTTAAGAAAGAAAAAGTTGGATGCTGAACAAGAATACAGAAACTCTATGCCAGCTAGTAGTTATCAACAGCAAAAATTAAGAGTATGCGAAGTGTGCTCTGCCTATTTAGGTATACACGACAATGACAGACGCTTAGCTGACCATTTTGGAGGGAAACTCCATCTTGGTTTCATTAAGATTAGAGAAAAACTTGCGGAACTAGAGGTGAGTATATTTTTTTTTATTGTTCAAAACAACCAAACAGCACTACGAATGTATCATATCGTAATTTTATAGTTCACTGACCAAGCATAATGAAGTCTTTATTGGAAAAATTTGTATAAATCATTTGGCCTCAGTCATCAGTGATTGACTGAAAATAGTTAATTCATTTCAAGTATGGATACATTTTCTAATAATAATAATAATAATAATAACCACTACTCCACTATTTTGCAGGTCATATTAGGGAATGATAAAGTAAACAATAGGAATACTATTAAATTTATTAATCCAAATAAAATTAACAATATTTTTCGAGATATTTCATGGTCCCCTGTGTATGCTTCAGAAAATCCAGACATTGCAGCAAACACATTTGTCAACATTATTGAAAATGGTATATAAAATGCACAGAAAACCGTAAATTAATAAGAAAACGAGATAAAATTGCACCCTGGATGACAAATGGACTGCTCACTTCAATTAACGAAAAAAAAAAATAAAATGTTTCTTAATGTTCAAAAATATCCTAACAATTTCGAATTAAACAGTATAATACAGTGCAACCTCGATAATCCAAATCCACGCTAATCCGAACGCAAATCGTGATGCGAAATAGTCCGAGCGCCGCCTCTGTAATCCGAACGCTGACAGGAAAAGACCTGCAGCGCGGCCCGCGTCGCCCATATGTAGTTTGATAATGCATTTAAATGTACAAAAATCAATATACATACATAGATCTAAAGGTCTAAAAATGTGTAAGAGGTGTTTTATTGTATATTCGTTAATCCGAACAATTCGATAATCCGAACAAGGTCTGACAATTAGGTGTTCGGATTAAAGAGGTTGCACTGTAATTATAAAAATAAAATTCAACACTCTAATAACAAAAACAAAATTTAATTATTATAAACAAAAAATTGAAAGTGATAAAAACAATTCCAAAAATTTGTGGTACAGGATATAAATAAAACAAAAAAAATTAAAGACATTGTCAAAATACAAAACAGTATTGGTGAATTATTAACAAATACGAAATAGCAAATTAATTTAATGAAGTTTTTGTTGACATGGGGCAGAACCTTACCAAAAACATAAAAGTTTATCCAACATATAATTACAAAAGAAAATCTTTTCTGAGCTCTGTTGATAGAACAGAAATTTTTAACGTTATTGGCGAATTATAAAACAAAAAAGCTGTTGGTGATGACTATATAAAAGCTGAAACTATAAAAGATACAACAAAAAAGCTGTTGGTGATGACAATATAAAAGCTGAAACTATTATAGCCATCTCATATTACATAGTAGAACCACTATGTTTCTTGATAAACAAATGTATTGACCAAGCAATTTATCCATCCATCTTTAAAAGTTCAATAATTATACCAATTCATAAAAAAGGCGATTTTACAGAAATTTCTAATTATATCGACCTATAAGTCTAGTAACACATTTCTCAAAAATCTTTGATAAAATATTAAAAAATTGTCTTCAATTTTATTGCAAAAAATCCAACTTCCTACTAATATATAAATGCGAAAATTTAGATGTATGGATGGATGGATGTTTGTTGCTCAATCGCGCAAGAATGGCTGAACGGTTAAAGGTAGGAACTTGAAAATTGGAATTATAGAGTACATTACAAATAAATAAAATTACAAAAAATATTTATCTATATCTAAAATATAAAATATAACACTAAAATATCACAGATGCTGGCTCGTTAACATATAATCTCTTAGTTTATATTTAAAGGTATTAAATGAGGCGACATTTCGGAGTTTTAAGGGTATCTCATTAAAAGCTTGAAGTCCCTTAAAAAATATTGAATTTTGGGACTGTTTACGTGCAACTTGTGGAATATGAAAATTAGATCTATTTCTTGTGTTATAGTTATGATAGTCAAAGTTGTAATTGATTTTATCAAGTAAATAAGAGGGGACCAGTCCATGTTTAATTTTATAAATGAATATTAAAGTTAAGTACAGAAAATAGTTTTTAACAGAAAGCCATTTCAAATTTTGTAACATACCTAATATATTGGTCCTTCTATCACATGACAATAATATCCTCATTGCTCTATTTTGTAATTTCTGAAGTCTGTTGGTTTCATTCTGATTAAGTAAATACATAATGGTGGCACAATAAGTGAAATGAGGCAAAACTATACTGTTATATAAAAGAATCAATGAATTAATAAAAAAAATTTCTCAGATATCGCATGAAAAAATTTCTCTGGAGTAACGAATTGTTCACTTTTAATAATTTAAATTTGAGAAATTCCAGCTCAGCAGGATCGGGTCAGCTAGTATAAAATAATTTCAGACTGTCAATATAGATCCTGAAAAAAAAAAAAGTACCAAAGATGCCATTTTAAGACACAACAAAAAACACAGAATCCCTAATTGAGAATAAACCATGCCTAAGTATATTCATTGACTTATCAAAGAGTTCGATACCGTCAGTCACTGTCTACTTTTGCAGTCACTGGAAGATATCGGAATACAAGGTAAATGCAACGAACTCTTTGAAAGTTATCTGACTGACAGACTCCAGACTGTGATAGTGGGTGTTTGCAGTGGCGCGGAAATCATTAAGTACGGGGTACCTCAAGGGTCCATAGTTGGTCCTATACTAGTTATTTTCTTTAGATACATGTGTTACTATAATACGCGTGTTTGGTGCGTGTCACAAGGTCATAGCACTGGATACCAACAGAAGAGCCATACTGTCATTAATGTCCATAAGAATAACACAGTCGTCATTGAAATTATTAAAGCATAATTTTGAAAATGAAAGCAATTTAAATTATTTAACATATTAGAGCATATGGATGCTAAGGTAATAAAGTTTATATGTTTCTCTATTGATTTCATATATTTTTTTTAATATGTCAATTAATTAAATTATATACACTTCAAAAACCAGGGTTTGAGTAGGCTGGTTTAAAATTCTTCAAATCGAAGGAAATAAATATTTTCCTGAAACATTATGAAATCGATAGAGAAACATAAACGTTATTACCTTACCGTCCATATGCTCTAATATGTTAAATAATTAAATTGCTTTCATTTTCAAAATTATGCTTTAATAATTTCAATGACCGCTGTGTTATTCTTATGGACATTAATGACAGTTGACATTATGGTTCTTTTGTTGGTATCCAGTGCTATGACCTTCCTCAACCTGTGACGTTTTCACTAAACACGAGTATTGGATTTGCGGAAGATACGGCAATTTTTTAAAATGCAAATAGCTGGATGGAGGTAAAAGTTAAAGTGGAACAAGACTTTTTAAATATTAAAAGATCTCGATAGAAAAATATTAACAGTAAGCTTTGAAAAAACAAACTACCCATATACACTCCTTACAAGTCATTAAAAACGCTTTCTAAAGCTAACCTATACTAAAAATGCCAGATATTCCTCCTATACCTTATAAAGACACAGATTCTTGATTAAAGACAACTCTATTTCTTCTATAGCACAACAAAATATTTAACCAAATAGTATTCCTATCTTCCAAGCCACGACTATGATACACGTCAGAAACATCATTTCGTGTCCCCGCTGATGCTCAAAACAGTTGCACAGAGGTCATATTTATATTTGGCACAATATGATACCAGAACACATTAAAGACTTAAAAAATAAAACCCATTTTAAAGCCAAATTGAAAGAGTTTATTTTTGGAAATGCTTGAAGCCTGATTCAAAATCACCTCGTAAATTAGGAGTTTGAAATTATCACATCCTTACTTTTAATAATAATAATATAAAAAACTAATTTTAATCAACTTTATAAATAAGTTTATTTTAAATTCAACTATTCTTTATGTAATTTTAATTTTGTAGTTTTAGTTATTAGTTAAGCATATCTTTTCTAGATATTGTTTTATTACTAAACAAGCGTTCACTCGCTTATCGGGTATTTTATTTATACGATTTTGGTAGTGAAACATTTTCAACTTATTGAAACTATATGAAATATTGCTTAAAAAATGTAAATCATAGATTATGTAATTATTAGAAGTGCCACAGGGTAGTGTACAGTGCCCGTTACTCTTTTTGGTTTACATAAATGAATACCTTTCTAAAATACTGTTTATAAATCTTTACTGTTTTTTCTGTTATGGGTGCAAATTATGAGAGTGTAGTTGATATAATGAATTAAAGTTATTAAGCAGCTGGCTCAAATTAAAAAATTAAATGCAAAAAAAAACAAATGGAATGAAGCTGGATCCTTATCTAAACTTTAGCCTGCCTGTAGATTATATGTGCAAAAAAATAGGTAAGAGAATTGAGAATCTTTACACATAATGCCTACTAAACTCTCTAAATGGGCAAACAGTAATGTGTATAATTGCATTACTTATCTGCAATTCAAATATTGTGCATCTTTACTAATTTCATGTAATATATTGATAGGTTACAGATTTTACAAATGCGTATACTATTGGGTAAAAACCAGCCTATGAATGTAAATTTAAAATTCTTAAATATCCAGCAAATGATTGAAGAATCTGGTTTGATATTTATTTTCAAGGTATTCAATAACCATCAGGGTTTTTAACGAAAATGTCAGATATGCTTGAATACAATTTAAGTATAAATTGGAACTACCATGTATATAGGTATCATGTCAGCACTCTTGAAAAATCAATATTTGTTGAAGAGCTTAAAGAGTATGATAATCTACCTTTTATAATATTAGAGTTTAAAAAAAAATATCAAGACCTATTTTCAAATCTAAACTTTGTTTTCTTTTAGTTATTTTAAGTTACGCATTTCTTGTAAATACCTCTCTTATTGTATATAATCTCCGTGTAAGAACTATTAACATTCAATAGTGTACTTTTAAATTTAGAAAACATCTGATAAAAGAAAAGAAGAAAAAAAGAAGGCGGGCAAAGATAGAGATCGTGATGAAAGAGATGACCGTTATGAGAGACGTTATCGCGAACATTATGTAGGAGGTAGAGAGTTAGACAGACGGTCGAAAAGACACAGATCCAGATCAAAGGAACGCAAAGATCGTGACCGCAAAGATAAGGAAAAGAATAAAGATGAGAGCCGGAGTAGTCGTTACAGATCCAGGTAATAAATAATTTTATTTATCCCTTATATTGAAATTGAGAACTTCAGAACTACTAATTCATACTTTGCGCGCATGTCCGATTCATTATCATTTCTGATTTTTTACTGCGGGTGCAACCTATTACATTTCTGTATTTCAGGTATATATAACAAATGAAATCAGGTTTAGGCAAAGACATAATTAGAACCCAAAAGTTAATTTTTAACTATTGTGCATGCAAAAAGTTACTATTAATGCAATCAGTTCAGAATTATTTCTGTGAACAATGCAATTACACAGAAAGGAACCAAAAGTTTCTTCCTTCTATCTTTAATGTTCACGCTAATAATTCTTTTAAAATAATAAATTTAGATACTTGGTGGGAGAGGACTATTTGCTTAAATTACCAAGACTATCTTGCTTAAGTTAATTTATCTGGCTACCCTTGGGCAATGAGGGACACCTGGTAGTCTATCCTCCTTGGTTTCTATAAGTTTTAGCTTTTTTACTGCCTTTTTTACTCTGTAATTAATTTATCCATTCCGTGATTTACTTACCCTTTCTATTCTCTATTTTTGATACTTGTTAATAATCGGATTCTGATATTCCACATTCTTTTATTTTCTTGGATTAACATTTTTTCCTTCAAATTTATCTTTAATAGTCAATATTTGGATAGATTACTATTTTTTTTTAACTATTCATCATTGTTCTTATATTTTAGTGTTGTGTTTTGCTGGCACCACATAATTATTTAGTTATTTATTATGTACTTTGGTAATTAATACATAAAATAAACTTTTTGTGTTTCAGATCAAGGAGTAAGGATCGTAATCGCAGGTCCCACTCACGCCATTCTAATTCCAGTGACAAAAAGAGAGACAGAGATAGAGAATAACTTTGTTCTAAGTACGATTCGTAGTGAATCCATTGTTTTTAGGGGGCAATTTATAGAAAAATGTCTATACATACAATACACACACATGTTTAGTTTTTGACACTTATTTTATATAATTTGTCATTGCTAATTTAGAATAAGGGTAGCATTATAACTGTTTGGAAAATTAAATCATTTATTATAAATATTTTGTGTTATCAATTATAATATATAAGTATACAAAAGTAAATAAAAATACCAACTTAATTTTTGTTTGACAATTTATAACCAACGATATCTCTATATATACACACAGCCAAACTTATATGGAATCACTGTGTATTTCTGAATAAACTTTTTGTAAGGAAAACATTTGGTATCAAACTTTAAGATAAGGCTTTTTGTTCAAAACAAACATGATAATAAAAAGAAACGACTGCTGCGATTTATTGTGAATTTTGTGTTTAGAAGTAAAATCACGATCCTCCGGTAGTTTTATTTCGGTCCAAAAAAAAAAAATGTCGAGACAACGAAGCACTAGTAAGGCCAAAAGTTCGGAATATTTTTGTCAAAAATGTCCCTACTTTTTATCTTACACAAACCGAAAATTGCATTGCTGCAGCCAAAAATGATGTTCAAATTAACCCACAGCCGACCTGGAGCTCAGGATCGCCGATGAACGTCATCTCCGCGGGACTCCCAAAATTTATGCGGGGAAGGAGAGAAACTCTGCGCCCGGGGAATTTTTGGGTCGCTGAATTCAAATATGGCATCGGCGAACACCCCCCGGAACCTGGACGTCATCCCCGATAATTTTTCTGACAAGATCGCCAAAAACGATCCCCCGAACACCTAGTGCAACGGAACGTGGCCCCGCTTCCGGCAAATGCTTCCTATGTTACCTCTACCCTTTCTAACTTCTTTGATTTTAACACATTTCTGCCTAACAAGACTTGTAGTGTACATAAATTAGTTGTCTCTGGTACATAATGAGAACGATATTGGTTCAAGCCGAGATTAAGGACCACAGAGAAGCGACAATAAATGTCGGTCCTTTGAAGTTCAGAAAGTAAAATTTTGTGACCTTGAATTTGTCTTATGACTGCTTATGAGACGGATGGCCGGTATAATACACCGAGAAAAATTAATGGAGCGTAATAAATGCTATACACTTAGAAAAAAAATATATTGAAAATAATATATACCAATATGGTCTTATGCTAATTACCAACCACGTTATTTTAGAACTAACGAATGCACGCAAACGTGATTTTATAGAGGGTTCAGGCAGACTAAATTTATTTTAGGTTTAACGTAATATATTCGGGTATTTTGGGTTTGACCACTGTTCTGACAGTGTTCACACTTTTTTCTTTGTTTTTATCATTTCTTTTTCATTTGTGTAGATCGTGGCAATCGTAGTTTAGATCAGGGCTGGTATTACCAGCCCTGGTTTAGATCACTATGAACTATAGTTTAGATTTATACCGTGTGTTCAAATTAAAGTGTTACAGTTAAATACCGCCTTTTATAAAAAAAAACGTTTCAGACGAAAGTTTTTTGGAGAAAACATTTTGGCCAAAATGGTTTTTTATAGCTATTCATAATATGGCCAACTTATTTTCGCGCAGCACAATTTTCAAGTAGGCGTTACTGAATATGTAAAAAATGGGGTTCCAATTTGAAAAAAAAAGTCCACCTCGATATGGCCATATTATGGTCAGCTATAAAAAAATGATTTAGCCAAAATTTATCCCCCAAAAACTATTAAACTTTTGTCTGAAACTTTTTTTATAAAATGCTTATTTTCGGCGATATTTAACTGTAACACTTTAATTTGAACACCCGGTATATTTGAGTGGTTTATTTTTTTTTATAATATGGATTTAGCAATATTGGCAGAGGCGGATGATGATGATATAGAGTTTTATTATACTAAATCATATTTTGGGAAATGATGAAACGCATGGTTTAAATAAACTTATATAAAATAATAAATTTCCATATACTCATAACAATAATCTAGCAATATTCTGCCTCTTCCCAATGTACTTTAAAAAACCTGAAAAACAATAAAATGTTTAAATTGGCACTAAAATTTTCAAGTTACTAGGTACTAATACAATAGACGCCAACATCGCCAACAAACACGAGCGAAATAGAAACAATAAACCAAGAATCCGCCTCAAATTACTAACGGCATACCACCATATGGAAGATATTTATTTCATAAATCCCTTCGCAAACTTACGGAATTAGAGTTTTGCGATTACGGTAAATATTTTGATATGCGTAAATGTCAAATAATACCGTACGCATTTAGCGTATGGTATTGGTGCTTGCCCGATGTCTAATAAAATATTGTTTTTTTACAGTTGTTTCTGTCGTGTTAAAACTTGATTTTTCTAGAAATAAAAATCTGATGTGTCCAACACATGACTTTCCTATCTAGTTATTATAGGCTTTTTCCGGTTATTTTGTACAACCTATTGCAGCATCTCTATAAATGTTTAGAGAATAAACTAAATATATACATTGTCCGGTAATGTTGTAGTTGACGGGTCTAGAAATGCGCATATTCACACCACTCTGCACTGACGTCTAGAATTTGAATTTGCTCAAGCCACTTTGCCAAATCTCCACTTTCATTTTAGCTTGCTTTATTTCATAGTTTATTATTTAGACAAATTGTAACCTCTGTAAATTAAAATGTATGATAAATAAATATAAAGATTTATATTATATTTTGAAATAACAATTCTGTTTTGTTTTATAAGACAGTTTTGATAGAATTTAAATTTTGTAATTATCACTATTGAAAGGTATTATTGACATTAAAAATAACGATCGTATTACTTGAAAATCTTTAGAATTTTTTTATTTTTATGGGATTTTTAATCGATGTAAAAATTGGTAAATAGATGATTAAAAGTAAAATAGTTATTTCAATCTGCTTATTCCCTGGTTCCAAATAATTAAATATAATTTAGCACTTTTCCATTACGGTCCATTTTAGAAAAATCATGTATAAACAAAAATTATAGAGATCGATATCGCAAACAACTTTTAGTCCAACAATTTTCATAAAAATCAGAATTTTGCACATTTTGTCAAATTTCTCGAATACGGACCATTTCAGGAAATTTTGAGCAAAAATTATAGATAATAATATTAGAAGTAACTTTTATTTGAACAATTTTCTTCTCCAAACATAAATAACATATATTCCATAAAATATAAAGACGGCCTCCCATAAAGTACCCCCCCAGATGTTCCGACTTTGTTCAAAATCTAATCATTTCACGTCAGGCCGAAATAAACCTTAAGTTTAAAATTTAATGTTTTTTTCTTTTTCCGTTTTTGAGTTTTCTTCAAAATGCGAAATTACACATTTTTTCAAATATCTCGAATACGGTCCATTTTAGAGAAATTATGTATAGAATAAAAATTATAGAGAATTATATTACAAACAACTTTTATTTAAACAATTTTTATAAAAAATTATTTTTTTTACATTTTGTCAAATTTCTCGAATACGGACCATTTTAGGAAAATTATGTATAAAATATAAATTATAGAGAATTATATTACAAACAACTTTTATTTGAACAATTTTTATAAAAAAATATTTTTTTTACATTTTGTCAAATTTCTCGAATACGGACCATTTTAGGAAAATTTTGTATAGAACAAAAATTATAGATAATTATATTAGAAGTAACTTTTATTTGAAGAATTTTCTTCTCCAAACGTAAATAACATATATTCCATAAAATATAAAAATGACCACCTATAAAGTACCCCCCAGATGTTCCGACTCTGCCCAAAATCTAATCAGTTCATCAGACGCTGGAATAAAGCTTAAGTTTAAAATTTGGTGTTTTTCTGTGTATCGGTTCATGAGTTATGCGACATACACACACACAGACATCATCGCGAAAATAGTCAAAACGGATTCAGGGGACCTCAAAACGTAAAAATCCGTCGAAAACTCGAGGTCGAAAAAAATCATGATTCCTATACTTTCCTTATATATGTATACAGATAGGAAAGTAATAAGAAACTTGGGGTGCTATTTTCAAAGTCGAGAGAATTCATTTCTCTCGAGAGAAATGTCATACGTCAACGTAAAACAGTATTTTTAGGGTCCTAAGGGCCAGTGTAAACTCACTGATTGTTTCTCACGGTTTATTTAGAGATAATTAATATCCTCCTAAGAATTTTAATCCTCGAGGCCTTTAAAAACAGCGTTTCCACATTGACGTATGACATTTCTGATGAGAATCTTGAGAGAAATGAGTACTCACACGGTTTGAAAATAGGTCCCCAGGGGACCTATTTTCCTCCATGGGTTTAACATTGGCGTGGGGTCTCTAGAAGATACATGCTTTGTGGTCAGTAAGGTCCACATTTAAACATATCGAGCATGCGCAAAGTATTGTAAAGATATTACATTAGATACTTTTTTATGTGGTTACGGGTTATATGGTTCATTTTGTATATTTGGGTTGGGCATTTTTGTATTTACCAAAGAAAACTCTATTTACTATGAAAGAAATTATATTTGAAATACAGGGCACTGAAATTCACGAGAGCGATGTTGATGACCACTGGATACTGTTATTTATATTGAAATATAAAGATGAAAATATGAGACTACTGGCACAAGTATTTATCATTGTTATTTCATCACAAATAACACTTATTAATTTTTTTCTTCCTTTTGTTGGAGGAGACATATTTAAATAAATAACAAAAGAACGAAAACCAAATGACGTCTGTGACAAAAACACTTATTTATCTGAACAAAAACAAAGTAAACAAATCCCACATACTTTGATTACTATACGAGGCAAGAGAGAGGTCCGACACGCCCAACATAGGGCGCGGCCATTTTGAACCCTGTGACACAGTTTACAGCTAAAGAATCAGATCGCTCACTCTGCGTCGGCACTTTTGATCTCAATGTTTCAGTTTATACACTGTGCAACTCGGATAATACAATATATGACAACCGCCTATAATAAAACAGTAGTTTTCTGCGTATCCTGAATTTGTATACCTGGAGTGGATGTTATTTTGGAACTTTCAACTGGTCCGAGTGAGCTAACTGATTCTTTAGCAATAAACTGTGACTTCAAAAATAATATTCACTGACACTGACAGCAGCAAGCAAAATATCAGGTGCGTTTTAATAATCCGCTTCTGCTTCCAAAATTGTCGGTTTAGTCGTTTTAACCTGTCAGATTAAAACAAGAAAACCGACAATTCCGAAGCTGAAGCGCATGATTAAAACGCACCTATTAAAAATATTGCGCCAAGATGTAGGCAACACGTAATAAGGGTTCAAAATGGCGGAGTTTTCTATCTCCTTTTAAAAGGCACTCAGAAAGCTGCGCAGTGCGACCATTCTCCGTATAGTGAAAGAAAATCAAAGTATGTGACAAATCCCCAATTTGACATGTGACAACGACAAGTGCTACGAGTTACCACGGTATGTCTGACGTCATCAGAGTAACCACAACGCTGTTCCGAAGTATGTCGTGTTAAGCTTATAAAGAAATGCCTTTATTTATAAGCTTACTAGAACATACTATAATAAAAAATAACAAAGTCAAAACATCCTAAAATTTCTAAAATACAAATTTCGTTTAGAAATCCCTAAACTTAAATGAAATTTGACATATGACATTCAATAATAGGGAAACCATGGTATGCGTAATATCACCACAGTAACCACAATACTGTAACCAAGTATGTTGTAGTAAGCTTATAAAGAAATGCCTTTTGATTACTATACGAGGCAAGAGAGAGGTCCGACACGACCAACATAGGGCGCGGCCATTTTGAACCCTGTGACACAGTTTACAGCTAAAGAATCAGATCGCTCACTCTGCGTCGGCACTTTTGATCTCAATGTTTCAGTTTATACACTATGCAACTCGGATAATACAATATATGACAACCGCCTATAATAAAAAAGCAGTCTTCTGCGTATCCTGAATTTGTATCCCTGGAGTGGATGTTATTTTGGAACTTTTAACTGGTCCGAGTGAGCTAACTGATTCTTTAGCAATAAACTGTGACTTCAAAAATAATATTCACTGACACTGACAGCAGCAAGCAAAATATCAGGTGCGTTTTAATCATCCGCTTCTGCTTCCGGAATTGTCGGTTTAGTCGTTTTAACCTGTCAGATTAAAACAAGGAAACCGACAATTCCGAAGCAGAAGCGGATGATTAAACGCACCTATTAAAAATATTGCGCCAAGATGTAGGCAACACGTAATAAGGGTTCAAAATGGCGGAGTTTTCTATCTCCTTTTAAAAGGGACTCAGAAAGCTGCGCAGTGCGACCATTCTCCGTATAGTAAAAGAAAATCAAAGTATGTGGGTTTATGTCATATAGCTATCCAGTTCAATGAACTGGAGTGGGGTAGAAAGCCAATGTGCATATTGTATTAATAGAACAAGATGCGACTCTATGGGCGCAGCCATTTTTATTTCTCATCTCACTCGGGAGTATTTATAATAACCATTTTCTGTTTCACATTGTTATTGTTCAATCCACATGCTGGTGGATCAGACAATAACAAAGTGAAATAGAAAATGGTTGTTATAAATACTCCCGAGTGAGATGAAAAATAACCTGTCTTTGCCCATAGAGTCGCATCCAATGAAGTGGAGAGGGGTAGAATGATAACTATATCAATGAAAAAGTCTGGACACTATGCACAATTTCGTTTTGCCCATTTTGTAAACAAAATTCAGGGACGGTTTAACAACATTTTGTGCAACAATTATAAAATAGTGCATCGAAAAATAATTAACAAGTATAATTTAATACTAAATCGGAATAAAAGCATAAAAAATCATAAATATAAGCAAGATAACAAAGAATTGACGCCAAAAAATCTTACAACAGCCAAAACACAAACAAAAAACAGAGCTGAACATGAACATAATCGCTGAATAAAGTCGATCCTGGAATTTGTTTACAGTCTTAAAAATAATCAATTGTTTTATCATGCTTACAATCAAAAAAATCAAAACTGCGTTTTTAAATGAAATGTTCAATTTGTGTTCCATTGATTTCCATGCAATAATAAATTCTCTCGAACTAATAAATAAAAAAAAAATCAAAACATTTTCTTATCTTGCCTTCATTTTTTGTTCTTAGAAGGTTTATCACGTTTCTTCGATCATTTGATGTGATAAAACAATTAATTTTTTTTTAGAATGTGATTTTTTTCATACACCGTTGTAAAGAGGCTTTCAAGACCTTACAAATGATGTATCACTCAACCCTTCTTCCCTATTATTCCATTTTGAGGGGTTGAAGCTCCCCCTCATAGGGGGTTGCTGGTTCAAGCCTCAAATATACGTCAAAAGATGTCCCCCAAAGAAAATCATCCGACGTGTTTCGGGAAATTTTTCCAATTACTATGGGGTGGCTCGTCTGAGATGGAACACACTGTATAGTTGTGATCGGACAAAATTAAATACTGGTCCATAAATACTGCAAAACGATTGTTTAAGGAAATCATTCAAAAAAGATGTAAGAATATTCTTGATTCAATAAAAGTATAAATACATAAACAACACTAAAAAACATTTAAAAACAAATGTTCGATTTTGAGATTATATCTAAATTTCTCAAAAATGTATTGGATGGAAGATGGCCTTAATTCATAAAATGCCATACTGGTGCCATCTATTAACAGATAGTCACACTATCGAGTTTTGTAGATGCCGCAACTTGATTTTAAATTAACGCACTTTTCTCTCACGCTCATAGAGAAACGATTATTACTCACGTTCAGGCTTCGCCATAGAAAAATAAAAATGGATCCACATTTTAAACATTTGTGGTCAAAAAAATGAAAGGAGTTGTGAGCGAACTGTGTTTACAAACAAATATTATAGAACCTCATCTGACCTCATCCTAGTTTTACTCATAAAGACCAAGATGAAAAAAGGCCAATGATTTGTGCTCAAAAAGTTATTGTCCAATTTTTGGGTGATATTCATTATTATATTTGTCAAATAATACCCAAATATGTTCAAAAACTTATATACTATTTAGGTCAACTTGTTAATTTTTGCTTAGTTCACCTATTAAGATCATAAATCAGATATGTTTTCTATTTTTATTGAAATTTTTATACCTTTTATTGCAAGAAAAATGTAAAAATTTAAAAAAGTTATGACTCTTGTTAATTTTTAATTTTAAGATACACACTGCACCTTTATTTTTGTTTTGTTTTAGATATTCCTCGGTATGGAGATTTTTGGAATGTACATAAATGTGTTTCTTAATTAGGGTGAGTTTCAAAGCCCACCTGTATTGAAGCTGGATGCTTATTGTACCCGAAATAGGCATTACAACTATTCTAGATTGAAATAGACGCGGAAAGGCCTTAAAGGGACAATAAGTATAAGAATATTAGAATTAGAATGATTTGTCCTTGGATTAATAAGGGATATTTAAAACATTAAAACAATAATTGTGTTTATATTGAACTACTTTGACTTTTTATAAAAACTATATCCGGTTTTTTTAATAACAGAAACATTGTCATGTGCTATGCTGGTTATCATATTATATTTTTATTTTTCAGTAATTTAGTGTGTGATATAGTGCTTGTTATGTTCAAAATGAAACACATGTAATTACATGGTAATTCTAAATAAATTAAACTTGTTAAAAATGTGTTTTATTTTTCAACTAATTTTATTTTTCAGTTAAAACAAGTGACATTTTCCATTTTTCAACATTTACCTACAACAAAAATTCACTAAACTTATTGTTTGTTTAGTAGTTGTAAGTAAAAGTTGTCAAATAGGAAAATGTTACTTCAAAGTGCTTCAAATTCTAAATTATTAAGCCCGCCAATTTTTAAATCGATCTAATTAGTAGTGTTCTACTTTATCGGCTGAAACTGACAGGTGTAGTTCAACCGTAAGCGCTTAGCGCGCTACTGTCGAGGTCAAGCAAACTTGTTACCAACTATTTACATGGAATCCAACCCCCGTGGGCTTCGCAACGAAATGGAGACAGGCGTACCAGAAAAGCTACAAAAAATGAGTCTGGTTCGAGCTGGTGCCGCTACAAATATCCGCTAAGCTAGCGGATCCGCGCTTTTCTCAGGTTCAGTACAAGCTACAAAAGGGAGACTAGGTAACAAAAAAGCTACAAAAAAGTTACGAAAAACCAGCTGGGTCTGAATCTGTGCCGCTACTATGGAATTTATGGAAATTCAAGCTAGCGGATCCGCTGTTTTTTCGAACCTGGGCAAAGCTACAAATTCGCAAATAGCGTAACAAAAAAGCTACAAAAAACCCGCCAGGTATTGAATGATGCCGCCACAGAGTGCCCGCTAGCTTGATAGAGCCTTCTTTGTCATTATTTTTGAAAACATATTTTGTTATGGGTGTAAAACGGGTTTTAATTTAGTGATAGCAGCGCGCTAAGCGCTTACGGTTCAACTACCAACAAGGAAACAAGTCCCGCCATTTATTCTAACCTTCTCTTTTTATTTTTCTATGGGTCCCACTTTTCGCTTACGCATGTCGTATCCCTAGGTTGCCAGATCAATGTATTATTGACCTTGTTTCTGTTCAACGCCATCTATATCCAAGCATTCCTATTAATCACTTTACTGTCAATTTTTAGTAATTTTTGTGTTTTTCAGTTGCACATTCACGTGTAAAAAGAAGTAAGGTTAAATCTAAATTTCTTTAGTTTTATAAATGCTTTCAAAACATCATGGACATGATATTAACAAAACCAGTTGTAGATGGTCAAAAGTACAAATCGATAGAAGTACATAAACTAATAGAGCTTAACTATGATCTAGGAACTCTTCTTGCGGAAGATACAAACGAATTTGATGTTCACCATTTAAGGTAGTTATGCATTTAATACCTACATTTTTGATCTGTCCTAGCCAAAATATTTATTATTTTTAGAAAAGATAAAAACGATTATTTACTGCAATTATCTAGAGATAATACACAATTGTTGATAAATCAAATATGGTGCTTACCCACAGAGCGTATAGAGGATGCTATAGTTGCAAAATTACCCATTCAGAAAACCAGACTTCCTCGTATGAAACATATTCCAAAACCCAGACCGTTAACAAAATGGGAGCAGTTTTCTAAAGCTAAAGGTATAGTAAAAAAAAAGAAAGCAAAATTGTCTTGGGATGAACAACTGAAAAAATGGGTACCTTTATTTGGGTACAAAAAAACACAGGCTGAAAGGGAAAAGGATTGGGTACTAGAGGTTCCTGCTAATGCAAATCCTATGGAAGATCAATTTGAGAAGAATATTCAAGCTAAAAGTGAAAGAGTTGCTAAAAATGAACTTCAGAGGCTGAGGAATATTGCTAAATCTAAGAACATCAAAGTGCCTAAGGTTGGAGTATCCAATTCAGAAGTGTCATCAGCTAAAGATGTAAGTAATATTAATCGGTTACTAAAACAGTGGTTAAAGGAATTAACCCTTTCCCTGCTGGTGCCACATATGTAATTTTTTTTTTTTGAGTAATATCGTGGATATTTTGTTCACATAAAACACAACACCATTCTGGCTGAAACTATGATCCTTGGCATACATATCTCAAATGCGTGAAACAAAACTAGGGTGCATGAATGAAGTTTTATTAAAAAAATTTACACTTTTCTACCTGCTCGTTGCCACCATCAACCACAGTAACTCGATCAATTAATACTAGTTGACATGTAAAGCGCAACTGTATTAGAAGCATCTGAGGACAACACTACTTAAGTAAACAGGCACCGCCTAAGGAATTTTTTTAAATTGGAGTATAGCTCTATCTATCTTTTGTTATTTCTGCTATTTAGTAAAACCATCAAGTTAGTAGGGAGAGGAGATAACATACCATACAACTATTCAAAGTAATGTGGTACTACTAGACTGTCATTAGGATGGTAACAAGATGGTGCTTTAAGTAGGTCCGGACTTAGAAATTTTTGGGTTGTTTAAAGTGGTCACAGTAATTTTAATATTTATAATTCAATCAATACTTACGTAAGTATTCATAACAAATACAAATTAAATAAAAGAAAATGTGTATCAATATTTATGTGGCATTTTCTAATTTGTGGCTATTTATGTAAGCAGTTAGGAAATCCACAATTAGAGATAACAAAACATACTTTTCAAATACAAGATGAATAAAATAAACATGCCTGATTAAAAAAATATTTATTATTAAATATAAATAAAAATATAATAAATTTAAAAAGTGTTTTCTTTAAGACATTTACAAAAATGTATTGAATAAGTCAAAAAGCATAAATGTCCTTATGTACCTAAAAATAAAATTAATAGTTCCTACAAACATGGGTCAGTAGAAGCTTTGTTTCAAAGATGCAGAATGTTTCAATTTCATTAAAAAAAAATTGTGGAAATTTGGAAAACAATCAACAGTATCAAAAACTATAACAAGTCAATAAATATGACACTAGATAACTAGATTTTTTATGGTTTTATTTTTAACAGAGTTTGAATAAATTGTAGCTCCTAAATGAAGCCGAAATTAAAGGGTACTTTTTATTAAAGCCATTTAAATTTGTAACTAATTTTGCTATCAGGGGGTGGGTAGATTCAGGACTTTCAGAACCAAGAGACCTGGGTTCGAATCCCGCTGGTGAAATTTTTTTTTATTGAATTTAATGAATTATTAATTTTAATGCATAGGTAGGATTCCCCACTTGACCTTTCATTGTTGGGTACTATCATCTGAATTAGGGCGTGGTTCAAAGCCCACTTGTACTGAAGCTCTAGGCTTATTGTACCCCTCACAGTTTCTATCCCATCAGATTGATTTTCTTGATGAATTCAAGAATATGTCTGATGGGCGCTTTCGCGATTTCTTCAGGTTCCCGATATTGTACCCTGAAGTACCATTCCCGTTCCCATTTAAGGTTCTGGCAGTGGCATAGTATGTTAATAGGAGTTTCGTCCTCCTCTTCACATATTCTGCATAGGGAGTCATCAGATATCCCTAAGAGATTTAGGTGTCTTCTAAGGCCGCAGTGTCCCGTAAGGAGTCCTATTACGGCCTTGAGTTCGCTTCTGCTAAGGTTCAGCAGTTGATGTTGTCTGCTCGTGGATGGCCCCTTTATGAATCTTTTGGACTGTCTAAGTCCAGGAAGTTGTTGGGTACTAATGAACAGTGCTGTTCCTAAAGTGACGCTGGGAAACAGTAACAAATACACAGAACATGAGGCTAAACC
The DNA here is from genome assembly GCA_927349885.1 of Psylliodes chrysocephalus. Taxonomy (NCBI): domain Eukaryota; kingdom Metazoa; phylum Arthropoda; class Insecta; order Coleoptera; family Chrysomelidae; genus Psylliodes; species Psylliodes chrysocephalus. The sequence goes on from OV651816.1 coordinate 45,836,274, forward strand.
ACTACACATATTGTTTAATTTATCACTAAAACTTCAACAATTTCCTAACTGGAAAGAGAATTATGTTATACCTGTATTCAAGAGCGGATCCAAGCAGGAAATTAAGAACTACAGACCAATTTCGATTCAGTCCTCTATTCCAAAATTATTGGAGAAGCTGGTAAATAATTGTTTATCTTGGTACTGCAAAAAACTTACTTATTGATCAGCAACACTGTTTTACAAAAGGAAAATCTACTACAACTATTCTTGTTATTTATCACAATTACATAATAAATTATGTAGAAAATGGTTTGCAGGTAGATGCTATATATTCAGACTTCTCTAAAGTGTTTAATCAAGTCAATTATGAATTATTATTATTATTTTTTTTTTGGTGTGTCATCGGCTTCAACTGCTAAGGTTATTTCGCCTCATGTTCTGAGTAGGCTTTGTTACTGTTTCCCAGCGCCACTTTAGGAACATCACTGTTAATTAGAACCCAACAGTGAATGGTCGAGTGGGGAATCCTACCAAGGCATCAGAATTAATTTTAAATAATTAAATTAAATTAAAAAATTCCGGCCAACGGTGGGATTCGAACCTGAGACCCTTGGATCCACAGGCAGAGACTCTACCACTGAGCCACCCACCATTATTATTATTACTCAAACTGCAAGCCTACGGATTCCCCCCTTTTCTTCTAGAGTGGCTTAAAAGTTATCTCATTGGTAGAATGCAGTGTGTCAAGATAAAGAATTATTTATCTGATCCCGCAGAAGTTTCTTCTGGTGTCCACTTAGCTCCTTTTCTTTATAATTTATTCATTAATGATGTTTGATCCGTTTTTGAATAATTATCTGCTGTTTGCCAATGTTTAAAGATTTACTTAAAGGTTAACAGTGGTGATTGCTATTCGCTCCGTGCGAAGTCATGGAAAGGGAAGCAAAAGCGATACTAGCGCTAGCTGCGGATAATTCGTGCATTTTAGGGGGATTTTTTGTAATTTTGGCATATCAAATACACGTATACATTTTACTTTTTTTCAAAAAAGTAGGTAAAAACAACACAATAAGTAACCGGAGTTGCTGTGTTGAAAATTGTACAAATACTAGCAAAAAAAAAAACAGTGAAACTTATATAACAAATTTCACTAACAAAGTGGAAATTAAATCAAAGAAATATATGGATAGGTGTACAATAAGAAGAAAAATTACCTTTATTTTTGTGATAATAACAGTAATGCTGGAAATAGTAGACATCAGAAACTAGAAAGTTTTTAAATAAACAATAAATTATCATTTTACGATGTTCTTTAATATCCCTTTATTCTTAAATGTTCATTCAGCAAGGACTAGATTTCAAGATTTCTGCCGTTGATTATAATATTTGGCTGGTATGCAATTTTGTGACTTACTGATCGGAAACCAGTTTTAATCATTCATTCTATGTTTTCTTTAGAACAAAAATGAAAATATAAGTAGCGATCCTTTTTATACATTTTAACTTCACGCTATTATAAATGGTTTCTTCAATGACAACTTTTTAGACTTAGGCAACTTCTCATACATTTTCCAGTAAATACTGTTGCCTGCCTATATTTTATTATTGATTTTTAATGATTATACATAATTTTCTTCAATTTAAGCGTGAAAAATATATAATAATAATAATAAATTAATGTTTTAATTGTTTTATAAATCCATATACTTTTATTAAAACTAACATATATACTTTTTATTTACGAATTCTATTAAAAATTGTATTTGTCAGTATAGGCAGAAATAGTCCTTTAATACCAAAACAAATTGGCGCTGCTGTCGCGCACGTAGCGAATAATAAATTTGAAAAAGATTTCCATGCCTTATGTAGTAAGTGTTACTGCATTACTTTTACAAAAAATCCTAATCAAATAACACATAACTACTGTCTGGATAACAAAATGCTAATTAAACTTGTTACCGAAATTAAAGACCTGGGAATCTTATTTTGCTCAGATCTTTCCTTTAATAATCATATTAATCAAATTGTTAATAGAGCAATGAAAATGTTAGGTATGCTGATAAGAAACGCTAGCTCGCTATCTTTAGATGCCTGTAGAATGGTGTATGTTTCATATGTTAGGTCGATTTTGGAGTACAGCTCTACCATATGGTGTCCTCTGTAAAAAAGATTGAAAATGTCCAAAATATTTATGATATTGTGCCTTTAAACTTGGTTTAGTGTACCTACATATAATTATTCCATAATTCTGAACTTAATAAACCTCCCAACCCTTGTAAATCGAATCTTCATGGTTCTGTCATTCCTCTATAAGATCATAGCCGGTATTGTTATATCTGATGAGTTATTATGCATGATTGCATTTAGAGTTCCCACAAGAACTGGGAAGAATAATAGTCTATTTGCAATTCAACTTCACCTTATTTATTATGTTTACCATGCGCCCCTACCTATACTAACTGGCTAATCAATACAATTTAGATGTCACTGGGTGTTCAACTATATTAAACCCATCTACATCTTTTTATTACTAAAATACATGCTTTTTTGGGTACATTGTACAACTAAAATCGTTAAATCCGTATCAAAAATATATTGAAAAGCCCAAAAAAAATAAAAATTTTAACACCTTGTATTTTTAAAACAAAGCATATGGGTCCAATGTTGATAGGAATTATTTGTCTTATTTTTGGGTAAGGAATCATGCCAGGAGTGATTGCACATGTTTTTTGAAACATCGTGTATAGGTAAATAAAACAAAGACATTATATTTCACTAGGGATCGACCGGTATCGGTATATCGGTCAATATGTAGAGTGCAATACCGGCCTATATCGGTATCGGCCTAATAAAAATATCAATTGAATATTTCAATTGTCAATGTTTTAAAGAAATTAAAACTCAAATTTTAAATAAAAAAAAAACAATTTAAATTATATTTTTATTTAGAATTTAAGAAGAAGAAAAAAACATTTGAAAAGTAAGCAAAAAAGATTAAGCTTTCAAAAACATATTTTTTTTAATATTATAGTCAAGTTTTGGTACGTTAAAATGCAACAAAATTAAACTTTCTGTTTTTTTTTTGAGCATAGACGATTTCTTGTGCTTTTATATACAGCGTGATTTATTAAGGGCAGCGACCGGCCGTATCTCAGAATATCTTCAAGTAGATTTTTTTTTGTAAATAAAAACAGGCCAATTGTTATTTCAAGGGGACACCTGTCTATAGGTCATTCTTCATCTCCCCTCCGTCAATCTAACCAATAAAATTTAAATAGAGAAAGTACCAAGTATGACATATCACTGAAAATTTTATTTTGTGGGAAATTCAACAATATGACTGTTCATTGTGTTACTTTTCATTTTAACGCCCTCTAACGGGATAAAAACTGTTACACATTGTAAAGTGTGACACTTCATTTAAAAGATAATTTTATTAGTAATTCAATGCACTACAACTAAATCAAAAATGAACTTAAAACGAAAAAATATATATCATTATTACTAACCTTATTTTGTTGCAAGTGCAATTTAGATATATTTAGGTTAATGTTATGTGGTGCATTGGATTATTAATAAAATTAGCTTTCAAATGAAGTGTCACTTTACAATACGTAACAGTTTCTTATCCCGCTAGAGAGCGTTAAAATGAAAAGTAACACAATGAACAGTCACATTGTAGTCATACTTGGTACTTTCCCTATTTAAATTGTACTAGTGAGAGTGACGGAGGGAAGAGGGATGACATATGCCAGTTGAGGATATTATACAAAGGTTCATCCATTGAAATAAAAATCTACCTGTTTTTGTGATCTACTTTAAGATATTTTGAGATTATTCTTCACCCTTAATAAACCATACAATACCAGCTAAAGTGGATAGCTGTCCAAGTACTGTGCTTGGTGAGAGTGTTGAGTATATTGCACATTTATATTTATAATAGGAGAAAAATGTCTTATTTTGGTGCCCACCAAATCTAAATATCTCCATTTTTGATATTTTCTCTAATTTTAACGTCACCTTCAATTTTATTTATCATATCAGTATCAGTCTTCTTCTTCTTATATGGTGGTGATTTACTAGCTGTTATACCAGTAAGTTCTTCAAAGGAATTCCAAAACAAGCCTTGAGAAATCAAGTCAGGGACGTTGTTCTGAACCTCTTGGTTTACCTGATTTGATTTCTTAGCAATTTTTGCTAAAGGGACATAATCAGTTAATGTTTCCTAAGTTTTATAGTGAATTATTCACAATCAAAATTTATGGCCGATATCGGCCATGCGTATATCGGTATCAGCTACAAAAAATCATATCAGTCAATCCCTATATTTAACAACATAATCATAGGAGGATAGTATCCAAGTAGATTCATCTTGCAACAAAGTGAATGTTTTAAAATGTAGGCTTAACTTTTCACAATTTATTACTTGATGAGAAAAAAATATTTAAAATAATGAAATTATAAGAAATATATGTAAGATATATATTAATTTAACTTTATATAGACGTAAATTATTATGATAACATCATTTAGTCAGTTTTTTTAGGATTCTGTTTACTAACTTAAATTTTATGCCCATACCTCCATGGTTATTCCCTATAATTTTTTTGATTTCTACACAATCACGTAAAGCACAAGATATCATTATGTCCAATGTAAAATTTATAAGTAAATGATATTAGGATAGTAACAAAATCTCCCGGTTTCCGGTGGGCCCATCCGTCCTTGGTAGACCTATATATTGTTATCTACAAATTCTTATTTATAGTTTGTTTTCATATTTTTCAGAATTTTTATGTAGCCAAATTATATAACACTGCCCAAATATTTATTTTTAGCTACAAGCTGCCGTTACAGTAGCTAAAGCTTCAACAGCAAGTCTCGGCAAATTTCAAAAAGAGCTGCCTAAAGAAAAAGAAGCCAAGGGCGTATCTGACATAACTCCAGGTGCAAGCAGAAAAAGAAAAATGCCACCCGTTTTGGGAGATGTAGAGAAAAGAGAAAATTTGGCAATAGTAGATACTATTTTGAATAAGAGACCCAAATTGAATATAGAGAAAGCTGTAGCAAGACATATAAATAATGAGCAAGTAGAGTAAGTAAAATATTAATGAAATAGACAGTGTTTTCATAAATGTTTAATTTTTCTTATAATAATTGCTCCATTGGTTACAAGACTTATATATCTATCAAGTCGAATATACTTTATTGTCTGAAAATAGAAAATTATATGGACAAAGCCTAATACTTATTGAATCGGTTATTTGGAAGAGGACAGAAACTGCAATTTCGGTCATTATCATTTTATGCGGTTTTGCTATAAATTTTATTGAACGCCCATTTGGTACGACAAAGGGAACAAAATAGCACGCTAGAACTCCTAGAACTACATTAACTAGACACCCGTTTCACTGCGTTTGGTTCAAAAAGGTCATGCAATACAAAAATGTGACCTTTTCGAAATAGTTACGCTAAAACGCAGGGGCATGTTTTGGTGTGTCATCATTAAAATCACTGTTTTAAATTGTATATTGTTGAGTTAGCAGTGAATTTTTGTTGTGATTTTTGGTGTAAACATATAAATGGGCTCCTTTCATCATTTTTTTCACTAGCAAAGCCTGACAAGGGTCACCAGGTCTAAGGCGAATCTTCCTGCTAAAGAGGCATATAATAAAGCCTTTTTATTGTAATAGATCTAGAACAAATATTCTATTAAGCTCACCTCTCAATGTCATGTAATAACTTTAACTTATGTTGTAATTCATCAGATATCTTCACAGTTTGGAAGGTATTAAAGCAATTATGACAATGCTTAAAATTTATTATTATTATTGTGTAAAAAATTCATCGCAACATTCCTGGGGCTCCGACACACCCAGTACATTACGCGAAAGGCCTGGTCGCTGAGATGATCACTCCTTACATCCGCTCGGTCAGTGATCTTCAGCCAAATTCAATTGACTCAAAAGACGAAGGGACCCAAGGACTACCGCTTTCTGCATCTTCACCACTAGTTGTTTTGATGAGTCTCGGCAAGCCGGTATTTTTTGTAGCTCCGTGAGCATAGTATCCTTGATTTCCCATAAAACGACCACAATTAGAACTACCATTCGTACACTGTATTCTGCATACACTCTTTGCAATCAGTGGAATGTATTATTATTATTATTATGAAATTATTATTCTGCTAAAATCCCCATCAATATAAAAAAGTTAAAACTTTGAAATCCTTAATCCGGTATACTTCCCTAGTAAAACGAATAATTTTACAGTATAATATTTAACTCTCCAACAGCGGTCTCCGAAGAGATGGCTAAAGAAGACTTAATATTTTTATGAAAATTCTTTGCTATTATAGAATTATTTAACTTATTAAATAATATGTGAAATTATATTTGTTTAATAAATAATGCAAGGGGAAAACCACTAAGGTCAAAACGTATTTCGGAAATCAAATAAAAATGTTTTATGTGATTTCGCTGAAAATCCACCCTAATTTTATAAGATGACCTTTTTTGCTTTGGACTATTTCCATGTATTTTGATCACAAGCTACTGAATTTACGTTTTTGAGCAGACAAATTGATTTCGAAGTGATTTTGGCGATGATTTCGACCATGATGTTCGACCATGATTTTCGATAATGATTTCGACCATGATTTTCGATGATGATTTAGAAATTTTCGTAGAGATTTTGAGTGAAACCATACCAGTATTTCGGGAGTGGTTTACCCCTCGAAATAATGTATCAGATTTTTATTTTTAATGTTTTATTCTGAATAAGTTTGGAAAAGGGCACAAATGAAATAAATATCAAAATATTTTTATAATCTAGATTCTAGATTGTTTCAAACATCCATGAAAAATAACTATAATTAGCTTCCTCACATACCAATGAATATATAAAAATATGTACATTCAATTTGATTTAAAAATATTTTAACTTTCTACTGTAAAATTGAGTGTTAAGTAGATGTGCCATTTTCCAAATAACCAATTCAATTATTATTAATGTTAAACATGTGCTCATACTATTAAAATTATTATATAATGCTTATCTTGATTTAATTATTGATATTATTGGTTTATTTTTAGGAGCAGTTCAATGGACAGACCAAAGTCGGTAAAGAAAAGTGGACGTAAAAGCAAAGACAATTTCAAAAGACCAAAAGGCAATAGTGGTCAGAGAACGGGTGGAAAAAGTGGAGGTGGAAGAAAGAGGCGTTGAGGCATTTGATAGTTTTTTGTTTTTTTGTAAATATAGGTAAGTTTTTAATCACCTGATATTATCAATTTGGTTTTTTGTGTGTAATATTGGAAATACTATTGAATAAAAAAAAATTAAATATATTAATGGAGAATGTATTGGAATAAATTATATGTGAAATCAATTATTTGAATGTCTAGTCATAAAAGTTATTGTTTTGGGCATGTTTTATTGAACATTTTTTAATAGTTGTTTACACGAATCTGATTTCTTATCTATTAAACTAAATAAAGCGTTTAGTACCAGGCCTGACGAGTGGAAGGGACAGGAGGGGGGGAAAAATCTCCGGAGCCCAAGGACTCGGCAGCCTAAAAAATAGGTTTTAATGTGCGGGAGGCGGACCCTTGCCAGTGTTGTGCCCCGGGGCTCTACCATGGCTCTGGGCGGGCCTGTAAAGTACACATTTCAATTAAAATTATAAAATAACAAATTTAACAGAGCCTCATTTAGGGAAATAACTTATTTTACCATGCAAATTATATATGATTTTGTACCAGCTATAAGTCAATTTCTTATAGGAGTATATTTTACAAAATTATCCTAATCAAATTATTCAAGGGTGTGATCAATGAACAATTACCAAGATAGCAACTAAGCAGTTAAAACGGAAGAGAATATTTTTAAATTAAAATCTTACTCAATGTAAATAAAATAATAATAGGGATCTTTAAAATCTCCTATTTTATTTTATTGATATTTTTTAAATGTTTACATATTGACTAGTCCTCTGTCCTCTTGAAACCTTAACATCTCAGAATATTATATTATATTTTGTTGTAATTTCATATACGAGAAATAATGTGACGTCACTAATCACTGGTATAGGCAACACAGCAAATACGTTTATTGGGTGGATTACAGTCCTTTAAATGTTCTTTATTACTTTAAAAACTGAAATGCAATACCACAAAAAAGATTTAACAGTAGCGTTGGAAACTTTTTTTTAGGAAAAAATATATTATAGTTAAATTAAATAAAAAATTAAATACATTTTGCGATATGAAATGATGGTGTTCCTGTAATATGTTTACTAATTTCTGATTGTTAGTCATGTGCAAATGAAAATTCATTTGGTTTGTTTCAATCTAACAGGTCAAAACGACAATTTAGTAGCAGAAGAGATTGATTAAGACGCATTCATTGTCACATTTGGAATTGCCATTTACCCAATGTAAAGTGTAAATAATGCAAAGTTTTGTATTTATCAAAAGCATAACATATTTCCTAATTATAATCCGATGAACTGTCATTAAAACGTTCCGACGTATTTTCTGATTTGTACATGAATGAGTCTGAGGATTGTCAAAATGATCAGAACTTCATCGCTTGTACAATTTATCAGCACATGCGCATTTGAACGTCACTACTCGTTCGTGCTAGTTTTGTTTGTTATTGTTGTGATTTTAAGTTGGCTTGGGTTTTTATTTCTTTCAATTGAAATGTACATAATTTTTGTTTTTATCTTGTGTACATTTTTTATGTAAAATACGTACTTATTTTAAATAAAAATAAACATCTTAAGTTTTCAAAATTATACATTCACATAAATCGTTCGAGACGGCTAAATAAATGTATTATGTTGCATTTTTAATAATGTTTGAAATACCAATTCACCAAACATGTGATTGGTTTATCCAATTTCACTGCATATTGCGTTCCAACAAGTACAAGTCGCTAATAAAACAACGGACGAATAAATGGACTGACATGTGTAATGATTAGTTTACGAATGCATCCATGCACGAGTCAGAAACACATCAGAAAGGAGCTGTTGGAACAAACCTTAAATAAATTATTTTGAACCAGAGAAGCAAGTAACATTTAACTATTTTAATATGAACGAGTTATTAAGTGTCATTTATTATTTAATTTATTTTTTTTGCGTTGATATTTAATTTTCCAAGTATAATGTAATTATCGCTGTGTAAATTTGTTGTTAAAATATTTGGAGAAATAAAAAAATTTGTATGCACAATTATTTACCTTCTTCTTTTTAAATTTATTTCTTTCAAAGAATCATATTGATCCCGGATAATTTTGTAAATTTTAAAAGCCAAATAATTACTAGATACCAAGATATTTTCCTGTGAATAATATTCCTTTTCACGGACAGGAATTTTCGTGAAATTGAATGGTCCAGAAAATCCTTTCTGATTAACAACTGAAAACAGTCTCCCCTCTTCGATATTTGATATAAAAAAAATGTTGCATCAGTTGATTTTTAATCCAAATGAAACAGATTTTTCCATAATAAGCCCCTTTCAAATGTCAACCCCTTCTGTTCCACTTCCTCAGCCCCTTAATTTGAAATAGAGGTTGTATAGGGTTTTTATTATACTAATGAACGTTCCAATTGTTTTTGTAATTTTTCGGTCACTAAATTTAATGTAGATACATTTTTTATGTCAAGAAGTTGCCAACATTTTTTACTGTATTTAAAATCAACATTCCTAAATCGTCAGAAAACCTCTTCATATTAAATATTAAGCCACCTCAAAAAATGTTGCTTAAAAATGACGGATAATGACTAATGACATGTAAGGTCCGAGTACAATAAGAACATAGGTGCGTCATCACTTGGCGAAGTAATTCATTGGTGATCGCCGCCTACTGGGGGTTTGGTGGCGGGTTAATATTATAGAAATATAGCAAATATTTTTCTTATACCCAAAAATTTATTTATTTTTTATTTATTGAAGCTGGATTTATAAACTTCGTTCAGTTCGCGTTCAGTTAACGCTCAGTTCGAATACACCGTAAACAAAGCAGAATGACATGGTAAGTATGTTTTGGATAAGAAATTATAACGGATTTATAATTATTTTATAACCAACACCATCTACAAATATAATTAAAATAAAAATAACAAAATATAATTTATTTTGTGGTTATGTCGTCAACTCGAACTGAGCGCCAACTGAACGTAGTTTATAAATCCAGCTTGATAGTTGTATTTGAACTTCGAAATAATGGTTATGACGTAGCGGTGTTATTGTAATTGGATTCTACTGACTAACTATAAAAAGTGGCTCAACAAAAATTTGACATGAGGGTTTTGGTTATTAATTTTGTAGATGTAAAAAAACGCTCAGACAGTGTTGATTTAAGTTTGGTTTATATACATACATCCCTTCATTCTGTCACTCTAACGAATACAATTTAAATAGGGAAAGTATCAAGTATGTCAAATTATTGAAAAAATAATTTTATGGAGAATGCAGCATTATGACTATTCATTGCGTTCGTTACTTTTGATTTTAGTGGGATAAAAACTGTTACGTATTGTAAAGTGTGACACTTCATTTGAAAGCCAATTTTATTAGTAATTTAATCCGTAGCATAAATTTGTTATTTTGGTTGCTTGCGATTAACATTTGTATTTCTTAACATTAGAGGCAGCCCTACAAGAGTTTTCAATTATTTAAGTTCATGTTTTCTTTAATTAGATTTTGTTACATTGTGCATTAAATTATTAATAAAATAAATTTTACAATAGGTAACAATTTTTTATCCTGCCAGAGAGCGCTAAAATCAATATTAACTCATTTTTTTTATTGTATTTTAAATTTACAATCTACTCAAGAGTATACAGATTAATAAATAAATGGTCTGGTTTCTTGTTAGGTGGCATGAGGCGGCCACCACCTATTGATGGGTCTTTGGGGTTTACTCTAAAATATCTTCTGGCCAGTGACGTTTAGTCATCTGTTTTCCATATGATCCGTGCATAGGTTGGCTATTAGTTAATTTTTATGATTTTCATTCCTAGTTTTGTTTTTCTTAGCTCAGGTCTCGATCACTTCATTGATGATCGAAATAAAAAGATCAAGAATAGGCATTTTCATCACAATTTTTTTTGTGCGCATGCGTCAGCATCAGTCATCTTTTTCGTACTGTTTTTGTAAAGAAGCATGTTAAAATGACCACGTGAAAAAATAAATAATAATTTAAGTATATTCATTTAAAAAAAGGAAGAAAAAGCAAAGTAATAATAAGTTTAGCGTCTTAATTGAAAAATACATTTTTGCAATCAATTAGAATACTTATGTTATCTGTACGGAAAGGAACAACGAAACGGTGTTGTTATGGAGTATGTAAAAGTGACACACGTTCGTAAAAAATTATCAAATTATCAGACAAAATCCATATTAAAACATGTTCAAAATGTGCATTAGGTGTGAAAAAATGTGGTCGAAGTGACAACGGTTTTCGATCGATTGATAATGTTACTAAAGATTCTTATATTTATTTACTACATTTTCATGAAGAAAGTGGTCCAACAGAAGAAAATTCTTATCTGGTATTACACAATATTTTTTTAATAATAAATACTACTTCGATACACACAGTAATATGATTAAAAATGTCATGTTGTTCCTCAAAATATTAAATAATGTATTTTATTAATTATACTCGTGATTAACTTTCATGTTAATTAAAGTATTTTTGCAAGTACTAATAGTTGGTTGGCATAATTAATTAGAATAGAGTTATAATTATTATTTGTTTTCATTAATTTTTTACTCAGTTGAGAAGTATTGATACACCTAACCTCTCAATCAATCCACTTTTGTAACAAATGTCCAAGACACTTCAACCACCTTTTCAACTGCTCACAACTATGTGCTTCCACAGAGTTATAAAAAAGTTAATCACCATCAACGATTTTTTCTAATGATTGATTTGTCTGTAGGGATAATATTGCTTTCCCAGCCATTGTAGATCAAAACAGTACGAAATATTTGAATTACCGCTATTTCAACATGGCGGCTGCGCTTGCGCTCATCACATGATGAAAAGGCCTATTGTGTGGCTCCTTATGGTCCATGGAACATTAGTAAGAAGGGTTTTTGATTGTAAAGTTTGTAATATTTGCGTGTTCGATAGTTTTCTATAACTCCATAGCTCTATACTATATGACCAGATTTGCTTCAGTACGGCTTTATATAGAAGTACCTTGTTTTCAAGTGATAACTGTGAACAATGTCCAAATATCCAGTTTATTTTTTGGATTTTTAGCTTTGATATGAGTTTTTCAAATTAAATTTTGTAATCCAAGATACTTCAGGTTTCACTGGTATTTGCATGTTGTTGATGGAAACTTGTGAATAAACACGGCGTTTTGGAGTGATCATGATTTGTGTGGATTTATCATTGTTAACTTTTATCCTCTTCTGCCAATCTTGTAGTAGATTTAAATTTTATTGTAGTCTTTCTGATGCTCTTGTTGGATCTCGGAAGTAAGGCAATGAATATTCATATTGCTGAATTCTCTATAAAATTACCTTTTCAATGATATCGTCATACTTGGTACTTTCCCTATTTAAATTGCTTTGGTTAGAGGTTAGAGTGACGAAGTGGAGGGAAATGACGTATGACAGTTGAGGATATGATAAAAAGATGTCCCCTTCCAAACTAAAATTGACCTGTCCGATTATCTATGATAATACCAAAAAACTCACCTTATATATAAAATTATTCTAGAATAAAATTCAATATTCCTTTCATTAAGAATATTTCCTTTGACACGTTCTGTCAATGTTAAAGTGGGATGAGACTATTCTAGAATTATTCTTTTTAAGTGGAAGTTTGGATTTAATTCGTATCCATGTGTAGTTATCACGGACACGTATCTATGTCTTTGTCAGTCATGGAAAATGTTAGAAATATTTTTTGTGGATCTCTTTATTATTTGCAGCTTTGTTATTTAGCATTTATTCGTAATTATATTTTTCGTTTCGTTATTTAGATGTGATGAAAAAATTATTGATTTTTATTTTCAGGTTTAAGAGCCAGTTCACTCCATATCCAAAACTTGCTGATTCTTGTTTACTTGCTCTATCCCATTTAAATTACACAATTTAGTAATACATTTTATACAAAGTTCCTAGCTATACAATATAATAATGGGTCTGTAAAAAATAGCCTTAAACATTTCTATTATAAAACACAATGTTTTGTGATTTACTTCGTATTCTTTGTTTAATTAAATATAAAAAACTTTGTTGAATCATAAATATTTATGACCTATTTAAGCCTGTTTTGGTTCTCTTAAAATTGATTGCAAACTATCCTAGAACTAGTTCACTAATTCCTCAGTAACGATCATAAACATTCAGTAACTAAAGTATGCACTGTGAGTCATCAGTAATAAATTAAAATTTTTAATGAATTTCGCAAAAATATAAATTTTTTGAATCTTGTATTTAAATAAAATATGCAGTAGTAAATGAAATGACATAGTACAGGTTGTTCTAGATACATTTTAGGATTTATCTGTAAATCATAGAATTATTACCTACTGTTATAATTAGATATGTATTGTAAGGAATTTTTGAATAATAATGTTTTATTATACAATTAATTCCAAGTATTATATATAGCGATTTAGAAAATCTATATTTTTGAACAAAATGTTTTCAATTATGTATGATTTATTTTTCTGATTAATTAGGAAAACTTTCTTACTTTTACTTTAATTAGCTTATTAAATGTTTTGTTTATTTTGTAAATCGAAGGGCTTGGAAGGTAAATATGCTATGATACAAGCACAATGTTTTCTTCCCAAAATGCCAAAAACAAATACTAAAGTACATGAATCACTTGCATTGTGTTGGTGGTCAAAATCAAAGTTGTAGCATTGGTATTGAACCGCCGACCGATCATTTGGAGAAAGCCAACCCCGAATAGTCAATGTTGCCGTTACTATAGTATTTCGTCAACTTGGTAATCACCAAATGGACGGGCAAGTTCACGCCTAACATGCTAGCCGTTACCAAAATCGATAGATGGCCTTCTCAAAACGCCATTTCCACTGTGTGGCAATGGCCTTCTCAAAACGCCATTTCCACTGTGTGGCGAGTGTCTATGCTCGCATCTGCGTTATGAATGTCGGAGATGGTATCGCAAATGTTCGCGATTTTTTGACATTCTAATGGTTTGAATCAAATGTCTGGTGGTCATTTCAATGCTCTTCCTTGTTTTACAGAATATTTATGAGGGTTGTCCTTCCGAATGTTGAATATCAAACTTTCAAGTCAGTAATTGAGTGACATACCAAACTTAAAGGTAGACAAGGCATTCTTCTTGGGATAACCCAGGACCAGTATTTTTAATTGTTGGTACTGGTCTAATTTCTTTTGGAAATTGAAAAATTCGCTGTAATCCAACCATTCTGCGACATCTTCGATGTTGGCGATGGTTACTGAAACTACCATGAAACGAATCTGGGAAACGTTGCTAGCTGTAGAATTTGAACGGTTTTCATTCTGCTAACAATGTCTTCTAACGTCGCACCTCTGTTAACATCGTTGAGCAAATGAACCTGGTTGATCATTACTTCTTTTACAAAAGTTTCGTTATCACTCCGTTTTCAAATATATATCATCTATAACTATCAATAAAGAAAGAATATGTAAGTTGTTTAGTTTAAAAATATTAATCCTATATTCTTATAATATTAACAAGTTACTAAACTCCCAGTAGGCGGCAACAAATTACTCCACCAATTAATTGATGACGTAGCTCTGTTTTTCTTATTGTAATCGAACCTTACCATTTTTCTCAATTTACAAAAAAAAATCTCTATCAACATCCAAGCCCTTCAATAACATTAGAATATATTTAAAAATGTAGGATAGGATAATTACTTAAATATGGCCAAATCAAAGCTAAATTCGGTTTTATGTTTTTGAAATTCTTATTTAAAATATGTTAATCTTTGAAGAAAAAAAATGTAAATTGTAGTGATGTATCTGAAAAAATGTTGTAGTACTAAGATTTATTTTATGGTTATACTTGATGTAAAAGTATATATCGTCCGTGAAACGGCAATACCTCCTTACTCAATGTAGAGAAATTTTACAGGACGTTAAAACTAAATTAAATATAACTGTTTGTAACTAAAAAATAGTATTGATATTATGTAAGATAGTAGCAAATGTCGACAATCAGTTGGAACAAAATGCCATTTAATATTGTGTTGTCACTTAGAAGAGTTTGCACAATAGTAGATAATAACTTTTTGCAACAGTTGGCGCCTAGAACTCATTTTCAGTAAAAATATTTGTTAGGAGGTATTGACAATTCACAGACGATATGTTGTGTAATAACATATTCAACTTCAATATTTTTGTAGTGAAATCTTTTTCAAATAAAATTTAATTTATAATTTTAAATCGAGATATCGGAAAGTTTATTTGTTATTACATCTAAAATGAATTACTAATATTGTGATTGTTTATGTGATCTCTGCAACCAAGAAATTACATCATTCAACATTGTCATAAACAGGTTTTCAAATTTGTATTATATTTCAATATTATTGTTTATAAAACTGCTTGTTATCTTTTTGAGCTCACTTAATATATTTTTTTGTTGATGTCCCCATTAAACTCACTTAAATATGTATCATCAATAAATATCTTTTTAAGACATTTTTATTTTGTAAAAACTAAATGGTTATACGATTGTAAACAATAAAAATAATTAAAGAACATTGTATTTTATTTATTTATTAATGTGAGATGTGATATAGTCTAAACCAGCGTTACTCAGAGTGTGGTCCGCGGAGCCCTGGGGCTCCGCAAAGCCTTTGTAGGGGCTCCGCGAAGAAAATAATAGTCATAATAAAAAAAAGCAGTACTATCGCTACAAGAGGGAGTGACTTGGCTTGAGGACCTTTTTTTAGAAATTTTTATAAATGTGTTTAGGGCTCCGTCAAATATTTCGCTTTTCAAAAAGGTACCGTCGCCAAAAAAGTTTGAGAACCACTGGTCTAAACTAATGCAGTTTTTTACATAGCTGTGATAGTACTTAAATTGCCTATAGCTATACTTGAACAAGTTAAATAAAAAATCTGATATGTCCAACACATGACTTTCCTCTCTAGTTATTACAGACTTTTTCTGGTTATTTTATACAATTTATTCTATCGCCCCTGGAAATGTTTAATGTCGAATATGGTATTTTTTAGGTAAATCATATATAGGACAAGAATTATAGCAAGCAACTTTTATTTGAACAATTTTCTTAAAAATTCGAATTTTGAACTCGTAAAATTTCTCGAATACGGTCCATTGTAGGAAAATTATATATAGGATAAAAATTATAGAGAATAAAATCACAAGCAAGTTTTATTTGAAGAAATTCTCCAAAGGTAAATAACATATTTAATGAAGTAGAAAAACGACCCCCTATAAAGTACCCCAGATGTTTCGACTATTCCTTAAATCAAATCAACTCACCGCAGGATGGATTAAAGTTAAATTTAAAATTTGGTGTTTTTCTGTTTATCCGTTCATAACATACACGTACGCATACACACACACATCAACGCGAAAATAGTAAAAAAAAAGGGATTTAGGGGACCCCAAAACGTAAAAATCTGTCGAAAATTCGAAGTCGAAAAAAAAAATTATTTCTATATCTTCCTTATCTGTATACAGACAGGAAAGTAAAAACTCGAACACTTCATCACTATGGTAAGTTAAATGTTTTTTGAATGTGATTAGTATACAAAAAATAGCTTAAATACATTATGAAAGATACAATTCAATAATACATATATGAAATTAAAGATATTAAAAACATAATTATTCTTTATGTACCTGCCACTAGACGAAGTTTAAAGGCACAATATCGTTGATATTTATTTTGGACATTTTTCAATCATTTTGTTGTAAAATGGACTGAATATGTGCAGTATAAACCATTCTACAATCATCTAAAGATAGCGAGTTAGAGTTTCTTATCAGCATGCCTAACATTTTCATGGTCCTTAACTATTTGATTAATATGATGATTAAAGGAAAGGTCAGAGCAAAATATGATTCCCAGGTCTTTAATTTTGGTAACACTCCTAGAAAACATACTTGCCCAAACAATTCACATCAAATTAGCTGCTGTCTCAGTTATCTAATGTGGCAGCTCTGTCTGCATAATAAACACAATCTGAATGATTGCAATAAAACGGGGCTTAATTATGAATGGATTAGTCTAGTAGTTTTTCATCGTTGGACTAAACCTAGTTTCACTATCTCATCTCGTTAACTGGACTGACGATAATGAAAGCAGAGTCAGACTGGTCGAAAATTGCCTCACACCATAATATGGAAAAGTTCTTAACACAAAGAAGTGTATCCTAAAAAACTGACCACAACAAATTTAACTGCATATGCAATTTTAATAAACCTGGAAAGTAGGCCCTAGTTCAATATAATATTCTTAGGGAACTATCAAGTTTATCATTAGTGTAGACTGTAGAGGTTATTTTTAAAGAATATAGTCACATCCTGTACTGTTTCTTGATAAGTATACACTAAATATTTTCTGAATTAAAAAATCACTTTTGGTAGCCCTTGAATATACATGTTTATAACTAAAATAAACAGTAATTAACGAAAGGGGTACTTGATGAAAAGTTTTTGAATTTTTATTAACATTCTGAAACAAAAACTATAAATATATCTACAAATTTAATTGGTACTTAGTAACTATCTGGCTTTGGTCCTGCTGCCCATTTTTCTTCTTTGCTTCTTTCTCCGGCAAAATATTGACGATGTCTTTCATTCCTCATAGCAAACATCCTATTCATTTGCTTAATTCGTAAAGAACATTCAGTAAAGTCTTGTAAAAGTAAATCACATTTCTTTATACCCCTATCCAAACCATAGGCTTCTAAGCAGTCCAATGCTTGTAGTTCGAGATCAGCACATCGACCATACCATTGGTGGCTTACTATGGCTCCTGTTAAATCTGTAAAAGGTGATTTCAGCCAAGGAGAAAGAGACATTTCGGAATCTACAAAATAAATGGTTAGATTAGTTATATCATCACTTTGTAATCCACAAACAAGTTACTAGTTTTAATGTAATGCAAACTATATTAACAAAAAATGTATACATTGATAATAAAAATAAACTTACTATAAATTAGGAAATTAAAATTACTTTCAAACTAGCCTTGCACCCCGAAAATTAATATTTTTGACAGTGGGGCAACGACCTGTCAAAATGCTGACATGACAAATGACAGTTTAGATATGACAATACTGTGCAGTGTTGCCAACTATTTTTTTTTTATTAGCCAATTTTTCCACAAAAAAATCGTACAATACCACTGATCTGTATTATTTTACTGGATAGGATATAGCCACCTAAAAAACGTTCCGAAAAATTGGCCGATTTGGGCAAATAATATGGCGGACCGGATGTTATTTAACGTAACCTCTATTTCCATTTGTCATTTAATTGTGTCAACAAGCTACGATGAGATGTTTTTATTGTGGAAAACAAAGTAAAAAGTATGAAATAAATAATAAACGTTCATTCCTGAAGACACAATATGCTTCACGTTTCCATTTTTATATTTTCTTTCACAAAAAATCAAATCATGGGTGAATTTTCCCGAAGGACATCGCCCGCAAAAGGAATAGAAGAAGAATAAGAAGAAAAACTAATCAAATTATAGGTTAGGTATGTCAAATTATCCCAAATTTTAGTTCTGTGAACCCACCATAATTTGCCCAAATCGGCCAGCATTGTTGCACTTCCGGTCTCCTTGGTGGAACGGTTTTTTAGTATGTTAAATATAGCCTATATCCTATCCAGTAAAATAATACAGATCAGTGTACAATACAAGAAAAAACAGGTTTGTGGTTCTGGTTTTCAAAATGAAAATGGTTTGAAACTGCGCCGGACCGTGTGCGTAAACGCAACAAATCCCCGACTGTTTAAAATTGTTGGAAACCCAGAACACTAAAGTTGTTTTATTTATTGTTTATTATAATAAATGCAGTTCCTTTTGAAAGCTCCAAATAACATTTGCATGTATATGTTCATCATTATCATCCTCATTACATTTCAATGGAATAAAAAAAACGGGAGAATGATATTAAAAAAATTAATAATTCTAAAATGTGTCATTTACAAATAAAATAAGAACAAAAGACATTCGTGCACACAAAAATAAACAATTTGGGATTGTATACGTTCTAAAAGCTAATATTCATAACACTACAAAAACGCTTGCGCGGCCAAAACAGTCCGAGTAAAGCCTTGGTTTCTTTGAACACTTCGTCGAAGTGAGCGGACAGTCCGTCAACCGTCGCGTTTTGACGATTTTATCCAACCAGAGTATTTAAATGGGAATGGTTTTCTTGAATCCGCTTAGCTGAACAGGACGGCGTCATGCCGCTGATTTGTCGCGAAGAGTCGGTTGATATCGGTTGAGTTTGATATCAGCGGAATCGTCGGCGTGTGCGGAGACTATATTGTTATTAATTTTAAAACAATGAGTGACAAATTCACACATACAGATGACATCATGACTTTATTTTTAGGTTTCTTGGAAATTATGTCCTTTATAAAACTCAACACGAATTCAAAAAGATCTGTAGAAAGTCTAAAATACTCCCTAAATTTGCTTTCATTTCCAAAAAGCCTCCGCTGCACAGTGATATTAAAGGCATCTTCTGTATCGCGACAGAAAAACAACTCATTCACTGGCTTATTGGAAACTTTGACGGTTGCAATTGCCAGTTCCTCTTGTTCTTCCTCTTCCAATAATAATAACAACGCAAACAATTTATTTGCATCCATTTTAGTACCTTTCGTTTACATTCATAATACATAGACGGCACGTACAGACATAGAGAAAGTCTCATTTTCTATATTTTTTAAAAAACCACCTCGGGCGAAAATCGCAGTCCTCAGCGGTCGACGGACTGTCCGCTCTCCGCGACGGAGTGTTCAAAGAAACCAAGGCTTAAAGCCTTGGTTTCTTTGAACACTTCGTCGCGGTGAGCGGACAGTCCGTCAATCGTCGCGTTTTGACGATTTTATCCAACCAGAGTATTTAAATGGGAATGGTTTTCTTGAATCCACTTAGCTGAGCAGGACGGCGTCATGCCGCTGATTTTTCGCGAAGGGTCGGTTGATATCTGTTGAGTTTGATATCAGCGGAATCGTCGGCGTGTGCGGAGACTATATTGTTATTAATTTTAAAACAATGAGTGACAAATTCACACATACAGATGACATCATGACTTTATTTTTAGGTTTCTTGGAAAGTATGTCCTTTATAAAACTCAACACGAATTCTAAAAGATCTGTAGAAAGTCCCTAAATTTGGTTTCATTTCCAAAAAGCCTCCGCTGCACAGTGATATTAAAGGCACCTTCTGTATCGCGACACAAAAACAACTCATCCACTGGCTTATTGGAAACTTTGACGGTTGCAATTGCCAGTTCCTCTTGTTTTTCCTCTTCCAACAATAATAACAATGCAAACAATTTATTTGCATCCATTTTAGTACCTTTCGTTTACATTCATAATACATAAACAGCACGTACAGACATAGAGAAAGTATCATTTTCTATATTTTTTAACAAACCACCTCGGGCGAAAATTGCTGTCCTCAGCGGTCGACGGACTGTCCGCTTACCGCGACGGAGTGTTCAAAGAAACCAAGGCTTTAAGCCTTGGTTTCTTTGAACACTCCGTCGCGGAGAGCGGACAGTCCGTCGACCGCTGAGGACTGCGATTTTCGCCCGAGGTGGTTTTTTAAAAAATATAGAAAATGAGACTTTCTCTATGTCTGTACGTGCCGTCTATGTATTATGAATGTAAACGAAAGGTACTAAAATGGATGCAAATAAATTGTTTGCGTTGTTATTATTATTGGAAGAGGAAGAACAAGAGGAACTGGCAATTGCAACCGTCAAAGTTTCCAATAAGCCAGTGAATGAGTTGTTTTTCTGTCGCGATACAGAAGATGCCTTTAATATCACTGTGCAGCGGAGGCTTTTTGGAAATGAAACCAAATTTAGGGAGTATTTTAGACTTTCTACAGATCTTTTTGAATTCGTGTTGAGTTTTATAAAGGACATAATTTCCAAGAAACCTAAAAATAAAGTCATGATGTCATCTGTATGTGTGAATTTGTCACTCATTGTTTTAAATTAATAACAATATAGTCTCCGCACACGCCGACGATTCCGCTGATATCAAACTCAACCGATATCAACCGACTCTTCGCGACAAATCAGCGGCATGACGCCGTCCTGTTCAGCTAAGCGGATTCAAGAAAACCATTCCCATTTAGGCTTTGGTTTCTTTGAATACTTCGTCGCGGTGAGCGGACAGTCCGTCAATCGTCGCGTTTTGACGATTTTATCCAACCAGAGTATTTAAATGGGCATGGTTTTCTTGAATCCACTTAGCTGAGCAGGACGGCGTCATGCCGCTGATTTTTCGCGAAGGGTCGGTTGATATCTGTTGAGTTTGATATCAGCGGAATCGTCGGCGAGTGCGGAGACTATATTGTTATTAATTTTAAAACAATGAGTGACAAATTCACACATACAGATGACATCATGACTTTATTTTTAGGTTTCTTGGAAAGTATGTCCTTTATAAAACTCAACACGAATTCTAAAAGATCTGTAGAAAGTCCCTAAATTTGGTTTCATTTCCAAAAAGCCTCCGCTGCACAGTGATATTAAAGGCACCTTCTGTATCGCGACACAAAAACAACTCATCCACTGGCTTATTGGAAACTTTGACGGTTGCAATTGCCAGTTCCTCTTGTTTTTCCTCTTCCAACAATAATAACAATGCAAACAATTTATTTGCATCCATTTTAGTACCTTTCGTTTACATTCATAATACATAAACAGCACGTACAGACATAGAGAAAGTATCATTTTCTATATTTTTTAACAAACCACCTCGGGCGAAAATTGCTGTCCTCAGCGGTCGACGGACTGTCCGCTTACCGCGACGGAGTGTTCAAAGAAACCAAGGCTTTAAATACTCTGGTTGGATAAAATCGTCAAAACGCGACGGTTGACGGACTGTCCGCTCACCGCGACGAAGTGTTCAAAGAAACCAAGGCTTAAAGCCTTCGTCGCGGTGAGCGGACAGTCCGTCAACCGTTGCGTTTTGACGATTTTATCCAACCAGAGTATTTAAATGGGAATGGTTTTCTTGAATCCGCTTAGCTGAGCAGGACGGCGTCATGCCGCTGATTTGTCGCGAAGAGTCGGTTGATATCTGTTGAGTTTGATATCAGCGGAATCGTCGGCGTGTGCAGAGACTATATTGTTATTAATTTTAAAACAATGAGTGACAAATTCACACATACAGATGACATCATGACTTTATTTTTAGGTTTCTTGGATATTATGTCCTTTATAAAACTCAAAACGAATTCAAAAAGATCTGTATAAAGTCTAAAATACTCCCTAAATTTGGTTTCATTTCCAAGAAGCCTCCGCTGCACAGTGATATTAAAGGCACCTTCTGTATCGCGACACAAAAACGACTCATCCACTGGCTTATTGGAAACTTTGACGGTTGCAATTGCCAGTTCCTCTTGTTCTTCCTCTTCCAACAATAATAACGCAAACAATTTATTTGCATCCATTTTAGAACCTTTCGTTTACATTCATAATACATAAACAGCACGTACAGACATAGAGAAATTATCTTTTTCTATATTTTTTAACAAACCACCTCGGGCGAAAATTGCTGTCCTCAGCGGTCGACGGACTGTCCGCTCACCGCGACGGAGTGTTCAAAGAAACCAAGGCTTAATAATCCTTCCTCCATGGCCCGAGTCGATCAACCCTACGAAGCATGAACACATTTTGACTGTTTACAACAATCAGGAATTTTTTTTGGATACGAAATCAGCATGGGTATTTTCTTTCCTCCATGGGTATTTTCATCTTTCAATTCGGCACGTGTTGAGAGGGCTCTACCATCGTCCACAAAATGCGATTCGTATATAATGTAACATAATGTTAGTTTATCAGATCTTAATTATCTCGCTTATGATAAAATTATTATTTGAAAACTATTAGAATCCTTAAGCTTTTGTCTAATAATAATCAAGAATAAATTTTTTCGAATTTTTGCACTGCACAGTTTTCGTCATATTGGCGTACCTATATACCTAGTTTAATAATCGGTAAAACATTTTTTTTTGCTAACATCAATTTAATAAACAACTTTTTTAGTGTATTCTCAGTTGATCAGTTGATATTAGTTTCGATGAAAAGAGACGGATGCTAGACACGACGTGACCAACAAATCCCGCATTTGAATTGATCAGTTGGTATGCAGGGCCTCATTTTTTTTTTGTAGCAAAACACCCAGCTAGCACATAACGTTACCAAGCCTTTCGGCGATGTTGTTTTAAGGTAACATAATAACATACCCATACAACGTAATTGCAACGTTAATGAGAAGTTGTTGAGGGAAATCAAAACCTCGCGAAACATCTATTTGTTACTTACGTATTTAACCTGCCTGTTATGATAACACAACGTAATAAAGTAACTTGCTAAAAAAGTTTCCACGAGAAGTACTATGGACTTTCGAACGTAGCCATTCGTTTGTCATAACCAACAAAACATAAAAAAATGTCACTTGTCACTTTTTCTTGTACGTATTTCCATAGAAACTTATTTCAGATTTTAAAGAAATTGGAAACTATACGTTTGAATAAGTTTGGTAAGTTGTTTTCTTCTTTTCAATAAATTTTCTAATTTATTGTCTGTTGTTTTAGATGGTAAAATTTCAATTTCCAAATACAATAAAAAATAAATCATTGTAAACAAGTAGATACAATTAAATGATGAAATATTTATTTTACACGATAATAGGGATCTTATTGATGCCTTAATACTATAGAAGTAACGATATTAAACAATGAAAGTATCGATATTTAGGCACTGAATTACTGAATTACCAATACTATCGCCATAGTGATACTTAGAAGCAAGTATTGTATCGCTATGTGTGTGGTCAGAGATTATAAGGTTTGTTCAAATATTTGTACTGAAATATTTTAGTTTTTGCATGTGGTGAAACTTGGTAATATGATTAAGCGTTACCACTGTTTTTTTGTTATTTAATTATAAGGTAAATTGCCAGTTATTGACACTATAACTTGTACCAGGTAGAGTACCAGTAGAGAAAGAAAAGGTGTCGACTACAGAATATAATTTACTGATGCACTCTTGTTATTAGTTAAGTTGCCTACTCCGTCCTGTTGAATGGGGGTTGCCAGCCGTTTAACAAAAATCTTTTACTTTTTCGATACTTTGTTACTCGAGACTTATAAATATCAATATCTTTAACATAATATCGAACAGTATCGATGCCTCTACCACAAAGTATCTCACATGATACCGATATTGATACCTTTGACCAATACTCAACCCTACTCCCAATTATAAAAATACAAAAACAGAGAAGTCATATACTGCCATCCTAACAAGAGAAGTCCTATCTGAAAATTTATATTTATTATCTTTTAAACCTTTTTTTGAGTAACTTTTTAACATTTTAGTACCTTTGTTACAAATAAGACATTCCTTTTCAGTATCGAGAAAGATAAAATGTAGACAAATACACATAAAAAAAACTGCTAATTTTGCAGATAAAACCTTTCTTGCTAGAACAGCAGTATAGAAGTGCTCATATGTAGTTCACTAAAGATAAATAACATTTAAATTTGTTACGTTTCAGTAAATTAAGTATTACCATTGCTGGACAGTAGTGACGTTTTGGTGGATAAATACAGCATTTCACTGGATATATATACCTATGCCATTTTGGTGTATGTTTGCTGCACAATACCAATTGCTGGACAAACTTTAAAAATGCTTTACAATACAGAAAAATTGCTGTAAGTATGGTCGCCCTAGTGTAATAATATTTTAATCACTAAAAATAAATTTTAAAAATATTGTGTTTTAGGTTTCCTTTGTGCTGAATTATAATTCTAGTAAAAATCTCAGGAATTTTAGAAGCTAAAGTTATTACAGAATTGGTTGAAGAAGAATATATAACATCTGAGATTATTTCTTTTTCTTTCATAGCAGAATATCATGCTAAAAAACATTGTTCTGTATAAGTTGAACATCCATTATTAAGTATAAAATTTGTAAAAGTCAAAATAAATGTTATTATTTATTTAAAAAAACAAAGTAAGTAAAAATCAACTAAAAATAGGTGCAACGATTTAAACGAGCATATTTTTTATTTTCTTTATATATATATTATTTTCTTAATAATAATTAAACAAGTAAATTTATTATCTACAAAGTTATTTTTACGGAAGAAACTATGTATTTAAGTTCACATATTTATTTGTTTACAGTACGCTACTGATATATAAAGTTCTAAATGGTTAAAATATCAAAATAAAATAAAAAAGAAATTAATAAAATTGTCACAGTATAAAAATGAAGTCAATAGTGTAATAAAAGTTGACACTTTAAAAAATAAACCTTTTAAAATGTCATAATTTGAAATAGTATATTATGGATCATGTAATGATGGTTATTAATACACGAGCATTAACCGGGATACGAAACGAGCCAAAGGCGAGTTTCGTATGGTTTATGCGAGTGTTTTAATAACCATTACATGAGAGTTGCATACGCTATTTTTTCTACACCCGATAAATAATCAAGACCTATAAATATTCTATTTATATTGGCATTGAACACAATAACAGTAATTACTCGTATTTCTATAAAAAATTCTACAAAATTGTAATTAATGGTATTACCTTGGGTATTGGTATTACCACAGATTTTTGGGGCAAAATATTTTGTACTGCATTTTCTCCTTTCTCCGATATGTGTGGAGGAGTCTTCTATATTGCTGATATCAGACATTTTAATATTATAATTATCGAAGTTTAGCTATCTACGAAAATTTAATACGTTTTGACAACTAAAACAATTACATAGGAATTTAGGACAAACGTCAAACATCATGCTTGATTGAAAAATTGTAGGTTTCTATTGATTAAAAATCTGTATCATAATGAAAAATCTGTATCATAATGGGTATCATTATGAAACGGATTATGGGCATATAAGTGCATTATTATAATACGGGTGTAGAAAAAATACTTATTGTAATTGGACATCAGTTGGTCTACAAATAAATTCTGTCCATAGTTAGTTCTATGAGCATTTACATAAAATAGTTTCATATGCCTAGTAAGTCTGGCAGGAACAAGGAATCTAATAAAGTGTACCAGGCTGTCACTATCAATCAAACCGTTCAATAACTTATACAGGAAAACAAATGATGCTTCTCGACATCTGCATTCCAAACTCTTATAGGTCCCTCTCAAAAATAACATCAAGATCATTTATAGTTTGCTTAAAACTTAGTTCAGAACCTGCAATGACAATCATGCATAACGATATTAGCTGTTTTATTAAACCTTATGACTTTACATTTATCAATATTCAGTTTATATCATATTAAAACTATGATTAGTACCAGTTGTAGGCAAATATCTTTTTGTAGCATCCTACAACTGCCATCTTAATAAAAATCTAGTGACTTTTGAAATATACCTTATATAAATACACTTTTTACTACTTTTGTACAATTGTGCACCATTTTAGCTACCAGTGAACCTTTGCAATATAGGTACCTTATTATACTCTTTCGTGCAAGCGTTCAGTGTTTTCGATTCTAGTGAACCTTTGAGATATTCCTTATATACCCTTTATACCAACTTTTGTCCAATTTGTCAGTGTATTTTTACCTATATTATTAATACCTACCTCTACTTGTATGATATTGGTTCTTGATTTCAAAGGCTTTTTAATAATAAATTTATACAATTTTTTATTTTGTTTTCTTCAGATTTTACTATATCCTCAATATACTATTTTGAATATAGTGTATCCAAGGATGGACATAACTATACTTGTAAAGATATTTATTTTAAATTTTTCAAAAGGTCTTTTTCATAATTTCTCAACGTTAATCCTATTTATTTAACAAGCAAAAGAAATTATGAAGAAGTACTTTTAAATTTAAAATAAATATTTTTACAAGTATTGTTAAGTCCATCCGTGGACACACTGTATAATGCTGTAGAATGAATTCACATTATAACATCTATAGAAAGTTTCAGAGCAACTTTCAGGGTAAGTACCGTAAAAGTGCTAGTGTGATGTTTTCCGAACTTCACTTTTTAACTTCTGTGAGATGTGCTATAAAAGTCTTGCCGTTGCGGACATTCGGTGGTTGCAGGGATGATAGGGTTACATTAACAGTACATTCCATGCGAGCTTAAAGAGCCTAAAATTGCAGCTTATTAACGTAGATGGGATGTTTTTGTGCTAGCTGGGCAGTTTGTCTCCGTTTGGAGGGTTGTTTAAATTGTTCATCACTAATGCTTTTGCAACTAATTTCTTGTTTTTTATTGCGGATTAGCAAATCTAGCTTATGCTGCTGTGATATTATGTGCTTCGGCCTCACCTTTTTTTAAAATCAGACTCTATCGGGTTGAGTATAGTCCCAGACAACACACCATATCCTAGAGATATCCACAGAATATCTTTTGTGGATATCCAATATATCTACAGGATATCAGAAATATTCCGTGGATCTATATATAATCGGATATCCAAATGTCCGTCTATATCCAGAATATAGAAGATATCCTTATGGATATTCAGCAAAATATCTAATGGGTATCTTCCAGAAAATACAAGAAATCCCAGAGATATCCACAGAATATATATTTTGTGGATATTCAATATATCCAATATGGATATCCAACCAAATGTCCGTCTACATCCCAGGATATAGAAGATATTCGGATATTCAACAAACTATTTTATGAGTATCTTTAGTAGAGGTTCATAAGTAATCAATGATTATTCAATAACGTCAAAAGAAAATAGCAGAGATAAAAAATATTTTCAACACTCTGCCTTTGATTTTGCCCACTAAGGAGAAAGTCATCCTTATTAGGACTCTTCACCAATAAATGGAAATTCTCGACTCCAGTCTCTAATGGAGTCTGTAGGACAAAAATTTCGATCGAACTCTATTACGGCGGGTCGAGCATGAGTAGATGCGATAGTGGCATCGCCATCTATACTTAGTAAGCAGAATCAAATAACATCTAGACTTTGATATATTTAGAGGATGTTCATGGGATATTGAATACACCTTAAAAAAAATTAATTTTAAATATCTGAACGGTACTATTAGCCACAATGGCGAGCACAATGGCGTAATTTTTTAATAATTTGCTATATAATTACTATTATTTATGGACATTTGCATGTCTATAAATTACATCTCATGGATATAAAATATATATATCTACCATGGACTGGACATTCAGTGGATATTGGGATGTTCAGTAGATATCCAAAGGATTTGGTGTGCTGTCTGGGGTTGAACTGAATGTACTATATTTAATAAAATTGGTACATAATTTGCAATTAGTCGTTTACGTTTTGAAACAATTATACTAAAGACTGGCAAAAAATGATCTTAAAAAAAATTGCCAATTTTATTATCTAAAGTTAAATTAAATTCTTAAACCAGTTCTCGCGAATTTTAATATTGGAAGTAAAAAGAAAAAAAAATTTATTTAAATAACCAGCTTGTTGAATATTAGAATACTTATTCAAACGAGATTTAGCTTTACACATCAGGCCATCAGACACATGTTTTGTTACAAATATAATAAAAAAGAATTGAAAATCGATCTAAAATTAAAATATTATACTAGAAAACATATGATATAAACACAGTCCCTAACACCTAATATTAAATTAAATTGGTAATACTTACTAATTACATCAAATCAGCAGATTTATCATCTTATCAATCTTTGTAATCTAAATATCTTATTTATGTAACTTATAACTGATTAATTTGCAAAATCATCAGGTCATCTGCATACGCTATTGTGTGGTGACTGACATTATTTAGGCTGCTGATGAGAGTGTCGAGGACCATGTTCCACAGTAGAGGTGATCGCACCCCTTCCTGTGGACATCCCCTTGCAACCAAGCCTCTTTTATTCACAACTTCTACACTTATGTTTACTGCTTGCTTTGAGAGTACCCAGCTAGCACAAAAACATCCCATCTACGTAAATAAGCTGCAATTTAAGGCTCTTTAAGCTCCCATGCGATGTACTTTTAATGTAACCCTAATATCCCTGCAACCACCGAATGTCCGCAACGGCAAGACTTTTATAGCACATCTCACAGAAGTTACAAAGTGAAGTTCGAAAAACATCACACTAGCACTTTTACGGTACTTACCCCGAAAGTTGCTCTGAAACGTTCTATGTACTTGTGAAAATATTTATTTTAAATTAAAAAAGTAATTCTTCATAATTTCTTTTGCTTGTTAAATAAATTCGATTCACATTGAGAAATTATGAAAAATAACTTTTTTTTTTAATTTAAAATAAATATTTTTACAAGTATAATTAAGTCCATCCGTGGACACACATTGTGTAATGTAATACAGAGAGGCTGAAATTGAGGCTATAGTGAAATCTCAATCGAGACATGAACATTTCAAATAAAACAAAATATTTATATAAATTTATTATTAAAATGTTATTTATCCACCCTTTTAACCATATGTGGAACATTCCAGTTGGTAAGTAAGTGTATATTATCGTGGGGAAGGTGTTTTTTTTTTTCAAAAGCACCTTCTATGTCTGTGAAAACACCCAAGGCAAACTCCTTATTGTCCAGGATGTCTCTATCCGGCCAGCAACTAGGGCTGAATCAGTAGATCTGCCTGGGGTGTATGCATGTTGATTTGGGCGTAGTTGTAATCACATACCTTTCGCATAGCCTTTCCAATGTCTTTATGACAAAATCAGACTAATTGGTTGGTATATTTTTGGGACAGTGCAATCCATCCTTCCAGGTTTAGGTATGAAGACCAATTTTACCTCTCCATTTCTATGGGATGTACCTCAAGACCAACGAGGATCTGAATATACTTACCAGGTGCGGTGTGAGTTCTTCCAGATCCCACTAAAGTAGGGCTGGATAGATACCCTCAGATATTGCCCATCTAATTTTGTCATCGTCTACAATGGATTTGGAAGTTTGCCAATCGTAGACAGATGGGTTGTATTCTTCCTCTGTCCAGTCGGCCATGTCTGTGATGACCGAGTCAGGGAAGTGTGTTGACAACAGAAGTTTGATGCTAGCTTTGAGGTTTGCAGTTTTTGTCATCCTCTTTGATTAGTGCACTAATGCTGCAGTGTGGATCTCTTGAAAGGGCTTTTTTAAGCCTCGCTGCCAGCGGAAAATCTTCAATTTCTTCGCAGTAGGATCTTCATGCATTTCTGTTGTTGTCTGACGATTTTTTTGTATTCTGTGAGGTGAGATTTGTAAGTATCCCAGTCTTCTTCGAGTTTTGTGGTTCTTGCCTTATTAAAGTTTTTCCTAGCCATCTTCCTGAGGTGATTCAATTCGTGACATCACCATATGGCAATCGTCTAATCGTGTTAGATCAGCCTCAGGTTTGTCGCAGCCTTTGAAGAGAGACTCTCAGTTGATTGGGTGCACCTTCACGAAACTTCCCGAGCTACTTCGGGCGGCACCCTTCCTATAGCTTGTTGGCGCGGCCTGCAATATCACGGGCCATGGGAAGCCAGTTTATACGTGCCCATGTAATATTTGGCTCATTTATACTTTAATCGTGTACATGTAAAAATATTTGGTCCCTTTAGCCCTTATTCTTGTCCATGCGAAATTCCCTTTACCACTTACACCTTTCCATGTTAAAATATTTGAGCCATTTACTCCTTAAGCCTGCCCATGTAAAAATATTTGAACACTACACCCCTTAAAAGTCTGTCCAAGTAAAAATATTTGGCATCTTATTTGAACCGTAGTATGCCTGACCATGTATAAAAATTTGGCACTTTAATTTTAATATTATCAAATTTAGAAAAGAGTCCAAGTGAATTCGTAAAAATTTTTGTAAAAATAATTGTTACCATCGCGTATGTTATTTAAGATTCACACTTATTTTACTTAAACTTGAATCAGTAACCGTGCTGCAGTACATACAATAAGCTCCAGATCTTAAAAAAATAATATTTAAAGCACTAAAATTAAATAGAAAATTCTGAAAATCAGTGGGGTTCTGTATTGGAAGAAATGATCAAGTAAATGGAAAACTGCAAATCGATCGTAGCTTTCGTTTTAGAGTTATCGTGTCGGCACACATATAGCATGAACAGACGATCAGACTTGATTTTTTTTTTCGTTTTTTAGTGGTCGGAAACATGTTAAAATATGTAAAAAAGTGGAAGTTAAATAACATTTTTTCTAAATACCAAACTGTATCTATACTTAATCATAACGCAGTACTTTCAGTGAAAATTAACACAAAAAATGTGAGTTTTATAAATTTTGCTTTATTCAATAAGGTTCAGTTCTATAAAATGTTAAAAATAATACTTAAAAAACAATACAATATTAATATAAAAAAACAAAGTAAAAAAAGAATAAAACAATTCATTCAATGCATCTCCTATTAAGTAGATATTGACTTTATCGTTTTATATCAATAAACCAGTTCTTAACTATAAAAGTTAAAAAAAAAACTAATATGTTCGGTTGCAAGAAATCCAAGTATTTTTTTACCGAATTAACCTGAATAATAAATATACACCATTACATGACTATATACATACGAATGCATGGTGACCATTTTTAATTAAAATGTCTCATAAACTATATATGTTACTCAAAATTGGTGAAATGGAAAGAGTTGTATTTTTTCCAGTTCAAACAGAGGACGTTTTGAAACTCAAATTATTGGGGCCGGTTTCTGATATATTCAACAAAAACATATTAATCCAATTTTGTTGCCACTAAATAAATTAAAAATGCTATCATATACAAAACTTGATTTAAAACAAAAACATTTAGTTTTCTCTATGGCCACTACTGAATGTAGTTCTTCCGAAACCACCTATAATAACAGAAAGAAAACATTCTCACTCTTGAGATGCAAAGAAAATTCTGAAACACTTGCCTGTTATGTATAATATGTAATGTGTAGAGGGCACTTAAGCCTCACTAGACCCATTGTGCATCCTTCTAAGTCGATAGGTAACTCCTAGCTCGTGACCCAGCCTACAGATTTGATGTAGTTGACAATGCAGCCAAGAGGTGCTTCTCTTATATCAGCTGCTGTTAGCAAATTCTCGTCGAACACAAATTTTCTAATAAATGAGAGTGCCGGTCAATCATAGAGGATATGGTCGATGGTCTTATCTTCTTGTTTCCACTCCCCTTGCAGTGCAGATGTTTCTGTATTTCGCAATTACCAGTCAGAATGCCTGTGATCAGCCAAGATTCTTCATAGTCAAGTATTTGTTTTGCTGTAGTGTTGCCAGGATAACCTACAAGCTCCCTGGCAACTCTGTTATGTAATTTAGACTCTGAATAAAGATAAGCAGAGTTTGTTGAGTCGAACTTAAATTCAAAAATGAGTAAATATAATGATTCTGATATGGAATTTCATAATACTTCTCCTGATATGACAAATTATGCAAATTATTTAAGTAAAAACTTGCCTAACATAAGTTAGATTAAATATTTCATTTTACTATATTCAACTCCTACTGTGTCTGTGACCGTGGAGGAAGTATAGTCTGTTACTTGTTACAAAATATACTATTCTATTCTTAAAAATAAAAATACTGCAGTTGAATAATTTTTACCGAATATGTCTGAAACAGGACCCTGAGATTTTGGATTTCAAAAAGTCGTGAAATTGAGAGTAATATATTTCAATTAAATAGTAGCCACCCCATATATTTCTTATAACAGAACATTCAAGTTTTATAAGTTATACAAGTTTCGATAAATTCTTGATAAGTAAGTAATTATATATCTTATTTATAAACAAATTGTACATTCACATATCTTTTTATATTTTTGGGGAAAATAGATATTACTTTTTTCATTCAAGGCACATTTTGTTTCTTTTAATAAAAATAATGTTTTCTATTTTTTTCATAAAATTTCAGTATGTAAAACTTGACAATCTAAAAAATTTTAAATTTATGAAGGCGGTACATTGGTTGGTTCGCTTTGTATTCCCATAAATAAAGCCGTGTCCTGTTTAATAAAGGCACTAGACATTAAAATATCTCAGTATATGGCATTACTTGATATTTTCAAATAAATAACTCTACGTTTTGTATTAAACAAACATCTAGTCATCACAAATGTGTATTGATATTTCAATATTGAAACAAGTTGCTATTAAATAACAAAAAACAAGGACAAAAAACATTGTGGATTTTTGTTTTGTTTTTGTATGAGACGATTATAAAAGTACAAGGTGCAAAAATGGAATGTTTCTTTGATCAAAATTTTTCTCTTAATATTCTTTGAATTTTTCTCCCATTTTACTTAACAATCATGCGCCTTTCAATGATATTTGCGTTCATGTTAAGGAGGGTCTAACTAACTCTATTACCCCGTATCTGCATAAATTTTAATTTTTGTTTTTTCGTGCTATTCGATTGTACGTTTAATCTGTCATAAGTGGAAACACACCATATTGGCTTCGGAAATAATTGGCGCGAGAAATATGACCATTTAAGTAACCCGTATTGCAATCGTAGTTAGTACTTATAAACTAAAAAAAGCTTCTCCTGTAAAATACCTATCTAAGCAGTTAAGGGGTATTAGAATTAGACCATCGTTGTACGTTTTGTCTTCTTGCTAGCACACACGTGTTAGATGTGAGTAAGAGCGCAACAGAGCGAGCGCACCAAAGCCAATGGAGACATTTTTTTTTGTTTTTAAATCTTACATACAACAACATGGCTTTACAGGTATATATTTTTAATTACTATAACCATCATTTTATCAAATTTTTATTAAAGTACATAAAATTATTAGTATTATTATTATAAACCAAATAGCATTTTTGAGTAATTGATTGTCTAGTCGCTGTTTTATGTAATGAAAATAATATTTTCAGAATCGTTTTCATGAAAATATTTCTGACTTGACACTGCTTGCCACAGAGAGTACAAAATTTCGGTGGGCTAACTCTGTCTGTCACAGACAAAGTGTGGTAAGTACATGTTTTAATGAAATGGGGAAAATAAAGCAGTAGGTAATAGCACAATCACCTAACAGAAAATCTATCTTTACGAAAATAAATAATCTTTTACACCGCTTATATTCAAGTCATCAATTCTTCTTGATTCCTTGGCATTTTTTCGTGTACAATTAAATGCATTTGACCATAAAGAAATTAATTGCGGCACAAAGAGGAGGTCTAAAATTAAGAAAAAATAAAGCTCTCATATTTGAAGGACAAAAAACTGTCTTGATGTCCTGTAAAAAGATACAAGAAAACTTGGCAATCCGCTTCATAAGATGTGATAAACAGGACTATTTGAAATTATCAGAATTTAAGATTAAAAACAAATAAAAGATAAATTTTAATATTTTAAATAGTCAAATACTGATATTTTGGTTAAAATTGTAAAACTAAAAAAAGATGTGAAAAATTCTGGATTTATTTTGAAAACAAAT
This sequence comes from Psylliodes chrysocephalus, assembly GCA_927349885.1. NCBI lineage: Eukaryota > Metazoa > Arthropoda > Insecta > Coleoptera > Chrysomelidae > Psylliodes > Psylliodes chrysocephalus. The sequence continues at coordinate 45,870,919 of OV651816.1, forward strand.
TTTTTAACTTGTTTTTTGTTTAACACAAGCCATTTTATTTTAAAACAAGTTAACAATACATAGTAAGATTTATACATTTTTTTAGGCTTATTTTTAAGTAGCAACTATTGCTACTAATTCACCATCATTATTAATAGTAATCTCTTCCATAATCTTATTTTATGTCTTTTGATTCATTCGATTCAGGGGGCTTTATAAAAGTATGAGATTCTTTAACTCCTATTCTAAATAAAAATTGAGAATATTGTTCGTTTACATTATTTTATGGCCATTAATAAATAATTAATATAATAATCACATTGAGTAACAACAGATGCTTTTCTTTTAATTCAGCTAAAGTTTTTTTTTTGTGCAAAAAATGATAATATGAAATAAATTCGAACCTCGCAAAATTATGATACGATCGATTCAATATAATAAATATTCAGTTTTATGAACCAGGCATTCTATTTTATTGTTTAGACTTTATTAGTCAACGAAATATAATCATTATAAATATAAATAACGGATTGATCAGTTTGTAGACAAACGACGGGGTCGTCAAAGTAAAATTGTGTCCAATGATCTTGCACCTCAAAAACAGACACAAGTATTGAAAAGATCGATGGTTTATTTAAAAAAAAACATTCGATTAAGTATTTGGGTTTTTCAGATTCCTGTACTAAAACATCCACCTTAACCGCTGGATCTCGCCTTATGAAACTTTTTTATTACTCAGGATCAAATCAGCACTAAAAGGAATCAAATTTGAGACATTAGAGCTGTCAAAGAAAAAGCAACAGAGATCATAAACATTCCTATATGGCCAATAACGATAAAATTCACAAAAGTAATAAACGATTTTTTATTCGAATGTGTCATAAAACGTCATTTTTCACAGATAACATAATCGAAAAGGAGAACTTTTAAATATATTACAGATGAACTTCTTCAAGTACTTTTACGGCCCAGGCCACAAAAGTAAAGCAGGTTTGTTATCTGAACATTCCGTTTTATTTTCAGTTTACCTTTTAATTAATACTGCTGGCGATATTTTTTTGCTATTGTTGAATAAAAACATTTTTAATTGAATAAGAGAAAACTAAATAAACTATAAATCGATTTGACATAAGCACACTAACATGACAGCAATTGTTATCAAGAATGTACCTAGTCATTCTTATCGATCACAGCCATCTCAGTTATAAGAAAAATTGAAAATAATATCATTTTGGATTTAATTTTCTATATTCTTTTAATATCTATAAGCAAATTCGAATAAAAAATAATGTATGGAACTCTGACGAAAAGTTTATTTTCGGACTCTTACGAGTTGCTAAGCTCGACTAGTTCTCGCATGGCAATCTTGTCGTAGTCGCCCGAAAATCTCAACTTTTCGTCTTAATAACATAAACTGCTATACACTTTTTGTACCTGTTTCATACATTATTTTTTATTCGAATGTGCTTATAGATATTAAAAAAATAAAGAAAATTAAATCCAAAATGATATAATTTCCAATTTTTCTTATAACTGAGATGGCTGTGATCGATAAGAATGACTAGGTACATTCTTGATAACAATTGCTGTCATTTAGTGTGATTATGTCAAATCGATTTAATTATACTTTATTTAGTTTTTCTCTTATTCAATTAAAAATGTTTTTATTCATGGATTATGGACTACTATTTTACACTAGCAAAAAATATCGTCAACAGTATTAAAAGGTAAATCAATGTTTAGACAGCGGAGCCGCTTTACTTTTGAGGCCTCGGCCCTAAAACTATTTTTTAGTAGGTAGTTCATTTGTAGTATATTTAAAAGTTCTCCTATTCGATTATGTTTTCTGTCCGAAAAACGACATTTTATGTTACATTCGAATAAAAACTACTTTTATAGCAATAATCCGTTTTTTTTTCTAGCCACACCTCATAAACCAAAAAACTGAAAATAAAGTAAAAATATCATACTTCGTTATTTCTCACAGATCAAACAATATTTTTTAATATAAAAAATAGTAAAGTGAAAAATTTTAAAAGTCTGTTTATAGATTAGATGTATCTGTTAAAAAAACAATAAAAAGATAGTATTAGGGTACAAATTGTCACAATTCCATCAAAAAAAGGTTATCAATCTTACACCAACAATACGGAGGTGTTTTAAACATAAAAACAATATTCCACCAAATAACTTTGATCATTTTCGTTATTAGCTTAATTTGCTAAAAATAGAATGCATTAAATTCATATTACTTATTTTATAATACGCTTGTAGAAACTCCACTTAAAAAAGTGTACTAAAACTGAAAGAAAAGTAGGTTCCTGATCCAAAATGCCTTTAGCTAATCTGAAAAAGAGAATAAAAGGACGACAACTAAAAGAAAGCATCTGTCGCGATATCCTACTGACAAAACGGCATTACAATGCAATCAACTCATCTTTGAGAATATTTTTTTAAAAACTGCTGCAGTCTCCTTCAGTAAACTATCGAATATTTCATTAGTAATTTGATCTTTAACTAGCAACTCGTCTTTTTGATAATTCGTCCATTGCGCTTCTTCTTGCTGACACTCCATCACTAAAATTTCATCGACGTGGTCGCGCTTCTTCCTGCTCCATTTGATGATGGCATTCTCTCTTCTATTATGCTTTTGGTAACCGAAAATCTCTTTGAGTTTTGCGATCATGTGGTTTTTCAAACCTTCCGTGTTCAGAGGTTTTATGAGGGTGAGTTCCGATTTCTTCGATATGTGCAACCAATCTGGTGATTTGTCTTCTTCGAATCGTTCGTAATGTTCGCGGGCTATGTCTTTGCAGAGATCAAAAACGAATTTGTAACAGTCTTTTGAGATATCTTTAGATATTAGGCTTAAAGTATTATTAGAGATGCTGACGTTTGCGAGGTTATTTGAGAGGTACGCTTTATGCAGAATTTTTGCTGAGTACAAGGTGATTTCTTCTATTTCATCGGAGGTAGGAATTATCGTCGGTGCAGGAACAGGCGCTAGAGATGAAGGTGGTGTGTATGGAGGTGGGGGTTTGTTCGGTATTTCGCGTATGTACATTAGAGGGAGCTGTTGTTCTTTTTGCTGTTGTTCGGTGATTGCTTTTATCTGAAATTAAAAAAAAAGTAGTATCCAAAATATTTAATCCAAAAAATTATAAAAAATGTTTTATCACAAACAGATTAAGTACTTAAGTGGATTCGGAATGGTGGTAATACACTTTCCCAAGAAATTAACGCACCATCAAAACGTAGCCTAAAGTTTAAAGTACATTTTTGTCAAAACCACTTGTTCTATTTGGACTTTTTGACTGACAGGTTGTCTCTTCCTGAACGTTGGTGTGCAAACTATATTCCCATAGAAAATTATTTTAAAAATACCTGGTGTAGCAATTATAGCATGTTTTTTTTTATAAAATTTGTAACACCCTGTAGAGTTTAACAGTTACATTATCAAGTTAGAATTAAAATTACACTTTAGCCTTATCATTTTTCAACATTTTGTTTTTGTATTTTCTCCATTATCGTTCCTATTTCACGAGAAACACCATTTTATAACATAACATGATTTTATTGAAAATTATTATCCAAATTTGACAACAAAAAAACGAAACGAAGTCCAAAGAAACAAGTTAAACGAGTATTTTTGGCAACGATGGACTATACTTAAAATAAAAGTCATTTGAATCAGCATATTGCTTGTTAGGGAGTCGATATACATGCATATGCATGTCATTGTTGTACAAACAAAATCGGGACTAATCCGTAAATAATACATGGTGCCATTCAGCCTCTAACTAGTTACGATGTTCCCGGAAAAAAAATAGCCCCAGCAAACATTTTCTATAACATTAGTTATAACTCGACTTTGTTAAAGACGAATTTACTTATTAAGGTAATTATTACGTAAAATTGACTAGAAAAATATACCTCTAATGTAAATTTACCAAACGGTTTTAATTTATATTTAAATTTACGTAAATTATACCAAGAAATCTACCTTTTACACAAATCTGCTTAAAAGTAACTTTAACCATATCAGCAAGGGAAAAACTACTAAAAAAAATAACCAACAATTGCTTCAAAGTTAAATTTCCTTTGTAGTAAAATTAGGTGCCATATTTAGGTAATATCTACCTGTTTGGCAACTAAAAATCGTCTTTATAGTAGAATATCCAACCAGGTAGATTTGGTTAAAAATTCTACGTAATTTTATGCCTCCATAGTAACCTATTTGGCCGCTTTTATTTACTCTCCTTTAAAGTAATATTAGGTCGAGATCGTAGCAAAATTCTACCTGTTTATCTACCTAATTTCAACCAAATAGTCGAATACTCATTTAGTTGACCTATAAGTCATCTTGAAGAAATATTTATTAACTTTGTTGTAGCAATTACCTGAAAAATCTACCACAAAGTAAATTCGACTAAAAACCACCAATTTAAAAAGAGTCATACATGACATATTTGTAAAATTTATATTATTTAGGTTATTTTAACAATTAGGTTGTTCAGTTACTGTCTTCGTCATTATTCTTAAGAATTTCGGCCATTTTAAAAAAACCATTACAGTCGTAATCTTAATTTACGTGTGGTGTAGATAGAGCTTTAAATGAGTGCGAAAAATAATTAATAAAATGAGTTTGAAAAATAATAAATCATATCGTTATACTTCCGATTTTTATCGTAAAGTGAAACGTCTAAAATCTTAAGTGCAGAACAACGTGACCTAAATATGTTATATCTACCTATAGGTAAATTTTTTATAAAACCTATAAGTTATTATTTCTTTAAATAGGTAAAGTTAACTAATATGTCGTGAAATTGAAGTTAATTCAACTTAATAAAAAGGTATTTGTAAAATACGTAGATTTTCTTAGTCATAATAACTTTTAGGTCGAATTCGCACAATACGCCATATTTTCTTAACGTAATTGAAGTACGATTCCAAATTTTAAATTTTTAAAATGACCATAACTAGAACATACGAATGAAAATACCGAAAAACGAAACATTATTGATTTTCTAAAGTGATACACAACAAACGTAACATAGTTTTAGCTCATAATATTATTATTTTTTTACACGATCATATATTTTTCTTATATTTTTTAATTAGAGAGTATTTTGGAAGGGCATTGTTATTTTTCTAAGTAGCACTGTTAACATGCACGACAAAATTTTCTTCGCATTAATTTCAACAAGCGTGAACTGTATATTCACTGCAATTACATTACATATATTTTTGTCACTGACATTTATTTATTTTCAATCTTTCATGTGAATTAGGTATATGTTTTAGTTGTGTTGGTGACTTCTTACAATATTTCTACTTATATATAGATAAAAATACCAAATAAGTATAAAATTTCTTTTCGTACACTTGGAGGCATACGTCATCTGCAAATATTTTGGTAGTTTCTACCTAAACTTAGTTAAATTAACGTCGAATTAACGTTATACTGACGTCAAATTTCCCTAGAGAGGTATTACTAACCAAAAGTACTGGGCTACTACAATGTGGATTTAGATGTAATTCTACCTATTTTGGTAAATAAAACCAAATTTCGACGTCGTCTTATTCTCCACTTATGTCGAATCCACGTCGAACCAACGTAAATTTTACTTAATTATGGTTAAATCTAATTTTGCGACCAAATTTATTATATATAATTTAGGTAGTATCGACGTCAAATTACACCAAAATGTTTGCTGGGGCATCTCTCTCCGATGAACTCTAGTTAAAGCTAGACTTCTAGCAGTAATTCTAGGTCTCCAATTATGTTCGTTTAGTCGCTGACCAACACTTTCTGTACAAACTTGTAAACCATTAGCATCTTGAGGCTGTCAGCAGCAGTCAAGCCAGGCCGAGCAAAGTTAGTAATTGTATGAGGACCATCTCAACGAAAGTCAGCTTACGTCCGAACAAACTGCTCGCGTAGTTGTATACCATAGCAGATAGGCGTTATATCAATGAGTACGAGGTATAGCGCGAGGTCGACTATTTTTCGGAGGAGATGCGAAGCCTTCGGGCTCATTAAAGATCCCTACCTCTGTTCTGGTTGGAACACCAGAAGATTCGGCTAAATTTCTGATATTTGGGGATATAGTGCTCACCAGCGTCGATGGTTAAACCACGTAGTTAGAAATAAGACGACGGTAATTAAATTAAAATACATAAGTAAGGTAAAATAGTATTTTCAATTCCAATTTTATTTTTTCTCAGTGTATAGCATTTATTAAACTCCATTATTTTTTTTTTCTAGGCATATTATAACAAGTCAAATTCAAGGTCACAAAATAGGATTTTCTAATATTCATCGATGCCATCTAGATTTCATCAAAACTGTTCTTTTATCCATCCAAATTTTTTAGATGGGTCATACATCATATTCTTAAATTTAACCTAATTCTCAGATGGTTCGCACCAAATCCATCAACTCGATTATGTTGATGCACTGATGGATCACGTGACTTAACCTTCAATGATTAATTAATATTAAACAGATAAGGAAATAGGAAAAATTTGCTTAAAATTTCTAATAATATAAACCAACCTATAAGTGGCCTAACTTTTAAAATAATATTGTTAGCGTTAGATATACAGCAAGCAAATGAAGACAGGTACATATTTTTTCAATTATTGTATTGCCCGTACTTGTCTTTAGTTTTTATGCTTATCAAAAAGTCTTCAAATTATTTGTTTTCATTAAATAAAGACAGTTTGACAGTTAAGATTATAAAATCACAAATGTCAGTCCTTCTCAAATAATTTCCATCCGATAAAAATCATGATTGCAGCGCAGCAGTCGGCCATTTATTGCCAAGTACATAAACACGAAAATTAACGAACATCGAAATAATGTCTGGCAAAAGACCCTGTCCGAAATCAATCCTAGAGACAACTCATTGTGGGGGGTTGTGAGAAGGTACAAAAAACCTAACTCGCAACTTCCTACAATTAAATAAGGACAAGACGTACTCACAACGGACAACGAGAAAGCTCAAGCCTTCGGTGAACACTTTCAGGCTAACTTCACGAATAACCAAATAAACAATGCTCGACATAATAGAATCGAAAGACTAGTTAACAACCTTAAGGAAACGGGTCCAGTTCACGTACCTCACTCTTTTTACACCTCTCCTAAAGAGGTGGTGGAGACAATTAAATTCCCCAAAAATAGAAAAGCTCCAGAACCTGATGACATCAGTAACATCCTAATTAAAAACATAGCAAAAAAGGGGGTAGTACAGCTCAACTATATAATAAATGCAATTTTCAGGCTGCAACATTACCCAAGCTGCCTGAAAATTGCAAACATAATACCGATATTAAAGTCAGGAAAAAGCCCAAACAAAATCGAAAGTTACCGGCCCATCTCGCTGCTAAACACATTATCAAAAGTAGTAGACAAAATAATTTTAACGAGACTTAAGAATACAGAAGACCAACTACAAATTATCCCTCAGGAACAGTACGGATTCAGAAGCGGACACAGCACCGTTGCACATATTATTCGTATAGTTCACCATGCCAAAGAGGCCACAAATGTCAACAAGCAAACGGTGCTAGTGGCGTTGGATAGCGAAAAAGCTTTTGATTCCGTCTGGACCTGTGGGTTAATTCACAAAATGCTTGTGAATGATTTTCCGGTTCACATTGTAAAAATAATTCAATCCTACATAACTGACAGACGATTCAACGTTAAAATAAACAACACTACCACATGACCTTACACTGCGCAGGCGGGAGTACCTCAGGGCTCAGTACTGTCGCCCACTTGTACTCCATTTTGACCCATGACATACCAATGGGTAATAATGGGGTACAAACGGCACTGTACGCCGATGACATCTGCCTCTTCAAAAGCAATCACTCGGCCGAAAGTGCAGTCAGGACGCTGGACATTCATATTAACAGAAGGTTAATCCCTATCTTAAGAAAAATAAAATGAATATCAATGCAAATAAAACTGAAAGTATGCTAATTACAAAAAGGAGATCGAGGGGTGTCAATACACCCTTAAAAGTTGCAAATGACGAGATTGTAACGAGCAACAAAATGAAGTACCTAGGTTTCGTATTAGATGGAGGGTTAACCTTCGACCAACACATAAAGGACAGAGTAGCCAAAATCCATGCGGCCATTAAAACCCTCTACCCAATCCTGATTAGGAAAAGTAGAGTAACATAGGCAAACAAGCTACTCATGTATAAAACAATCATAAGACCAATCCTGACATATGGATGTCCAGTGTTTTGTTCTACGGCCAACACTCACTTCAGCAAATTACAGGTAGCACAAAACAGATGTCTGAGGCTAGCTCTGGGATACGACCGATATGCCAGAATTCTCGACATGCACAGACAGACAGACATACCCTTAATTAAAGACTATATTCTCAATACAGCCGAAAATTTCTATAAGCGATGCCTTCCCGATAGTGTGAGGGACGATATCCTAAGCATATATCGGGGCGACAACGTGCGTAGGAAACACGGCTGTATCCACGCTAAACTAGACATTTACAGGAACAGAAATAGACAATAACATCCTCCCTAACTGTCCTAAACAATACTAAACACCATTTCACACCGACCAGATATTCGCCCAATTCAGTCGGACGGATGACTGATCGGTGGACCGGCCAAAGGTGAAGCGGACGCGAAACTCACAATTTCGCGACTGTTACGCGGTTGGAAGGTCATCAATCAATCGGCCTGTGAAATGTACATACAAACCAAAGACTATACCAACACACACACAAGGACAACATTGTTTTTTCTAGCTTTTTCAGGGGACAAAAAGACATAACTAAAACACGACATATCCTATCACCATTCTCCATTACCGATTTCCAAATAAAACCACAATCCCTTAATAATACCGAACAGGTAAGGAGTGAGGCCTGATATATTTCTCAAACATTTAGTTGAGCGAATTATTGTGGGTGGATTTATCCACCCTGGTTTTTGACCTGCACGAAAAGTCTAAGGACTCGGTAGTGTGAATATAATAATTTTTGACTTGACATGTAGATACTATTATTAAATTGTAAATAAAGATTTCTAAAGTAAGTAAGTAAGTAAGTAAGTAAGGTCACGTGATCCATCATCGGTACATCATTATGTTGTGGTTTGGTATGTCTAAGGTCCGTATTTATAAACAAAACTCAGCTGAGTCGGACTTGGATAAGTCGTCCTTGAACGAAAATCGAAGTTCGGTTATATCGCGTGAATTTAGAGATGGGTAGTAACAAATCCGTAAATGTACATAACAGTTACAGATTTGCTAATATCCATCTCTAAATTCCAGTCTAACAACAGAACCACCTAGAACTTTAGAGTCGTTGTAACCGAACTTCGATTTTAGTTCAAGGACGACTTACCCAAGTCCGACTTAGGAAAGTTCTGTTTATAAATACGGACCTAAAGGGTTGCGACTTATGATGTATTCTATCTACAATACGAGAAATCATGAACAATGGATTACATTTAAATGTTTTATGTCGAACACAATGAAAATATTATTTTTAAAAAATCGCTTATACAATAGAGATATTGCAAATTTCTATAACGTCAGCCACTAATAGTGACAAATAGAGGCAAATAAATTACATGCTAAAATAAGACTTTTAGCAAAGCTGAAATTTTGACATTAGAGTAATTGTTCTTTAAACATATTTCTAACCTCACAGGCACAATCTTTATTAAAGTCAGATTTAGAATGTAAGTAATCTGCGCATGCTCAGATATCCAAATAAGAGCGTCATTAATAGTGACTGACCTTAAGTGAAGTTGCAATAACTCTCTAATTTCTATAAATTCGCAGGCTTGACTACTATTTAAAAATAGCGTCCAAGATGAAAGGCTATGTCGCAACCTCCTTTAAATTTACGAGCCCTTCCCACTGTCAACTATATGCTAGTTTAGTGATGATGTAATTATGGTTCCACTGAATCAAAGTGACAGTAGATTTTTTTAAGTGCGTTTTGTTCGTTTTTTTTACCATTTTTTCACTTTTAAAAATATATTCCTAAAGCAAGTAGATAACATGCATCAAATATACAATCGTTTAGTTACAAATTACATGCCTTTAAACTATTTTTTATGTCCTGTAAACAATATTTAGAAATAAACTAAAAATAGTATAAACGTATATGTCAAATTAATTGATGTTTTTGTTAAACGATTAGTTAGAATTAAATGTCAGTGGAACAACAATGACATCACACTAAACTAGCGCATTGTTTGACAGGCCGTTGGAATGCCTAATTGTCGTTTCTCTGTGGTTGTTATTCTCGGGCGTTACTTTTGCTGCAAAGTAACACGTTAAATATATTGTTACTGTTACTTTTTTGAAAAAGTAACGATTTAATTAACTTTATTACATTTAAAGTAAAGTTTCATTTGCAATAATAGAGAGATATTGCAAATTTCTATAACGCCAGCCACTAATAGTGACAACGTAATTACAGTCAAATAAATTCCGTGCTAAAATCAGAAATTTTGACATTAGAATCCTTGTCCTTATACTTATTTCTAACCTCATTTTAATAACTTTAAATTATAGTTCATCTTTGTTGTCTATAATAGTACATAATATGGAATAGGTATAATAAATGGCCATTCTAGGTTTTAGATGATGTTAATAAATATATAATATTAGAACATTTCGAACCTATACGAATGTTAGCGAGCGCTCCCGAAAGCTATAAAGTCGCCACTATATACTGCCCTTAAACATCCACAATTAAGGACAGGCACAATCTTTAATAAAGTCAGTTCTAGAACGTAAACAATCTGCGCATGCTCAGATGTCAAAATAAGAGCGGCGCTAATAGTGATTGTCCTTAAGTGAACTTGCAATATCTCCCTAATGCGTTAGTTTTTCAGTAACACGTTACTTTAAAAGTAACGAAATTCTAATAACTTGTTACTTTCGAAAATAAATAAAAAAGTTAGTTTACATCTTTACTACTTTCGATTTAATAGAACAAAAAAGGAAAAATGAAGGTTATATTGTTCAAAAATGCATCCAAGAAACTTTATTACTCATAATAATAGAGTAGCAAAATAATCCTGTTTATATTAGTGTAAAATACAATTTCAGCGACTTTAGGTTTATTTTTACTTTAAATAAGCGAAGATACGAACGCTAGAGTATTACCACAAAATGTGATTTATTAACATGTATGAAGACGAAGTATGTATATTAATTTGCTCTCAGTACAATATAAATATTGATACAGAGTATGATGTTGTAGGTCCTTATAAATTACTCACCATTTATCATCACTATTATTATTATTATTATTATTATTATTATTATTATTATTATTGTTGTGTGATTGAGAATTTTTTTTTAATGACATTAATAAAAAAAGTATTTCACTTTAAACAGCAACAGCAGAAATAAAAACCTTAGTTTTAAAGTAACTCCTTACTTGTTGGTAACGAGTTACTTCTGCAATAGCAGTAGGAAACGCTTCACTTTGGCAGTGACACATTACTTTTCGCCCATTTTAAAAAGTAAGGAAATTATAGTAATGCGCTACTTTCAATCTTCCTGGCATTTTTAATCTTTTATGTTGAAAAGAAATCCTGGATTTTTTAAAGCATTTTCAACTAATCTTCCACGAGTTAATATTATTTTATGCAATTAATATTCATGTATTATTTGTTTGTACCCATTTGTTATTATTCTATTGGCGCTTATGAACTCTAATAATAAACAATAATAGTATTTTAATACCAATTTGCTTCTAAATTCATAATTAAACGGATACATGAAGGTTTTTTTTAGAAAGCTAAAGACCATTATTGATCATTTTTACGCAAAGGGGATTAAAAATTCCGATGCATTGCTATAGCTAATTGTATGAAGGTTTTATTGCCTATTTTAAACAATCCAGAGTTAATGAAGTTACAAAATCCCGAGATCTTCCCCGACCGATTTTTTTTTCTACTTCTTTTAACTTGGAATTTTTTGTATTAATAGACTACATAATAAAATTTTAAATAAAATAGACGTTTCAATTCATGACTAAAGTAAAAACGGGAACAAATGTATAGAACTACATAATATTTCGACTCTCTAAAAAAATTGGCTTACCTCTTCTTCTACAGCCAATTGCTTCCTTAATATTTCTTCAGCTTCACTATCAAATATGCTGGACACTAACTTATGACCATCTTTTGGACTAGACGAATCTACGACAGAAACAACTAAATTACCAAAAAATAAAAAGTGTGAAACACAGAAACGTTACCTTTTTCTGGAGAATTTGCAGGAGATATCAAATCATATGTCGTAACATACAGATCCTGCAATCTAGGACTCTTATCACCTCTAGATACATTTGTATCGGCCAAAATTTCAGAAACCCTTTTCTTCACATCTATGCCAAAGTCTTTAGAAGAATTTTCTTCGCTTGTCTTACTCTTAGATTTACCGCTAACACTTTGTTCAGAACCTTTACTGTTAGATTTATCTTTAAAAGACGATTCTTCAGTTTTAGATGATTCGCTCGGCGCTAAAGATTGTTCTTCAAAATTGAGAGCTTCGCTATATGAACCACCGTTCGCGGAAGATAGAGAATCGTGTTCTTTTTCCTCAAAAGAATTTACTTCCTCCTTGCTTGGCGGAAGATCAGTCTCGAATGAATCAGAAGTTTCTTTTTCTGTAGTTTTCAATAAAACGCCGTAACTGAAATGGGACGTAGTTTTATTTTCACTTTCTTCTTCTGGATTTTCCATTATTGAACTGTAACTGTTGTTTTTATCTCTGGGTGTGTCTTTGTCTTCTATTTCTACAGACGTAGATTCAATGTTTTTGTTATTTTTTAATTCATTAATTAGTTTCTCTGATGATAATACATTTTCTTCAAATTTATCATTTGAATCATCATTTAAATCATTAATTACGAATGACTCGTTAGATTTGTCAGAAAACGCAAATTTGCTCTCATCACTATCATCATGTGAATCTTGATGAAAGTTTATTTCCGTAGAGGAAGCTACTAAATTGTTCAAGAATGTTTGGTTTTCATTGTTTTCGTCGATTTCGTCGATTTTGAAAGCCATATTTGGTTCTTGTGAACATTTCGATGCAGATTTGTCATCAATATCATCACTCGTCGAAGTTTTTTCTTTTGCAACTTTGAGCTCTTCACCGACATTAGCGGATTCTTTATCGAAATCTTCACTGACGGCATCGATAAAACTACGTTGTGATTTAGTGTGATTTTCGAAAGTTTCATCTACATTACTTTCCACTAAATCCTCGCAAAAATCGTAAATTAAAAGTTTATCACTATCGTCTTTTTCTTCTTGCAATTTTCTATCTTCATTACTGTCATTATAACTTTCCAATTTAGAGTTTTGTAAAATATAATTTTCGAACATTTTCGATGAATCGCTGTTGTCTTTTTCAATTTTACTCGAATCAATAGATCTGGAAATTGGTTTTTCTTCTTCGACTGTGTTATTCAATTTCGATAAGATTTCTTCTGACGTATTCAGACTTTCTTTTATTTGAATTTCCGGCATTTCTTCATCGGAACTCGTTTTCACTTCAGATTCTCCCAAAATCAGGAGAATCTCTTGAGATTCGTTTAGACTTTCCTTAGTTTCAACCGCAATTGGAGCTACATCTTCTGTCAGTTCTTGATAGTTATTTTTATCTTCTTTTATTAGTTCCAAAATAATTTCTTTTGATCGTTCCTCTGAAAAGCTTTTATTTGGCATATCAATTGAACTCAAATCTGAAGAAATTGCAGAAGCAATTTCGTCAATGGTGTCTTTTTCTTCTGTTAAAATTAGCTTTGATGAAGATTTTTGTAGACTGACGTGATCTTCGACAAATGGCTGGTTAACATATATTTTCGATGAATCTTTGGAGTCTATGTCAGATTTCGTTTTTTCTGATATATTTTGCTGGATCTCCAGTACTTCACTCTTTTGTTCGGTTAAAACCAGTGGCTCTGATGGTTTTTTGGAAATAATATTGGATTTTGAATTATCAGAATTTATTTGATCAGTTTTGAGAATAAGTTCAGTACTTTGATCATCTGCAAAATCATTAGATTTCGATTCTATAGATATGTTTGAAAGTATGATAATTCTGTTGATATCTGAGGATGTTTTTGATTTTGCTGAGTTTCTTGTAGTTGATGTTTTATCAGAAATAACTGATGAGGATTTTTCTTTAGAAACATCCGATTTAGATTTTATGACACTAAGTTTTTCACTAAGGGATGATTTGTTTTTAGAGGAGCTTTGTAGAACTGATATATCTTCTAATGAAAGCTTCAATTTTTCGGATTTATTCAAGGACTTCGATGTATCAGAACTATTTTGATCTAACCTCTTAGAGCTTTGATTGGTTTTCTCACTAGCAATCACGGAATTAATCTGCGAACTTTCTAAATCCCCTGGACCAGTTGAAGAAGCAGAATTATCACCTTGTGATAGTTTCGAGGCTGTAGATTGATTTGAAGTACTTGATTTTTGATCAATTATTTGTGAGGAAGAATGTTTCGATTTAGCAAAATCGTCTGATATGCTTGTATTTAATTGATTTGAATGATGTTGATCTGTTGAATGTTTTGAAATCATAGGCTGTGATTTTTGGTAATTTTTTTCTGCTTTATCTGAAATATCAGTTTCTGTTTTCTGAGTTGCATGTTCCTCGCTCACAATAATTGATGAATCTTCATGTGAAAACTTCAATTTTGAAAATGTTTTCAATATTTCTTCGCTGTTGGACAGTTCCGAATTACTGTTTCTATCAAAACTAATCGACGAACTTTTCGAAGATTTTTCCGATAAAATATCACTTTTAGCTTTGTCAGAAGCGTCTTGGTTGATCGTAGGAATAGATTCGTTGATAGTATCTTTTATTTCTTCTGCAGAGCTGGAACCTTTTGTTTTAGTGATCTTATCTTTAACATCCGTTTTATTAGTTTCGATGACAGATATCTCTGCTTCAGATTCAGTTTTATCGAATTTGGGCGATTCGCTATAAATTTCTTCTTCATCCGATTTTTTAGAATGTAAACTGCTCAAACTAGATATATCACTTTGTACCTTGTTATAGTTGTTAATTAAAATATCGATACTTTGATCAACATCATCTTGAGAAGCTACCGTATCGTTTTCGAAATCCGAAATGTAGTCCTTTTCAGAACTAGTTTTTTGCGTTAGAATGCTTTCGCTAACACTAACTTTACTATTTTTAATATTACAATCACTATTTTTCATTAATAACGTTTTCGACTTGCTATTATATTCGCGAGCACTTTTGCAGAAACGTTCCAAAGCCATTTGCGACATGGGATAAATTTTATCGTCGACGAACTTCTTGGTTTCGGAATCAGTAACGTTAAACCACATCTGATTTAACTGTTTCCCTTTAAAGTTGAACTTTTCCGGATACGAGGACGTACTAGGTTTTTGTGAAACGATAGCGCTGGCGGTCGATTCTAAGATGGCTATCCTCTTTTCTTCTTCTAAAAGCTTCTTGTGCCATTCTAGAAGTTCTTCTGTGGCCTTCCGTCGCTTTCTCAATGCTGTTTCGCGCATTAAAAGCGTCCTAAAAAATAAAGTTTCGTTGAAAATTGTAATAATGATTAAGCTCGAAAGATAAAGGTTTAACTGTTATACCCACTACAGTCTACACTGTAGTCTGGATCCAAGAACTGGATAACTGGTACTGGAAATAAAACTAAAACCCATATTCCTACAAGACGTTTGTTTTCACTTTAGAGATATGGGGTGTATTTTTCATTATTTCTTAGGAGAAATTGGGATTATTCATTTTCAAATTTCCTAAAATTGCATTTCAGTTTTTTTCTCAACCGATTTTTCTCACTTCACTTTTCTTTCATAAAATTTAATTTTGATTCTTGATTATAGATTTTGGGTATTAGAATTATTGATTTTTGATTATCGATTTTAGGAATTAGAATTTTTGAATTTAATTTTATATTTTTTAGAATTTAGTGTTTAGACTTTTCAAATTTTGTTTTTCGATTGCCGAATTTATTTTTAGAAATATAGACATAGACAGAGTGGAAGAATATTTTGGAAACGCTTAACTTCTTTCAAAACGAGTCTCCAAAATTTGGGATTTAAGAAAATGGCGATTACTGTTTTGTTCTTTGTACTTATGCTAGATTGGCCGTTTTTTCGATTAATAATAATCTTTATTTGAAAGTAGGATACAACCTAATATACAAAAAAAAATTAATTAATTCAATAATCTAATTCATACAAAAAAAATGTATACAAGAATTAAATTTACATGAGTAAAATAGACGCTATAACAAGAAAGAAAATACAAAAAACAATATAAACTATAAGATACAATTAAAATTAACCAGTTTAATAATTAAGCTTAATAACAATATAACCTATATTTTTTTAAATAAACAATCTTTTAAATGAGTTTTAAATTGATTTAGAGTCTTAGAACCCTTTATATAACTTGTATTGTAATTGTGAATTTGATAATTAAAAAATATAAAATATTAATACATAAAATACATAAGCCTTTGATCTACGGATAACCACTACAAGGTCTCCAGCCTTTAGAATATTGGAGTAAGTCCGCTACATCTTAAAATAGTTCTCATTGCCCGGTTTTGAAGTTTTTGTAGTGATTTCAGTTTATTTAAATCAAACACGTAAAGTAAAGTAAGGTAGGGCAATATTCAAAGTGAGGTTGAATAATAGTTTTATATACAGTTTTCCTGGAATTCATGGTTAAATGTGAGACTTTCAAAAGAAAATATAATTTCTTTAAAATTTTCTTTTGCAAATAATTAAAAGTACTATTGAAAGATAAATGACTGTCAAGCATAAAACCCAAGTATTTGATTTCTGTTACCCACTCAACAATATTGTCTTCTATTTTAAAGACGACTTCATTCATATTTATATTTTTATCCTTTCGTCTTGGTAACATTTAATTTTAATTTATTTGTTTTTAAGTATTTTGTAATATTGTGAAGTGACTTATTTTTTTTGCATGGCAACATTAATGTCTTTATCACTAACTGATATTAAAGTATCATCAGGAAAAAGGTGCATGTACTCACATTCATTGACATGTTCTATGTAGTTAACATATATTAAAAATAGTAAAGAACCCAAAATACTTCCCTGAGGAACTCCATGTTTTACATCAATAGGTGATGACAGTAAATTATTAATTTTTGTTATCTGTTAGAAAGATAATTTCTGACCCAGTTCAATACCGTGACCTTTACTCCATACATCTCTAATTTTCTAAGTAATATTTCACGGTTTACCGTTTCAAAAGCGCGTTGTAGGTCTAAGAATACTTACCTTTACTCATATTATTTTTCCATTCAGTGACGGTTAGCTGAATGGCTGATTCACACGAATGTTGAGATCTGAAACCAGATTGGTTGATGAAAAGTATGTTTTTCTTAGTAAAATATTCCCGCAGTTGTTTGTAAACTACCAATTCTAAAAGTTTATCGGCACAAGGTAAGGTGTTGATACGCCGAAATTCATTACATTTATTTGTGTCTGATATCCTTTTCAATTGTAGTTATGTACTTATTTTTAGTTCATCAGGGAATCTACCTTTATCCAACGAAGTATTTATAAAATGACACACTACATGGCCAATTACATCAAAACTGATTTTTAAAATTTTGTTGTTTAGTGTATCGATTTGCGAACCCTTGCTATCCAAATTTGACACAATACTCCTAACTCGTGTAAACTCAACAAACTAAATTCGATTAAATTATTTTCAATGTAACAAGCAAACTCAAACGTCCTCAATACTAGATAAAATAGTATCTATACTGTTACCAAAATAGTTATTAAAACTATTAGCTAGTTTGTTACTATTCCTTACAAGAGTTTTCTGACCATCATGCTCAAACTGAATATCATTGAAGAAATTGTTATTAAAGTTTTTGCACAGAGGCGTAAAATTTAAAGGTGATGAAGGTGTTACTTAACAATGTCATATGTCAGTGGCAAAGTTTATTTAACTGATTGTTCTGCTGATAGGTGTCTCTTATGACACTAAACGTGTTTACCGAATTAAGAAAAAATTATATTGAGAAAAAATATAGCCATTAATAATTTTTGAATTTTCAACTTTAACACCCTGTATTTCGGAAACCAGCAATATTTTATATACGTATGTTTCGTTTAATCGTCTTATTTTTAATCAGAGAATCTTCAGTTTTTCTGTGTCCCATTCTTAATGAGACACCCTGTATAAAATATCACGAACATTTCTGGTGTTTCTTTACTATATTTTATATAATATAATATAATATAATATCTTCAAGAGTTTTAATCTTCATATTATTTCAGCAAATAATTTTAAGGACCAAATAAACTCTTAACCCGTTTTGTTTAAACAAGAAAGGCATTTTCAAGATCAATTAATTAATAAAATATTATAAATATTTTTTTCGATATTCATAAAGTTTTAATATGTTAGACGCAATTTCAGATTATTTCTATGAAAAATTGAATCAAACTCTTAACTTACAATGTCTATCCATGTACTTACCCCCTCACCTTACTAGAAATAATGACCTTTTCAAAATGTACGTTTTATTTACATGTAGCTGTCATAAAATTAATATAACATCTCGAAGTGAAGCGCCGAGTAAATGTGAAACGTTTATTTCCTGGGTATCGGAAATTTCCTAGCACAAAACATACTTTTGGCAAAATTCCAACAGGATGTCTAATATTAGGTAGTTGTTTTTAATTACTTCTAAGACTCATAAACACAAAACCGTAAATACCAAAATTAAGGAGTTTATTTTTAAAACTGCGCTTTTGTGGATCGAAGTGTCATCGTGAAACTGATGTATCGTCGTTCGTCTATTACAAATAAGTAATTAAGAGACCCTCTTCCATGTGTCGCGTACTTGTTCAATTAACTCTCATTAAGTTTAAAACTTTTCATGAAACCTCGCGGATTTGAACGAAATTGACTTGGCATGTAGTCAATGTTTGGCTGAATCATTTTGATTGCCGACCAAAAAAATGTTTTATTAATAACTTCATATTCAATTTTATTAATTAGGATCATAAGTGATTTTTTTATGTTCTAGACAATTTGATAACGCTGTGAATTGTTTACTAGTTCGAACTCATTTTGTAATCTCAAACTTATCACTACATTGTAAACAAATTTGGTGCATATCTATTGCATACGAAGTTTGAATAATAATACAATAATAATGGACGTAGCACTTCGGAAAAATTCCCGGAAAGCTGGATTTTGATACAGGGTGGTAGTATATTCGACCGACAGCGCTCTGCCCCACATAGCTCTTGTTAATTCATGAATTTTGATATAGGAATATGGGCCTCTAAAGGGCTTAGTTACAGGGTGTTAAAAATTTGGTGGCCAATGTGCTCTTTAAGAAAGTAATACTTCGACATAAACTAACTTTTGAAAAGTTTAACCAGTGGCGCGCTATCAAGGTTAGTGCCAATCTTTCCCCCTATTTTTTACGCCACTAGAACATTTTTTTTATTTTTTATTATACTTTTTTCAATTCTCCGTTCATTTCTAATTAAAAAATATGGAGCTAAAATGAACGGTGTTGCAGAAATTTGCTTCTAAACAAAAGTCTGGTACCTACTTAGATAATTTAACGACTCAATATTTCTAAATTCTAATCTAATCAGAACGCGTCAAATTTCAAATAGTTCGTGTATTTGACATGATCTTGGTAGATTATTTTTGAAAAAAAAAAAATATATATATTAAAAGAAATTTTTGATTTAAAATTTGAAACATCCTGTATCTAATAATAGAATTCTGGGAAATATTCTATAAGCTATAGAATCTGTAAGATATATTAATGTAATGTAATTTTTTACAGATTTTGGCTTACAGATCTTATAGATCGTCTCAGAATCGACCCGTAAGTTCTTTAATGGTTCATCAAAATTCATCAATTAACGAAAAGTCGTATATAATTTTCTTTTGGTGCCGCTAAAAATTTAACGGGTGGTCAAATGACGCAAAAAACAGTTTTTCATGAATATCTCCTTAATAGACATTTTTACCGAAACAAATATTTTTTCCTAAAATAAACCGTTTTAGAGATAATTCAGTCGAAATAGTTGTAACGAATGGTATGCACTCTTTAATGGCACACGTATTTTATTACATTTTAAATAGTTCTTCTAAAATTCTCAATGTTTTCATTTCAAGTTGCTTGAATCGCTTCATAAATCGTTGCCAATGAACAAATATTTTAAGTCCAAAAAACAATTTCGCTATCAAACGCGCTGTAAAAAGTAATTATAGTCCAGTAATTGTAGATATAATAATGGCAAAACTTCGGAAAAATTCCCGGAAAGTTCATATCTTCATTTTGATGTTTCAATGAAGCTGAAAATTTCACATATATCCGGGCGCCGTTTACGCAGGTCCAAAGATCTCAAAGAAAAAACAGTTTTTCGTGAATATCTTCCTAATGGTAAAGTTTACGTAAAACATTGTCAAAACCAATTTAATGGCTTAGGAAATTTCCTACAAAAAACATGACTTGTTTTCATTAAAGCAACCGTTTTCGAGATAATTCAATGGAAATAATTGTAACGAAAGGTATGCACTCGTTAATGGCACACATATCTTATTAGGCTTTAAATAATATTTGAAGTATCCAACAATTCTCAATGTTTGTATTTCAAACAGAACTATGCAAAAAGATATGAAAAACATCTGTCTGACCTTTTGTTGGTGCTTTTGTTGGAGCAAAGAATTTCTCCATCTATCATTTATTACCACTATTAAGTCTTGTGGGAAGTGCCCTATCTACTTTTCGCCCGTGTGTGAATATGAATCTACTTCCCGCATCAGCTGTCAAATGAAATTGACTTCTATATACCTAGATCCTGGATATATATATACAGGGTGTTTCCGAACTTGGCGTCCAAATTTGTAGGGGTGGTAGTTCGCATAATTTGAGAGCGATTGGCAGATTTAATTTTTCTAAAAAATTATAATAAACAAAATAGAGCCATTATAAAAAAAATCAAAGAGCAGGTCCTACCCTGAGCGCGTAGCGCAATAGTCCTCAAAAACAGATTCGATTTGCAATTTTGTCGATTCTAAGCGTAGCGCGCGCGAGTCGAGGCGAACCATCGCTGTGCAGGACCGTACCTGTTTATAATTTTTAATTATTTTTATTTTAAATATTTTGGAAAAATGAAATCTGCGAATCGGTCTCAAATTATGCGAACTACCACCCCTACAAATTTGGACGCCAAGTTCAGAAACACCCTGTATATATTTATTTTTATAAATTATTAATAGCTATTTGTGGATAAAGAGCGAAAAGTTATACTTTACCGCTTGAGGCAGAAAGCGGCAACGAACTTTTCGTTCAAAATGCACACAATATTTTTTCTACGATCATACTTTTATAAAAACTAGATATACAAACTGAAATTTGTCGTAAATAGTGTATAACGTGTTGCATATATCTACGTTAATCATGAAAAAATCAGTTGATATTCAAAGTCCATGTTAACTCGGATAATATAACAAAAAAAACATGTAACTTATACAAATAACTTGAAAATCATTAATAAAAAGAAATATTATATTATAGCTAATTTAAATTAGGCGAGCAACAAAGCTGTCAACTTTGTCGCATGACATACAAAGCGACCATATTTTGTAATAGCAACAAGTGTCACAATGATCTATTTTACGCAACCAGTTGCATAATGTTGAACATTATAAAACTGATTTCGAAAAATTCATTACGTCAGCAGGTGCGAAAATAAAAATAAACCCGTTGGCCGGAATTTTTTCATTTAATTTAATTATTTAAAATTAATTCTGATGCCTTGGTAGGATTCCCCACTCGACCATTCACTGTTGGGTTCTAATTAACAGTGCTGTTCCTAAAGTGGCGCTGGGAAACAGTAACAAAGCCTACACAGAACACGAGGCTAATGGCCATAGTAGTCGACGCCAATGACACCAAAATAAAAAAAAAAAAAAAAAAAAAAAAAAAAACCTTTTTTTGGTTTTAAAATCAATAATAAAATCATCAAAGTGTGTATTTACTATTTAATGACTAAAATTAATTTCAAATTAATGAGATTATCCATAAAATCTATTTTACGTAAATTTTAGAATGTCTAACATAATTTCTGTGAAATTTAGATGAGATACTTCCATTTTTTGGCAGTTCTGTGGCTCTACAGCAGTTATGCACCAGCCGCCACTGATTGTACTAATGAACATAATTAAAAATAGATGAATTTTAATCTTGAGAAAATAGATTTAGATATTTAGTTTCCACCATTGTAAACATATTTCAAAACATTACAAAAAAAGTGTTTAAAATCACAAAAACATAATCTAAGATTTATTTAGCCTCTTCTTTGACAATACTATAATTCAAAATAATTATTTAGCGGTTTTATATTTGCCTCAACGCAGTTTTTAGATCCAATTTGCGCAAACATATTATTATGAAGTGCAGATACAGGTGTGTGTAACTTTTGACAAAAAATACTATAAAATTAGGAAAACAAATATATTACATTATATTTTGTCTCGTTTTTGTCAGTTAGAAAATGATAAATCGTAAATACACAATCTATTTTAAAAGCAAACCGGACCTCTCGGGAAAGCAAAAATGTTTTAAGGATTTTCTAATATAAAATTGTATTTATAAGCGCGCCTCTGGAACACTTCGTGGTATTATGTGTCTTGAGAATATTGAGAGCTTTAAATTTGTGCAAGCAACACTCTACATTTAAGAAAAAAAGGTGGAAATCCTCCTATTTTAAAACTACTAGATATTTATTAAAACAAAAAACAGCAAATTTGCATAGATTTAATACAGAATGGTAAATGTTTTTTTTTTTAATTCATATTAAAAATTTTAAAAATACTTTTCGAAGGATTGCAAAACATTCAAGGTTTCTTCACCATAAGTTTCGTTATTATTGGTATTTCCTGAAAATTTCACAAAAATCGAAATAAAAATAAAGGCTTAGAAGGAATTATAAATTTTCGAGGTCGGACTGCCGTTGGACTAATCATTTAATCAGTTGAAATTTAGTGATTTTATTTTAATTTAATGCATTTTTCTGTATAAAATATTGATACTCAGATTATTGAGAGACATAATACCTTTATAAACATTTGAATTAAAAACTTAGCAGTTATGTAGATGCATCATTTCTAAACTTGTTCCATATAAAAAAATAATTAGGGAAAAAATGAAAAGCTGACAACTTCTAACATTCGTGAAATTTAATTAATTGCTTGAAATTGCCTAATTTTAATATTATTTGTATAGCGCTACTATAAGCAACACTATAGAACAGGGATGGTGAACCAATAGTACGTGTGCCGTTACTGGTACGCGACAAAATAATTTGGCACGGCAATATTAAAATTATGCAAACGTGGAATTCGATTCTAGACACATAGGTTAAGATAAAGTGAAAATGAGTGGGATGATCTCATGTCCTTCTACTGCGACCCAGATGGATCTATTGTGGGTCATTAACTTATAGTTCACCCTACAAGCCACACCTTTAGATGAAAGCCATGGTTGAATTGGGCGAGACCTATTTAAAGTCGGTAGGCTTCAGTCGAGTTAATAAGCAGATTTTGAACCTAGTTCCTTCCAAAGCGAAGCAGTTACGTAGAATGTGCTTTGCAGATTCGTCTTCCACGCTACGGAATCGACAGTCCATGTTTGTTGCAAATCTATCCTTCTCATGTGGTTACCTAGAAGACAATATCCTGTCATCAGTCCTGTGAAAATGCGTAGATCTTTCCTACTCGATTCCCCAGATCTGAGCAGAGGCGTTTATGGATGCGTTGGTTATAAACGGCTCCGAATGAGTTAACCCGTGGGAATCTCTTCAGTTCGAGAGTGTTGCACCCTCCGTTTCAGTTTAGTCTACATGAGGGTATGTACAATTTAACAACTTAATAAATGAAACAATTATTTTGGTTAAATTAAAAATGACTTTCTCAAGTCACAGTTTAAATTCATTCTTAATTGAGGCGAGTCAATATTTTGACAAAAAGATATACATATTTTGTCAGTAAAATGGATAACATTTTTCTTTCTGTCAGCTTGTTTTATGTATTTTACTAAATATCCTTAATAATTTTTAATGAGTTTTGTACGCCATTATTAAATTTGTTATTTCAAATTATGATCGTTTAATTATGTGCATTATAAAGAACGTATGCGATCATTTTATTCTATTTTTCACTAAAATACAGAATGTTTTTTTTTATGATTATTAACACTAAATGTTTTTTTAGGCGACTGTCATAAAAAATTACATTTTACGGATTTATTAACATTTACTTTACGGCCGCATTATTAAAAAACAGGTTTACCATATTTATCGTTAATAATTATGTACAAATTTTACTAGTAACAATGGATTTTTATTGGCTCAATAAAAATTTGAAAGAATTCTTGCATTTAAGCCTTTTTTCAAAAACAAGAATGTAAAAAAATATTGGCTTGTACTAAGACAGTCGCCTAAAAAAATATCAACTCTACGGCCTTGGTATATAAATAACTATTACAGCAATAATATAAATGTTCTTAAAATAAGAAGGGTTCCACAAAAAATGTTTCAAAAGTAGGCCTTGGACAAATTCACGAGTGTACAATTCTTTTTTTTAAGTGCCAGTAACTCTCGTCGGTACACAATTCGTTCACCAGTGATGTTTTCGAGTACGGAGTACGCCGTAATCGTGAAAATTAAATGAAAGAAAGTGAAGTGAGAATAATCGTATAGTAAACCTATGAGCCTTTTAGAAGCGAATAAATGTTTAACAACTCTGAAAATGAAATCGTGACTTTATTTTCAATGTCATCTCACATATCAAAAACATGCTAACTAACAACCTTATACCCTACATTAGTCCCCCCTTAGTGATAATGATACAAAAAAAAATATTAACGAAAATCAATTTAATCTGAATTTTACTTTTCTGCCATATCTTGATCTGTTTCCTTTTCTTGTGGTCTCTTCGGTGCAACTTTATTTCTGTGCTCATCATTAAGCTCTAGGAACGTTGGTTTGATTCTATCTATATTCTCTTAATTTCCATTGATCATCAAAGTAAAATATTTATTATGTCTTTTAATGACCTTAAATGGACCTTGGTAAGGTGGTTCCAGTGATTTTTTAACTCTGTCAACTCTTACAAAAAACCTGACCAATGTCATGAAGCTCCTTATAAATAAATGGTTTTTCTTGCTTGTGGTATGATGCTTTCGGGCTCATATTATATAATCCTTCCTGTAATTTATTTAAAAAATCGTTACTGGAATTATCCCGGTATTCTCAATGGTGTTTCATAAACCAATTCCGCGCAGGATGTTCTTAAATCTTCCTTTAGCATTGTCCTTAGTAGAATGGTGGGTAGATTAGTTGTCCATTTTTCGTCCCCAAAACATTTTATTGAATTTTTTAGAGTTCGATGGAAACTTTCTATCAGCCCATTTGAACTAAGATGATATTGGGTTGTCCTAGAGCGGTGAATTCCTAAAATTTTTGAAAATTCTTGCATCAAATGAGATTCAAACTGTCTTCCTTGGTCGGTAGTAATTCTGAGTGGAACTCCAAATCTTGATATCCAATCATTATAAGAGGCTTTCACCACATTTTCTGCCGATATATCCAAGAGTGGATGTACTTCAGGCCACTTAGTCAAGTCTATGCAGGTCAGTAGATAAGTGAAGCCGTCAGCAGGAGGTAGTGGGCCAATTAAATCTATGTGCACGTGTTCAAATTTTGCTTCTGGTATCTCAAATGATGTTAATGGGTTTCGAACATGCCTTGTTATTTTTGATTTCTGGCAAGGAACAGATGTTTTTGTCCAATTACGAATGTCTTTTTTCATCTTTGACCATATATACCTATCTTTAATCATTTTAATGGTAGCTCTACTTCCTGGGTGAGATATACCATGCAATTTTTTGAAAATCATTCTCTTTAATTAAATTAAAAATTAAAAACAGAAATTTGGATCTCTTGCGACCTGATGAATAAATCTTTGACAGGTTTGAGCAGCATTCCTTAATCCAAACGGCATTTTAAGATACTCAAATAAGCCAAAAGGTGTGATAATAGCTGTTTTTTTTTTAATATCTTCCGGCGCCACAGAAATTTGGTGGTATGCTTTAACGAGATTATCTTTGAAAATACTTTTTTATTGGCATTAATAAATGTAAAATCTTTTATATTTGGTATTGGATATCTATCTGGAAGAGCATGCACGTTCAACAACCTGTAATCCTCACGTGGCCTCCAGTAGCCATTGGCCTTACGAACCATGTGTAGAGGGCTGGCCCATGGACTTTTTGAGGGTTGTATAATCTTTTGTTCCAACAGGTATTCACATTCTTTTTTTGCGACTGTATATTTTTCTGGGTTTAACCTACGAACTTTACAATAAACTGGTTGACCTTTGATTTAAGTTTGTTCTGGTTAAATTCGGAAATTCGGCCAAGATGTTGTGATATTCACTATTTTGGTCAATTGTTCTAACAGTTGGATTCATTACTTGACGTAGATTGCCCTCACTGGTTAAACATGTTACCATATCGGTGATTCTCTTATTTTTAAGATCAACTAAGATACTAAACTGTTGAAGAAAATCAGTTCCTGAGATTGGATTTTTGCATTCAGCAATGACAAACTGCCATTTGAATTCCCGTTTCAAGCCTAAGGATATATTTAAAATTACATCTCCGTAGGTTTTTATTTTGGTCCCGTTTGCTGCATATAAGATTTTAATTGATTCATTGCAGTTGCCTTGTAATTTGGGTAATATTGAAACATCGGCGCCTGTATCTATAAAAAGGTGTATCTGGTGGTCGGGTCGAAAATAAATAGGCAGCGGCAGTTACTTGATATGCTTTTGTCGTTAGCCACCATTAACGACTGGCTGTCGAGTTTTCCGACGTACTTTCGTCAAAGGTACAAGGCTTGATGCATTTGAACGCTTTCTTTAAATCTGTGATGAAAATAACACTGATTCCTTGATTTTGACCGATATCTACGAGGTGATCTAGATTGGTGTTTGTTATTACCAAGAATTTCTTCTAGTTTTTTAAATAACAGATCCATCCTATCATCAATTGAAGAATGTCGGCTTACATGTTTAACAGATGAAATTTTAGAATTATTCTCATTACTTTTAAACATCTCATCCGCCATACTTATCGAAATCATCTTCTGACAATTTTGTTTGAAAAACTCTAACTAGTTGTTCCATAGTCGTTGGTAGTTTCTTCAACCAAGAGAGGGTAATAAAAATTTTTGACATTTGACCGGATGCTACATTTGTCATTTCTCTATACAACTAACTAGGTTTCTTGTCTCCTAGTTCACATTCTGAAAAAAGTTTTATCAATTTGTCCTCTTCCGACACTTGATACATTTTGATAAGCTGTGATTTTAAAGACATAATATATGAAAGATTGTTCTCAGTCTGAAATTGATTAGAACTTTAGTGCACATCACTCTGTCGGACTTTATTCCGTTTAGTTCAAAAATTGACACGACGACTGTAGTGAATCGACCTTTATTATGTTTGAATGTTCAATTGTTTAATGTTATTGATTTATATGACACTGTCAATTTAGTTGAATAAAGCCTTATATTTTCGGGTTAAACCTCAATTTCACTACAATTTATTCAAGTAAATTAAAATATGGAAAGGTATCTGCGTCCTGAGAGGTTTGATATCGATCCGGTATCAAACACTGACTCCGCCACAACTTCTCACTGGATACACTGGAAGACAACTTTCAAAAATTTCCTTAAAGCCTCGTCAACTAGCTCCACTGGAGAAAACCAGCAACCTGAACCTCTGTCAGATGCAACTAAGTATCAACTCCTGGTAAATCACCTTTCTGCAACTGTTTTTAATCATATAAAAGACGCCGAGACATATGATTCAGCTATTTCGAGACTAGACGCTATTTTTATAAAACCAAAGAATGAAACGTATGCACGCCATCAACTGGCCAAGCGTGAACAACGGCCTGGTGAAACGATTGACCAATTTATACAATCATTAAAACTTCTGGCCAAGGAATGTGGGTTCAAAGCAGTATCTGCCGAACAAAATGAACAAGACTGTATAAGAGATGCATTTATTGCTGGTTTGACATCGAGCTCCATACGACAGAGACTTCTAGAAAGCAGTTCACTTCTAGAAAGCGCACCAACAAGCCAGAGCACTAGAGTTTGCAAGAGTTCACAACAGCGCCTTCGCAAGTGAATCAAGCGCCTTTCCTTCGAACAATTTAAATGCATTACCATCTACATCAAAAGATTCTTGCTACTTTTGCGGTAACAAACTGCACGTTCGCAGAAAATGCCCAGCCTTTAATACAGTATGTCTATCCTGTGGCAAGAAAGGCCACATCACAAAAGTCTGTCGAAGTAAACCTACCGTATCCGCAATTACCAAAGGAGAACAACCTGAAAGTGAACTCGGAACATTGTCATGTATACTTTCTGCTGCTTCGGGTTTAAGAGAAGCTATTGTACCAATTTTCATCAATGGACACGCTGCAAAAGCTCTGGTTGATACAGGAAGTACATGTAGCTTCATAGAAAACCGCCTTGTTCAACAATACCGTCTTCACATGAAGCCCTCTCAACAAGAAGTAACGATGGCTACATCATTTTTAAAATCAAAGGTTGTTGGAATTTGTAGAGTTAATATAAAATTATTGCAAAACAGTTATGAAGCCGATTTGTGGGTACTGAATGGTTTATTTGCAGATGTTATCATAGGGCATGATATTCTAAAGAATAATTCGCAAGTACAACTAGACTTTGGAGGACCCAGGCCGACTCTCAAAGTATGTGCACTATCAGCTGCTAACATTGAACCTCAAAACTTATTCTCCTATCTGACTCCTGATTGCAAACCCATTGCCATCAAGACTCGAAAACACTCACCAGAGGATTCAACCTTTATTGAAGCAGAAGTTTCACAGTTACTTAAAGATGGAATAATCGAGGAAAGTTCGTCACCGTGGCGAGCTCAAGTATTAGTTACTTCCAACGAACGTCATAAAAAACGTATGTGTATCGACTACTCCCAAACTATAAATCGCTTCACGTTGTTAGATGCATTTCCACTACCTGCTATATGGTTGCAGAGGTAGCTAAGCATAGAGTATTTAGCAAGATAGACCTTAAAAGTGCATATCATCAAATCCCCATAGTTGAGAACGATAAATCTTATACTGCATTCGAAGCATCTGGGAATCTTTACCAATTTTGTCGAATTCCGTTTGGAGTAACCAACGGCGTTGCTTGTTTCCAGCGTGCTATTCGCTCAATTATTCAGAAAGAACGTCTCGAAGGTGTCGTAGCATATTTGGATGACATCACCATATGTGGAAGAGATGAAGAGGATCACGAAAGAAAGTTATCTGCCTTCCTCGATGCTGCCAATAAATACAATCTTACACTTAACAAAGAAAAGAGTGTTTTTGTATAAAAGAAATACATTTACTAGGCTATCACATATCCAACGGCACAATCAGACCCGATCCTGACCGCTTAAAATCTTTACTAGAACTACCGTTGCCGAAAGACTCAAGTACTCTCAAAAGAGCTATTGGTATGTTTGCTCACTATGCGAAATATATAGCTAAGTTTTCAGAAAAAATACGACCCCCTAATACAGAGACAAAAATTTCCACTTGTAGAATCCGCTATAGCATCATTTAATAATCTGAAACAAGATATTGCTAGGGCTGCAGTCAACTCAATTGATCCTATTTACCGTTGAAACAGATGCTTCGGAACATACCATAGCAGCGTCTTTATCACAAGATGGACGTCCGGTAGCATTTTTCGCAAGGACTTTGTCTGCGTCTGAGAAAGGTCATTCCATTATAGAAAAGGAAGCATATGCGATAGTTGAGTCTCTACGTAGATGGAGGCATTTTCTGATTGCCAAGTCCTTTAAACTGATAACCGATCAAAAATCCGTAAGCTTCATGTTCAATAAGAGACATGCATCTAAAATCAAAAATGAGAAAATCCTGAGGTGGCGTTTAGAACTGTCATGTGTTCACTTTGATATAATTTACCGCCCTGTGGCTGAGATTAATGTGTCCGATGCACTCTCCAGAGTAGTGGCTATGGTCACTAGTGGAACTGAAAATCTGATCCAGCTTCATGAAACGCTGTCATCCTGGTGTCACGCGCCTTGCTCACTGGGTACGTTCTAAAAATATGCCGTTCTCTATAGATGATATTAAGACAATAATCTCATCTTGTCGAGTGTGTCAAGAACTCAAACCAAAATTTGCTACTACTTCGGGAACCCTTATAAAAGCAACATCTCCTTTCGAAAGATTATCAATAGATTTTAAAGGTCCTATACCGACGAACACAAACAATCGTTATTTATTGACTATAGTAGATGAATTTTCAAGATTTCCCTTTGCATACCCTTGCCCAGATTTAAGCTCAAAAACAGTCATCAACTGTTTGGTTGATCTTTTCTCTGTTTTCGGTTTACCCAGCTATGTCCACTCCGACCGAGGGACATCTTTCTTATCAAGCGAAGCCCAGCAATTTTTAAGGGAGAGAGGGGTGGCTACGAGCTTTACAACACCATACAATCCAAAAGGTAACGGGCAAACAGAAAGATACAATGGAATCATATTCAAGTCTGTTCAATTGGCCTTAAGAACGAGGAATTGGGACTTGAAATACTGGGAACTGGTACTGAAGCAAGCTTTACATTCTATCAGGTCGCTGTTATGCACGGCAATAAACGAGACCCAGCATGAGAGGATGTTTGCACATCCCAGAAGATCTGCGAATGGCCAGTCAGTACCATCATGGCTTCAACCAGGCCCCTTATTAGTGAAACGTCTCGTCCGACAAAGTAAATATGACCCCATAGTGGATGAGGCTGAACTTCTTCAACCTAATCCGTTTTACTCACTGGTTCGCTTACAAAACGGCAGAGAAGTTACCATTTCAAACAGGCATCTAGCTCCAACCCAACAAGAAGAGATAAATGTAGATAGTAGTGAAGGTAGTAGTGAAGATAGTAATTTGCAAGTCGACAACCCTTTAACTGAAATGCCAACTATACCGGAATCATCCAACCGTCATTGCGAAACTTCCGAACAGTCTGGAGACCAATGCCAAGAGTTACGTCGTTCTGAAAGAACCCGTTCTAGACCCAAGTACCTAGGCGATTATTTTTAAACATGGGAAGAATGTAGTGAATCGACCTTTATTATGTTTGAATGTTCAATTGTTTAATGTTATTGATTTATATGACACTGTCAATTTAGTTGAATAAAGCCTTATATTTTCGGGTTAAACCTCAATTTCACTACAACGACACTAACCCATAGCTCAGGTTCGTTTTTCCAGAACGTAGGAATTGAAAAAGATTTTGCTTGGAGCTGTTCAGTTCCGACTTTCGAATTATCCTCACAGTCTGGTGTTTTTATTGCTGTAGATGGATTTGGGTATGAACTACTTGGTTTCACATTTTACGCTAAAGTTGTTTTTCTAACTTTTCGTTACTTTCATCCACTTTTTCTATTAACAACACGCATATATATTCTAAATTTTTTTCTTTGAGTTCTAAATTAACTATTATGTCTCTTTCCGGTTCACTGGTATTTACCTCGTTATCAATCTCATTTGTAACTATCTTAGAAAGGACGTCAGTAAAATCAAAAGCGTTAACGTTGGATAAGCTTTCATATCTTCTTAGAATTTCTCCTTGTAGCATGACGTCCATGTCGGCCACAGAGCCGGTACAACTGAGATTAAAATGCTGCAAGAGTTGGCAAATTTCTTTTTTTAGTCAGACTCTTGATTACTTTAACCATAGTTTTTCTGCGGGATCACCAATTATAGTAAACTTATAGAGCCTTTTAGAAGCGAATAAATGTTTAACAACTCTGACAATTAAATCGTGACTTTATTATTATTTTCAATGTCATCTTACATGCTAACTAACAACCTTATACCCTACAATCGGTTGAGATCTGAAAAACTAAATGCTTCAATTCAGCCTACTAAATTAAGAAAATTACACCCTCATATGAGATGGGATAAGAATTTGTTTGTACCGACGAGAGTCGAAATCTGAATGACTTCAAATCTACGAATTCGGATATCTAAGTGATTCGCTTCAGTAGCTCAATTGGTAAGAGTATGGACGGGTGAAGTGCAAGGTTTCGGGTTCGACTCCTGGCCGATGCACTCATTTTTTTTTTCTTTAATTCTTAGCTTTTTCAATTTTCCTTGTGGTTTGGTTTTACAATGGGGATGAGGGTGTAATTTTTATAATTTCGTAGGGGAAATCGGAGATTTTCCATGTTCATATTTCCAAAATTATATTATTTTTTCTCCTAAACGTCAATTAGTCAATTTCAGGAGGTAGAGTATTTTAGAAACATCAAAAATGAAAGATAGAATACAGTCTTAGACATAATATGGCAACGCTGTGCAAATTGAACCAGATAACTTAGATTCTATCCCAAATAAAAAATAATTTATGGAAATTTTGAGATAAATGATCTTAAGTATACTAATTACTGTGTTAAACAAAAATTATGTATTTGATTGGTATAATTTGTATGATGAAAGGATTCTGGAACGCAGTCACCATTCTTCACACATTTCATTACTACCTATTATGTTTAGATTTTAGAATAGATTGGTTTTAAATGAGTGTAACAAAATATATTTAAAACTAAACTTACTTTTTGATGTAGTTTCGGTGCTCATTAGACGAAATATCTTTAGACGAAATTTCTATCTCAGAAAATTCCGATACCACAGAATGATGTGATTTTACGCTTACTACATCTTTGTCCTTATCACTGGAACTTTTTCGAGATATCGAAGTTTCTGATCTTATTGACTCGGTATGACTTTGTAACACCTAAAAGTGAATTAAAGATAAAAATGTTTGTTTAAAAGTTTCGAGTAAACATCTATTGGAATGTTAATGATTATTTAATTGTGCCATTAATAGGAAAAGGAAAAGATATGATCGATCAAAAGAAATAACCAGGTTTAGTGAATTTTTTCCTTTACAAATTTTTATTATTAAAAAAATTTCAAAAAATTGAACAATTCAATTATGAAATGCGCGCCTCAATAATCTTCAAATTTCGTCATAACGAAGCACAAAATCTGATTGGATAATTTATAATGTTCGAGTCATGGGCCAGGAAATAGAGTAAATTTACTTGTGAAAAATTAGAATAAGGGCCAATCTTTTCGCCTCTGAGTAAAGTTGAAAGTAACTACTTGCTGATTAAACTATAGGGCTATATAGTTCGTTAATCTGTCAAGTAAATCTACATGTAACTTTACTCAGAGGTGAATAGATCGGCCCTAAAGCTAAAAATTCGATGTCTTGATGATCCCCTTTCAATTGTACCCGGGCCATCTCGCTTGCATTTTTTAAGGTTGCACTATGAAGACTAGAGATAAGCAGACGAATCGGCATAATCACAATACGGTCCCAAAAAACGCATGCTAATTGAGCTTCTATAATTAACCCCATGGGCGCTGGCACTGCATACGTTGATCAAAATACAAGGCTTCTTATGGGAATTATACATAATTTTGTCAAAATAATAAAAATAAACTTGTTTACAGCTAAATAAAGCACAGAAAATACTGTTGTATTTATTTCTAAATAAGTCTTGCATGTTTTAATTGATAAATTATTTAATTTTATCTATATAAAATACAAATTAGGTATGTATGATCAAATTCGAAAAGGTTTCTTAATTACTGAAATTTGATAAGTACAATTTTGTGGCAATTTTTTTTTTTTTTTGAATTGAACCAATATATAGTTTTAAGAGTAAAATAAAACACAGAACAGATTTTTTATTGTTGTAATACAAGTATAAAGGGAAATTTTAGAATGTACATGGTATTACCTCATCCTTTAATTTCAGCTTTCCCTTTTTATTTTGTTAACAGTACCATCAGTAAAAATAGTCTCATAATATTTGATAGTATCTTCTAAAAAGTATAGAACATCATCTCTAGAAAGTGCTTTATCGGCACTAGGAACGATATATATGCTGCCACTGTTCTAAATTTAGTATCCTATAAAAAAAACATTTACAATGACACAATTGGGGTAAAAAAAAATAACAGTAGCAACTCTTTATCTAACATTAAAACTCTATAAAAAATACATTTTCTTCTCTAGTTAAAGTTTAAAGTTAAATTTAATGCATAATTATTGTTGTTTGTAAGTCAGCATCTATAACTGTAAAATTTATTATTATAGAAACTTATAATAAAATAAACTACACTTCGTAAGATACATATTGTGACTAGTTTACAATAAATATTATATTTAGACATGAATACATTATTTTACTTACATTAAAAGCTTTAAAAAGACATTGAATTGATTTTTTCTTGTGTTTTCTTTAGTTTTACATTTGATTTTTATCCTGTTTTACAATCTGAAACGAAGTAAATCTTGCTTTGATGTTTTTTGTCACTCATGTTACTTGTACTCCGGTACTTTTTTTCACATTATTTTGATTCTTTTCATAAATTTTTCAAAAAATCACTTCATTTTACATTGACTTACATAGAAAGTTGACTGCGCTGTCATTAGACATGCCAACTGCAGTCAATTTCGCGAACTTTATAAAAAGAAGGACGGAAATTTAAAATTTGACCATTGCCGATTCGCCATAGGCTGCACAAATGGCTAGTCTAAAATGAAAAATTGTTGTTCAGTCTTCATACAGAGGATACTCCGCGAGAGTACACTACCCTAGTATTTATAGTTTTACCTTCTAGGGTTAGAGCATCCAGATGTATGTATGTATTGATGTATGTATTGTCATTGAAGGCCTCGCTCCCATATTCTGCACTGATTTCATTTTGCTAGCGATATGGGCTGAATAAGTACAGTTTACAATAGTTTAATGTTCGAGTCGATGACAAATAAGGGAATAGCGAGCGTTTAAAATCGACTGATGTTTGTAAATTTCATCAAAGTTACCCCTATTTTGTTACACTTATAATTTCCCTTGAAATCCGATTAGAAAAAATGCTTCTCGACAATCAATCAGAAATTTATTTTAGTTTATTTTACCAGATTGTATTTTTATTTTTGCAGGTATACTTAAATAAATGCTCTATCCGAATTTAATCGCTTCACTAATTATGAAAAAGTAATTACAACACATTTTTTTGCAATACATATAAATAGATTTATGGATTTGAAAAAAAAAAAAAAAAAAAAAAACAATTGAATGAATGGTGTGAAACCAATTTAGTAACAGATATTAGAATCTCCAGTACTTTATCATAGTTTTAATTATTTAAGAGAACATGAAAAAGAACTTTGAATTAAGTTCAAAAAGAAATTGTTCAATTTTTTTTTATACTATTCATGATTATATCCCAAATGTGAACATAAGGAATGCGTAATTCAAAAACTTATTTTATATTTAGGATATGTTAATTTTGTATAATTTACTTGTAAGACCATAATTCAGATGTTTTATTTATTGTAGTTCTGTGTAGGCACTTTTTATTATAAGAAAATATACTGATATTTCTAAGAATTAAAAAAAAATTACTTAATTTTTAATTTAAAGATGCTTTTATTTATTATTTAATTATTTATTTATTTTAGATACTCCTGGTTATTGGAATTTTTTAATAAACGGAAAATAAGAGTTTAAGAGCAAACTGGACATCTTGGAAAAGCAAAAATATGGTGAGGATATTCTAATACAAAATTGTATTTATAAGCGGGCCACTGGGAATACGAAAAAAAGTATAAAAACCTTCCATTTAAAAACTACTAGATATTTATTAAAACAAATTTTCACAGATCTAATAAAGAATGGCGCGTAACGTTTTTTTTTTTTTAATTACTTTTATAAATTATGAAAATAAATTCGATGTGAAATACAAATATGGGGTTCTATTATTTAAAATTTTTTTAAAGTGTTTGTATTCGTCCCCATTTTTTATAAATTGACTGCACCAGAAGATGGAAAAATTGTATTTCCGAAACATATATATGTAGTGCTTAAATTATACAAAAATTAAAACTATTTGACGAAAAACCAAGGAACTTTTTATTTATATAAAAAAGAAAATAAATACTTTTCGAAGATTTACAAAAAAATCAAGGTTTCTCCACCCTAAGTTTTCTTATTATTGGTATTTCCTGAAAATTTCACAAAAATCGGTCTAAAATTAAAGGTTCCGAAGGAATTAAAAAGTTTTAAGATGTTCAGTTTGCTCTTAAGAATATTAAGGACATGTAGTTGGGAAATAATGGAATGTATGATTTAATGACATTGTTATTCTAAATAATTTAAACTTATTAACAATGTATTTAATTTTTCATTTAACTAGTGACATTTTCCATTTTTCAGCATTTACTTACAACAAGAATTCACTAAACTTATTAATTGTTCTAGTAAAAATAGGAAAATGTGGCTTCAAATTTAATAAATTTTGAACCCCCTATTTTTTAAATAGCTTTACTTAGTAGTATCCTATTTTACCGAATGTACTGACAGTTTCGTTTAACCACTCCATAGTTTAACCAGTTTAACTGTAAGCGCTTAGCACGTTACTGCCGAATTAAAGCAAACTTGCTATCAACAATCTTTCGGTCGCGTAGTTGTCTAACGCGCTTGTTATTTATAGGCAATTTTGTGGTTGAGACACACATGCTTCAAATCCTACAGCAGACCATGTGAATTTTTAAATAATTTGATAGTTCGTTGTAGGATTTGATGGATGCCGCATTAGCAGAAATATGTCATCCAGATTATAATTCGCCATGCGTTACCGTTTCGATGATCATGTAAGTCAAATGGCACCATCAATCATCTTTAAGTCGCCTCGAAGCGACACCGACACGGCAAATAATAATAATAATAGCCTTCCCTTCGTCACTCTTAAGGGGATGAATTAGGGAGAGTATAATTGTTATTATTATTATTATAAATATTTAAAGGGAACACAGCTACTGTATTAGTGGTTTACAATAATCATTTTGACATAAGACAGTTAGTGCGGCCCAGGGCTGGTATATCTAAGGTTGTCCTAACATAGACCCAGTACATGGATGAAAGGGTCACTGAGGTTAGGGAGGAAATAGTAGCCAGCTTAAGTTGGCAACACCTTTTTGATGTCCGTTTGCTGAACACCACGATTATCGTTTGTCCTGCAATAACAGTATTATAAAAACAGAGAGAGATCTACTTTTTAGGTGCAGGATGTGCAGTGTCAATGTGGTACAAGTGAAACGAACCAATGTTTTCTTCCATGCGGTGGAATTAACAATAAAACAGTTTGTGCTCTTTATATACCAAATTATGAGTGGAATATAAAAATATAATTACTTGATTTAAATAATGTAATTATGTGTGATTTAATTAAAAGAACTGGACAGATGTCTCATTATATAAACAAAGTGCTGTAAAATGTTGATAACGCAAAACCATTATTAAAAAGAAATTAGATATTGTCAATACGATATTTTGTAATAACTGGGGTCTCCTTAAATAATAAGCTTGAAAGACTGAATTAGTAGTCACTTTTAAATGTATACGTTGCCACTAGAAGTAAAAACATAAAATGTATGTGGTTGAATTCTGGTAAACTCATTTATGTATTTAATAAAGAGGAACATAACAAGTTTTATTTAAATACAAAACAGGTGTTATTTGAAATTGGTTTATTTTAGTTTAATGTTTACAAATAGTTGTAGACACACATTTACTCTTTATCTTACTTAACACTATATTGAAGTAGAAGAGTAGTAGAAAAACATTTTAATATTTGATTAAACACATTTTTAAAGGTACTGTTCACTAGACATGTTAATTTGGGTAATTTTTTATTAAAATACATATGTTTTCTACTACAGTTTTCATAAGTTTATAATTCTGGAGACAATAAAATATTTTGATTGATTACTACAAAACTTTGGTTCTCCTTGTCATAGTCTGCAGGGGTGCGTTCATAAATCGATAATGTCAAATTTTCAATCGTCCGGACAAAATTCGTCGGAACGTTTATTTTTGCCCAATAAATAAGAAAGGTAAGTGCAAATTATTGACAAATCAAGTTTTTGGTTATGTCTTTTCTGTTATCTCAGATTGTAGGAATTATCAAAAATTACCCAAGTAACACAAGAAGCCATAAAGAAGCTTGCAAGTGGATTTCGGTGCTAATAGCAAAGCTAATAAGCATTTAAATCTGGACACCAAGTCTTCTAGAAGTAGTCATCATTACGTAACCGTGACCAAAAGGGAGCGCGTGATTTGGCACGCAAGAAGAATTTGTGGCTTATTAGATTTTATGCTATTAAGCCACGGTGGCCAGAATTGGCACTTTATGCGTTTCTGGTGCTTAAAAGCATTAGCATTATAGTCGATTTTATGGCTAATATTAGCATTTAGTGCGATAATGAGAAGCTCCTGTTTGGTCAAGATTTAGCTTTCACTGCTTAAGGCGCGCATGCGCAAATAGAACTTAATAAAAATATGCCTGTTAAAATCCAATTAGAATTATAATGGTCATATATTGGCAGTTTTGTTTTTCGTTGACCAAAACAACTGTCCTTTAACTTATTAAGTATAGTGATGGTAGGCCATTTTCAATAAATGATAAATAGGTCATTAATAAAAATGGAAATTAGAAGTTTGAGTCACCCAAAATCATTGCGAATCTTACTTATTTGTTAAATATGCATGAAATAGTTCTTATATATAAACGGGCCA
Source organism: Psylliodes chrysocephalus (assembly GCA_927349885.1). Lineage (NCBI taxonomy): Eukaryota > Metazoa > Arthropoda > Insecta > Coleoptera > Chrysomelidae > Psylliodes > Psylliodes chrysocephalus. The sequence continues at coordinate 45,909,752 of OV651816.1, forward strand.
TTACGTATTTAATAAAAAGCTTGATTTATAAGTTAGCTTGTGATATTATCAAATGCGGTGTTGTCAAAATTAATTTATAATTTTTTTTATAATAATTATAGTATAGTTGATATTAAACATAATATTTTGTGTTTCCTTTTTGACAAACATATTAGGTAATTCATGTAATGGATACCTAACTAGGTATACTATATCCATTAAATCAAGAAACGCAACTTTAGGATATAGTCGATGAACTCTAGGATAGTTGAGGAGAATAGAACAAATCTATAGTAATTTACTTAATAGGTATTAAACAAGTTTTGATAATTGCGAGTTCAAAATAATTCCGTCGCTCATTAGTAATGAAAATTCTCACAAATCTATCGCAGATACTTTACTCTAAAGTAAATCGGACTAAAACCAAAAAAATATTTTTTTTACGAATCTTTGTAGGTATTTATCTATTTTTACCTCTCTGTATGCCGGATATCCCATATTAGTACGTAATTGTTGGAAATATACTTACAAATACGAAAGGTGTACTTATCGTTGACGACTATATTTTAAAACTATTTCTAACGATACACGCTGGTCACTGTCACTGTGATATACCCAGGGGAGTAAATTATCGACTAAAGAATTGTTCCTAGGTACAACTATGACATATTTGACATGACATTTTTGACTTCATTCTGTCATATTAGCAATGAAAATATAAAATTAACCAATGTCAAATTAGCAAAGGAAATATGACATTAATCAATATCAATTCTACTATAAAGTCGAGAATCGACACCTTGATGTTTTGGAAATTGACGCCACTTTTGTATTAAATTCACACTAACTTTAATTTACACTAACATGCCGTCAAACATGATGAGACTTTTAAGATGAATAAGAATATATTGCTTCTGCATTTTTTTTATCCTGTATATCTGAAAATAATTTTAAAATAGATATCGTCAACGAGATACATAACGTTACGCATATCTCGGCATTCTTCATCATTCATTTTAAAGACAAGGAAAATATGTTTCACGAAAAAAATAGGTCAAAAATTAAAAAATATTTTTTTCTGCACCCACATGGATATTAGCTAATCTACGCACAGAATAAAAAACGAAAAAGTAGGCCATTGCGTTCAACTGAACGAATATATTTCATATCCATTCTACCTTATAAGAAAACTGCCTGAAAATGAAATCCGCCAATCACAGTTCATATTTTGGACACCCAACTACTATTATTTTTAATATTTTAAATAAGTGACAATCCTGTCAAACTAATTGGCGCTATATTTTTTAGTTGTTGAGATTAAATGTAATTAAAAACGAGTGATTATTGTGTAGAATCGATAAAAAAATAATAGTTCACAAGATATTTCGTCTATATTTACAAATAAATCATAAATTTTAATTAAACTATCTAAAAGCAGTTTAATTAGCAGTTTTAAATAATATATTGTCATAAGTGTAATTGGCTCAGATATTAGCGTACCTGTCTGGCATGCAAGCGGTAAGCGGTTCGAATCCCGAATAGGTAAAAAATGTTTTTTTTTCCAAAGTTATTTTATTTTATAAATTAGAAAAAGTTATAAATTATTATTCAAATTCTGATTTTATCTTATTAACCTCTAATTTAATTTTTAAAATTTGTAGATTTTCAAGTGGGTCGTAGAAAAAATATACTGTACAACTCGAGTGGATTGTCCATATCGCACTCAGACGATTGAGCACTCTGTCATCGTGCTCAAATTTCGTCTTCGTGCGATATGAGAATCATATCCTCTTCTTGCACAGACTACTATTGTATTCATTTCTAAAAAGCCTTCTTCGTTTATACATTTTTTTTGGATTTCACGATAATAAACTGTTATCCAGTAATTGTGCATTAATAATGGGGCACCTCGTAGGGTTCAATTAAAATATCTAAATTTTTCTTGGTACCTATATATTTTCAGACGCTTTGGCAACACAGTTAAAGTCGTAAATGAACGGGTCATCCATGTTTGTCTGGAGTGTCAACTAAGCAGTCACCGATGCCAAAATAAAGCTTACTGGCATTGTATGCTAATTGGCTACCGAATGTGCTGCTTGGAAGCTTGAAAAATTAAAATTTGTGAGGTTATGTTAAATATTAGAATTTTAAGGTTGCTTATAAGATTGCGACCTAGCAGGAGTGTCACAAATAAAGCATCTGATTCGAACTGAAATTTTTCGAGAACCTATTATGATTCCATTTTGGAGAATTGATAATAATTCTACAGTAAATTTCTCTAAAAATTCAGTTGCAGACGGTGGTTTCGTTTCACCATAAAAAATACCAATGCTCTTTGGGGGTATGTCCATATTTTCCATTGAAAATAATATTGGCCAAATTTCTTTCTTAGAACTATTATGTATGGGCAGTCCGTCAATGTTAAAGTTTAAAAGTACCTCATCAGGAAAATGTTGATTTAATTTAAATATTTCTGTCATTGCATTACCAAGTCCCCCATGCCAATACTGACCATTTCCCATTGGCTCAATGGTAATTTTTCTTGGTGTTTCCAGTAAAATTCTGGGATCGTTTGGTATGTTTTCTATATTCATTTTATGTAACACTCCCAATAAAGCTTTCAGTGCAGTATGTGGTATGTTAAAATTCAGAGCCCATTGCCGCAAAAGCTGAACGTTACTTTCCACTATATTATCATTATTCTCAGAATTGTCACTGTCCTCATAATCAATAAATTCAAAATTGACTTCATCTATAATTTGATTATCGATTTCCTTAGTAGATATTTGACGAGTATTATCCTGGCGAGACGAAGAAGGAAGCTGGACCATATTGAAACCCAATTTCTTATTATTTGGATGCACACTTTGTTTACTTTTATTTAGGCGCCTATTATATGCACCGGTCCGTCCAAATTTTCTGAATTTTGATATTTTACCAAATAGCACAGTATTTTTTTCCATGACGCTGTTTAGTCCACAAAAAGGATTTGAGGTTAGCAATATTTGGTGATTTTTTTTTTGATTTTATTGCCATTTAAAATCCAGATTAATGCCAATATATGACTTCAAAGCATAGTTGTTAGCAAGCAGTAAATGAGGCATTAATGTATGCAATAATTCTAATTTAAATGCCAACTAGCCGCGCTTTTATTTGGCATTTAGAAAAGCAATTAATTCTACTTTTTGATGAGTGTCTGTGGCCTGTTGGCAATAAATGCCAATTCGCTCTTATATTTAGTAGTCAAAGCGATTTGACTGCTTCAAACGAATTCTCAAATAAAGCCTTAATCAAATGCTAAAAACGGGCTAATCTTTGGCCTTTTTTTCGCATTTAATGCTTGTGCCAGCATTATTTGCTAGTAGTAGAGTTTTATGTTACTTGGGTAGTAAATAGGTAACAACATTGACGTACACATATACTTTTTTATGTAAAAGTTCAATTCATTACCTTTAATCCTGTGTAAAAAAGTAAAAATAGGAAATTAAATACTAGGTGGTTCTCTTAGGTTAATTAGAGTTATGACACTGCGCAAGTCGAGTAAAAATTACCCTACTCAACACGGTGGGTTAAATTTCTTCATCCCGACGCGTTTTTCTATTAAATAGGAACGACTAGGGTAATTCGTCCAGATAAAACGCTCCACATTTAGGAACGCTTTTTAGAGTTTAGACAATATCCGGATGCATTTACCCTACATTTTAGAACGCAGCCCTGTTGACATATTGAACCGAAATATTAACAAACGTAAATAAAGGTTGATCGATCATTTGGTCTGCTTTGTTAAATTACTGTCATTTTACATGCAGATAAATGCTTTTTTACTGGAGATTTACTGTAGGAACTGCAATTGGTTTCAAATTTCGGCCAGTTTTAGGAAATTAGTTAACCTCTGTCGCAAAGGTATTTCAAAGCCATCCTTTGTAAGATGTACCGAACAAATATATGCAAAAACGTATAGGAATCAAATCAAATTAAATAAAAACATACAAATGAAGTGAATATAATACCTATCAAGGATTTAAAAAGTCCTGCCGATATATGGTAATATTAAACTTTAAGATAAACTTTTAAAAAAGGAGCCATAATTTATTGTACATTACCATCTAAGAAAATTGTGTTTTCATATTACATTTTGAAATTAACCAATCCAAAACAACATAAAATTGAAAGTGATCCATTTGCAAGACATATTATATTTACATGTGAGACTATGAATGATGGATTATATATAAATATTTGAGAAATCTGCGCAATTTATGTCGAACACACTAAAAATATCATTAAAAAAACGCTTGCGACTACTATTTCGGAAAAAATGCCGTCCAAAATGGGAGGTTATGTCGCGACCCCCTTAGATATACCAGCCTTGATTTGAACTTAGTTTATGACAGCTTCTAACTGACAACTCTAATGGCGGTTTTCCACTAAACGGACAAAACAAAAACAAAACAAACTCGTGTCGAGAAAAACAAAACTGCAACTTTTCGCAAACTTTTTGAAGACTGGCGTGTTTTGCGACAGTTAGAGTTTTGTTTCTCGAGTCCCGCTCCGAAGGGGTAACATCAAAAGGTTTTGACGTGTTTTGAAACTCGAGTCTGTTTACTGGAAACGGTCGTAATGTGTAGTCTAAATTTTGAACCAACTTGGTACTTATAAGTAAGTAAATATCGTATTTTTTTATAGATAAGTAATTAGTAATAAGTAATTTATTTTTAAGCGCTGGATAAATTTACTAGCAGAATATATATCTGAGTGTCAGAGTTATACTAGGTTAAGTCCAAATCTTGTCTGTTTTTATGATGTCACATATATCTTTTAAACTACTTTTATATGTATTTTCTATTTGGACCTATCTTAAAAAATAGGTAGGTATATAAATATAAACAAAATATTGAAAAAAAAAATGTATTCCGACTTCCTCGCAACAACCAGTGGAAAAGGACCGAAAATAAAAACAAAACTGTGACAAAATGTAGTCCGCTAGATGGAAACAAGAGTTTTGGGTTTGTCTCAGTTTTGTTTTTGTTTTCCAAGTTATAGAAAACACAAACTCAACTGTCCGTTTGGTGGAAAACCGTCTTAAAATTAACTAACAGAGTGATCACTCACATCAGTAATACGGATGTTTAATAGAGATTTTACCATTCCATAAACATTCTTGCTTCAACTATTAATAAACTTACTTTTAAAGGTCCAGACTGCCGCCTCTCTCTATGTGTGTTTAATTTCATTTTCGTAAGCATGTTATCTGTGGATAACTGCTGTCTTATTAAATTTCTCTGTTCTTTAAGAACCATTTTTCTTTCCATAGACGCTGCCTTTTGAAATTGTTTGAGCCTTAAAAAAATAATATTTAGTTATCGTTAAATAAAAGACAGTTAACATTATTCAGAAAAAAAAATTGACATTCATCTATTACTAACTGCGAGGTTTACGCCCACATGCAAATCTCGTTTAAATGACTAGTGGTTATTGTCTATGTACCTCATACGGATTAGATAATCGAGTTTAGTAGTCTGACAACACTGGATTTTTATAAATTTCACAAAAAAGGGAGGAAGAAAACTTCAGATTTGAGAAGAAGAAATGTATGTCAAAGGATAAGAGGCTGTTGAAGATAGAAGCCCTATTTTTTAAATGTACCAAAACCATAAACACCATAAAATGCATACTGAATCTTACTCAGGGTGAAGAAGAATGTCAAATGCATTTAAAAAAATTATTTGATATACCCATGTGAATACTTTCCTTATACTGTGCATGTTCAAAACGAGATATTACATATTTTGAGTATTTCAAAGTGAACAAAATCACATAAATATTATATCTAATGCTTACTTATTTTTACCTTTTTAGCATTTCTGGATTTGCCATCTAACTACAGAATTATGCTATAACGTTAGAATATAAAAAACCTCTTAAAAATGACAAAGTTGCTCATCGTATAAAAATATTCACTTCTCTTGTAATTTTGTTTAAAATCTTTGTCATCTTCCAAGAAAAGCTTGTATTCTATTTCCGTTTTTTAATAAAATTAAAATAAAATAAATAAAAGAAACAAATATTAAATTCCAAATATACTGACAAAACTTTAACATCTTTTTGACGTTAGAAAATCTCGATTAAATAATTTAATCCTCCGATATTGACGGATTAGAATCAAATCGGATTAAGAATGATTTTTTATTATGGTGCATAGCTAAAAATGGTACTAAACGCGATTAAACCCTTAATCTGGATTGTACGGTGCATACGGGCATTAATCGCGGTTTGACACACGCGAAAAAAAATCAGTCGATTCTGAATAATAGAATTTGGATGGGACTCAACCAATGGGTACTTAAATACAAAGTTAATTCGATACTTTTTTTCAACTGTGTATAGAAAAGTCATTAAAAATAAACAACCTTGTTAAATAACTTTTTCGAAAAAATCAAAAATAAGAAACTTACAATTATTTATTCCAAAATGTATTCCATACGGTTCTGTCCAATTTATATGTGTAGAACTTTCATCAATAAAATTAAATGTTTTTCACATTCAGATAAATAAACTATTGAAATCTGACGAAAATCGCAAAAAAAGGATAAAAACGTCATCTCATATTTTAACGCTCAGATTTAGTCCAGGCTCGGATTAAGATTTTATAATTTTTTATCTTTCTTATTTTTGTTTGTTATCTGAAAAAGATGTTTAATTTAATGACTTCTATATACAGTTAAAAAGTATCAACTTAGGATTCACCCTGTATATTCAAGAGAATTAATTACTACGGAACTTTTAAACAGTACCGTACTCGTAATATTAGACTGTAAAATAGAAGAAAACGAAGGAAACATATTTTCGCGGAAATAAAAAACATTTAATTACTATTGAAACAAAATATTAAAATGAATACAGTGTCCTCTGTGGAGAAGGCTGATGAAGTCGAATCAAACATGTCTATGTTCAGCTGTAGCCGCAGAAGAAGGTATTTTTTGAACATATTATTGTCAGTATCTTTCGACCAATTGTGACGAACTAAAAAAATGTGGCCTTCAAAAGTGACAAAGGTTAATTTCAGTTTATTTTTTGGTCCTCTGTCCAACAATAGAATTAACATTTTATGTGTTTTATAATAAAAAATATATTAAAATAACTAGAAAATGTATGACTAAAATAAATTGTATTTGAAAATTAGTTTTACCAGGCTTACATAATAACTTTTTTCTACACCCACATGGATATTAGCTATTCTATGTCCAGACTACAAAACTTAAAAGTATGCCATTGCGTTCAAGTGACCGAATATATTTCATATCCATTCTACCTAGTAAGAACAATGCAAAACAAATAAATCCACTAATCACAGTACATATTTTGGTCACCCGGCTACTATTATTTTTTAAAATTTGAAATAAGAGACAATTCTATCAAACTAATTGTCAGTATATTTTTTAGTTATTGAGATTAAATATACATTCAAATGAGTTATTCTTGTGTAGAATCGATAAATAATAGCATTTCATCTATATTTACAAATAAATCATAAATTTTAATAAAACTATATGAGGCCCCGGGTTCATTTCTAGGATTGGAGACTAATTAAATAAAATATATATTTTTCAAGTTTATTTTTTATGTAAATTAGTAAGTCAAATTATTTTAAAATTATTTATTTTATCTTAATAACCTAAAATCATTTTTAATTTTTTTTAATTTTCGTTAGTGGGTCGTAGAAAAAATATACCGTAGAACTCGAGTAGCACTGCGTCCACGGCGCCGTACTCAAACTTCGTCTTCGTGCTATTGCACATCATAACCATTCTTGTTGGACAAACTACTATTATCACCTAACTTCTACACTGTGTGTGTACAATGATAGTAATTAATATTTTTACCTATTTTCTAGAAACTGATACATCCAAACACAATTTACTTTTGTTAGAACTATCATCCATTGAAAAAACATTTGTTTCACCAACGTATACGAACTACATTATTAAATGTTATTCTTTAATAACGATTTGTTTTGAATTTTGTCGAATTTTATCAAAGATTATTTTCACACACAATAACCTGTCTACCTGCTGTTCTCTTTCATGTTACATAAATGGTTTAAAAACAATAATATTTAGACAAATCACCTATTGTTGTATTTTTAATTTTATTTACACTCGCACATACAAGGATAAGGATCTTCACTTAATATTAAATGATACTGTGATAAGATTTATCTCTTTTTTTAATTCAAGTATATAAGCATGAAAAGGCAATAATTATTATTAGTTAGCGAACTTATGGTACAAGGTAGTTTGAAATAAACTATCATAATAACGAAAATAGTAGTTTGTGCAACAAGAGTGGATATGGACAATCCACTCGAGTTGTGCAGTATATTTTTTCTACGACTCACTAACGAAAATCCACAAATTTTAAAAATTATTTTATGTTATTAAGATAAAATAACTAATTTTAAAATAATTTATGACTTTTACTAATTTATAAAATAAAATAAATACAAGCTCAGTCGGCTTCAGGGATTAAAATTCACGCGTGAGGGGGCGAATTAGGGAGATAATTATTATTATAATTTATTCTTTTAAAATTCGGCAGGTTAAATATTATAGAAAAAAAATAGTTACCTTTGCATCTCGTGTTTTTCTTTTTGATGATTAACTAAAATGCCTCTTTGCTTTTTCTTTATAACAGATGCTTCGTGCAACTGCCCCGTCTCTTTAAAATGTTTTCTTTGAATTTCTAACCAGGCCAATTCCCCTTTAATTCGATCTAATAGAGCCTGCTCTCTGATTTTAAGAATAGTTTTTAAATTTTCCAAGCGAACGTCTTCGTCTTTCATCAGCTGTTCAAACTAAAAATAAAATTTATTGTTAATTTTATTGATACATTTAATTATCAAATTCATTATATTAATGGTAAAATGTCTCCCTATGGATTAAAAGGAATAGATCCCACATACGTTCCGTCAGAAAAAGCGATTAAAACGAGTAGAGACATCTTTGGCTACTTCATCAACTACTTTAGAAAGGTCTTTGTTTGCTACAACGAATATTTAACTGAATTAAGAAAATTGTTTTAAAATATTTAGTATTAATTTTGTCAACAGATTTGGTACATTTCTAGGTCAAGCTAAAGTTTGGTAACGATAGCTTGTAAACTAACGTCATTGTCAATGTAAATGTGTGTAGAAGTTCGCGGTCGAAGATGGAAAGTGGAACAATTTAGAGACGGGAAATATATTTTTTTAGGATATTATGATGATTTAATATTTTAATTCTAAAACTTATGTTATCAATTATGAATAGTTTTAAAACGACTATTCGAGGGGTAAACCACGGGCCAACATTTATAAACATAATTTCTTTCTATCAATTTTTTTACTATTGTTGAAGAAACCTTCAACATATTTGAATTAAAACACAAAACCTAGGCCGCCTCTGGCACTTATAGTCATAACTTGAAGAAGTTACGTCATTTTCGTCACAAAGACAAATTGCCGATAAAAGCTATCACCTGAATGTATCCTTACAGACGATTGGTTAGAAAGCCAAGCGACGCAAAGATGCATCTGAGCGTGGCTCCGCGGCAATATTCAGAATCTAATTCTCATTCAAACAAGCAACATGTAATTAATTTACTATTTACCTGCTTTTCTTAAATAGGCGTCAGGTCGCCATGTTTAACTTTATTATACAAATTTAAAATTACAGACTGACATTGCTGTGGTTAATTTTCTTGAGTAACAGTGCTTTACTAAGATTGTAAATATAGTTTAGTATTGTGATGTAAAAGTCTTAATATATATTTACAAGATTAAATGGAGTTCAAGTGTTACCGGCATTTTATTTCATCATAACGTAATAAAACCAGTGCTGTCTCTTCGCAGTTTGCTATAGTTGGAGGAATGTGTTAAAAAATGTAAGGGGAAAGCAGCTATTTCCTCCAACTATTATCAAGGCGCATTGCCACTTTTTACCTTTTTAAGAGATAGTTCCAAGGGGCTATATAACAAAACAAATCGTTAAAAAATATATCAACAAAATATTTCACAAAAATCATTAGATTTATAACTCAATAAATAAATTAAAAATTATTTTATGATGAGCAAAGAAAAAAAATAGTAATTTTCAGATAAACGAATTGTACAAAACCATTTAGATGTCCCATAGTCCAGTAAAATTTCCTGAAAAATTTAGTAAAGAAAAAATTAAGGAATTTTAACACCTTGTATCTCGTAAGCAAGACACATTTTTTTTAATCCATGTCCAATAACTTATTAGTTTAAGAAAATTCCATAATATAATGAATGGTAAATATTTTCGTGACTACATATAAAGGTTGTGAGGTAATTTTAAAAACAGAATAAAATGGAAAACTGCTTCAATGACTTACCATATTGATAGATATGCCAGCTAAATTACCGGAATTCAAATTCTCAAAATTGGATAGATGATCATCAGTTTTTACAGATAAGCTTTGATTAATAGATGTAGCTATTTCTAAGTCAGTATAACCAGCACTATTATCTTCCACATCCAGCGCAGTATTAGATAATAGATTCAAATCATCCAAGGAATTATTTATATAAGAACCTCTAGAATAGTTTATCTTTGAATTTTCACTATGTGTAGCTTTTGATTGAATAACATTTTCGGGCATACTTGAAGAAGTTTTGGATCTGGCGGTCAAAGATGTCTGTGCGTCGTTGTTTTTCAAAATCTTTGAATTAGTTATGTTATTTTTCGTTTTTAAATTTTCTAGAACCTAAAAATAAAATGATTCATTAGGTTCAATTAATGTACTAGAGAATAAACTAGGCCCAAAAAATCAGAATTTAATATTCACATTCAAACAGCACCTGAAATTTATATTTAAATAAAGAAATAAAAAAAGGATCTACTTTTTCTAACATTCCGGTATCACAATCAAATTCTTTATCATTTGCAAAATGATTTATTTTGGCGTGTGTAACTTAATTGTAGAAATTACACAAGTTCTGAAACTATTGAAATATTAATTAATGGAATAATCTGGTCATCGAGAACTTACACTGTGCTTAACCTAGAAGTGTCTGTTATAAAAATGTTTGGTACTTACTTGTTCTAGCTCAGAAAATCTTCTTAGAGATTGATTGAAATCGTTTAAAAGATGAATTTCAGCCTCAAATTTTAAATGTATTTGATTACCATCATTCTTAAAACAAAAATAAAATGTTAACTAATCAAAAAGATTAACAATATCTGTATATATACAGGGCGTTCCTTAATATCATATCAATATAGGAGGTTATTCATTGGGCTTTTTTATGAATAAAATTTAATATAAACATGTGATGTAAATTGCTTAGTTTTTAAGATTTAAATGTTAAAAAAAAACGACTTTTCATAAATATCTCATAAACTTATTAGATTTGTTTGTAGTATGTCCAGTCACCCCACTAGTCATTGAAAAATAAGCTTAAAATTTCATAAGCTTGACTTATTTGATGACCTTGCTTAATAGCTTTACTAAAATTATTGTAATGCAAAGTTAAATTAATAAGTTGTTCTGAATTTAAGAACAAAGGTGCTATGTAATTAAAACAACCTTCAAAATTTGAAGTTCTATGCACTAGGGTTGTAAAGTGTTGGTTCTTAAATTTAGATTGTATACAGTTGATCTTCTTAATAAGATGTTATGTAAATATGGCGGAATTTTATGCATTAAAATTTTATACAAAAAAATCTAAATACAAATATTTTACTCTTTCCAGAATTTTAAATTCATTTAACCTGAGATCCATGAATTAACATGATTTCTATAAGGAATATTACAAGTAAATATCATTCTCATACACTTTCGAGTTTCTCTTGGTAATATTTATTAAAGAAGTAATAGTAAACTACAACACTAAACAATGTGAGGATATATAAGAGCTTTAATAAGTTTTAATTTAATGTTTTCACTCAAGAGAAACTTCAAGTGATAAATTTAAGTATAAAACGCTTACTACCTGATTGACATATTCATTAAAATTCAAATTCCCATTCATAACAAGTCCCAAAGCATTAAAAATTAAACTTTCGAAAAAAAAAAATTAAAATCATTTTATTGCATGTCCCTGCAGACCACTTACAAATTATAAAACATTTATAATCCAGTCACATTAGACCCAAATAAATCAAAATTGGGGAATTTGGAGTACCGAACTAAATTTTTATACGGATCTTTATTTTGCAAAAAAAATAACTAAAGCATTTTGAGATTAAAGGTAACGCTTTTTAGTATTTTGAGAATAGCTCGTTTACTAAGCATCTTATGCAATTAAAAGCTGATAAAAAGTTGTAGCTAATAAAATTATCTACAAATTGTGTGACGCGTCTTCTAGTTTCATGAGTAGCGAAGTGGAATTAGTGGGTTGTGCCAGGCCATTAATTAGAATAACCCTCGAGTACACTCAAATTAGTCCCAGATGAGTCAATTCAATTCCAGGAGGTCACGTGCAAAAATGGGGTAGTAATTGAAAGAACCTTATCACCGGTAATACCTACCTTACTCAACCTAAAGGGTGTAATCACCTTCTGCCTTTTACCCTAAAGCTAATTCTGGAAGAACTAGATAAGGTGTGGGGTATAGTTAAGAGAAACATAGCAATTTTATATTTAAAACGGTAACCACGGTGGAGCAAAACGAAACCCAAATAATTTTTTGTCTTAAATTACAATCAGTTCTACAAAAATAAATATAAATCAATAAAGACGGATGTTCCTAATAAGCGGTGGGAAGCTCTAAGCTAATTAGTAGTATAATTAATCCAATGAAAATGTTTAAAAAATAAAAATAAGAAAATAAATATAAATCAATAAATAAATATCAATCAATAATACGCAGTGATGTAAAATTACCGTAATTTATATTTGTGGTAATTTACGGGTTTTAATTACCAAAATTAATTACCCTGGTAATAAATTTGTGTCGTAAATTACGTGGTAATTTACCGTAATATATTTTATGCACATATATGACTTCGAAATGAAATTAAGGTGTGTAAGTATCTGTGTCGAACATTGAATTGTTTCATTTGTTTGTGAATAAAACTAATTATTTATTACTAAATATAATTTAAATTTAGGTTTAAATAATACAAAACGCGAAAATAAACAAAACATCAAATGAAATTTTATTGTTTGTGCAGGTGCTTAATCTAAAAAAAACTTCCTCGTACTTTGTACAAGAAAAATGTATTTTAATTTTATAAGATTATGTTTTATTAATTATATTATTCATATGTTACGTTGGCATTTCACAATGAGCTGGACTAAACGAGATCTCTAAATCAACTATTTTATCTAGTTTAGTTTCGCTATCTACTTCAGACCAGTCGGATTCATATTCAGATTCAGACTCCAAAGAAGATTGTAATGAACCGTATGAACATGCCGCTATATTTAAATTTTGTCTGATATATACAATTTTTTTTGCCCTTTCATGTGTTTTCTTTCTTTTATTTGTATGGACATTTCCATACGTTGATAAGCTTCGTTCTGTGGCAGCAGTTGACGGTGGACAGTTTAATACTTCTAGAGCTACATTGCTTAACTTTATTGTTGAACAAATTGATTTCCACCAAGTCACTGCTGACAGTTTTCCATTTTTTAGACTGGTTCATACAAAGTCTTTAGCAAATAAGGCTTTTTTTTAGATCTATAAATGGCAATACTGTTCTACAAGTAAATTCCAGCTAGCTGTCATGTTTTTTTCATTGTTGTAATTGACATAATTTTTTCTAAGCTTATTTCATCAATTACTTATAATATTATAATGTTGCACATGAAAGTTGCTTCATGACGAGCTGCTTTCGTATCTACTATTTTATATAAGACAGGCTCAGGTGTGGTAAGAATAGGATTATCATATTACAAAATACAATTTCCTGACATTTCTAATGAATATTCCGGACAAATTTTTAAAAATCCGGACAAATGAATAAAACTTCAACTTGAAATAATTACTATGTTTTATTTAAAAAAGTACCTACATACCATCAAAAACTAAGAACAAACAGTTCGTTTTGCGAAATTTGATAAATTACAAGAAAATGCCGTATATAATGGCAAATAACGGTAAATAATGTAAATTTTTTACCACAAAAATCGGTAATTTACTATGTAAATTACGAATAAATTACGAGTAAATTACTGTAATTTATTTTTGGTTAATTACGGTAAATTACCACGGTAATGCCTTGAGGGAAGTTTTAATGAAGAGCAGTTACCCAGTGATTATTTTCACCGAAGGTCGACGTCGCTTTCGCGAAATTTGGCAAATTACAAGAAAATGCCGTATATAATGGCAAATAACGGTAAATAATGTAATTTTTTTTACCAGAAAAATCGGTAATTTACTTTGTAAATTACGAGTAAATTACTGTAATTTATTTTTGGTTAATTACGGTAAATTACCACGGTAATTTATCGGTAATTTACCAGTTCACATCTCTGATAATACGGTTATACCCAGGGTATTTCCAACCAGCAGTGTAATTAACCTAATGAAAATTATTACAAAATTAAAACTTTGTAGAAGTAAATAAAAATAAAAAGAAATAAATCACCAAAACAAATATACCCACAGTATTTTTAGTCAGCGGTGAAACCTCCAGGTTAATTAGCAGGATAATTAACCTTTGCTATCATATCTATTTAAATGTGTTCCTCCTTATTTACCTATTTAAACTTGTGTTTTATAAGCCTTAACCATATAAGTATTTTTTATTTTTACTTCATTTTGATTATTTATTTCTGTCTGACTTGCAAATATGTTTTCTTTTTTAACCGACTTCAAAAAAGGAGGAGGTTCTCAATTCGTCGCGATATTTTTATGGTTTTAGGTCTTATTTTATTTTACTATTTTTTTTTTATTAAACCTGCGAATTTTCCTATTATTATAATCTTCACACGCCAGTAAAAAGTATTGAGTATTATAGGTTTACTTTCGAGAAATAAATTTTTTTAATAGTCATCCAAATTTAAAAATGTACCAAAATCCTTCTTATCAAATTTTAAACAACTTTTAAAAATGTCGCGTCTATTCGTCCGATGTCATGTCAAAAACGAAAAACGATATCAACTCGAAATTTTCAGGATAAATCAAGCTCTATAAGAGGACGAACCCCATGAATAAAAATGGGAGTTAAGAAGAGTTGAAATTTAAAAAAAAATCATAAATCAACAACGAAAAGCGATATCAACCAGAAATTTTTAGTAAAACTCAAGCTCTATGTGAGGATGAAGACTATTGTTTCTAAAAAAAAATAAATTAAAAAAAGTAATATCAACATGACATGTTTAGTAAAAATCCAGCTCTTTATGGGAATGAAGCCTATTAACTCAAAAAAAAAAAAAAAAAACTAAATAGAACCCCTGATTTCTGTTCAGATTTTTAAGGGAGTTAAAATATTAAAACAATCCTTACTTAGAAACAAAAAAAGATATCAACTTGAAAATATCAGGAAAAATCAAGCTCTATCGATTCTGAAAACAATATGTTTAAAAATAGGGGGTTGAGAGGGGTCTGTTAAACGTGAAGAGTGTAATACAGAATGCCAATTCATATCTTCATTCTAGTTTATTTTAAGTTTTTAACAAAATCATTATTTTTTGATTTTTTTTATTGTTTCTTTAAACTACATAATAAAATATACATACATTATTTATGTACATTCTTTTAACTCAGAGGGCCTCGAAAACTATCTTGCACCGATGCCCCCTGTGTCAAGTTATGCTACTGGCTTCGTGGAAATAGATAAAAAAAAGAAAGCTTAGTTCCGATATTTTAAATAATTTTCGAAACACCCTGTATACGTTTAAATAAAGCTTTGTGACGATAAATAGAACAAATCAATGATACGGTCATTGATTCCTAATAAAAGTTAATCAACAATATAATTAACAAAACGGAAATATTCAAAATTAAATTAGTAGGTTGAATACAATTGTCATTCCAAAATAATCTATTTATTTAAATCGGCATTAGTATCGAAAAGCAATATTTTCTAGCGATAAATTCAGAAGAAAAAAGTGACAGATTTACTTTATTTTCACAGCCTACTAATTAAAAGGTTTTAAAACTTGAAAAATACTGTGAATTATTAGATTTTTTTAAATAAAAAGAAATCTTTACGGCCTTCTAAGTTTTATAATAACTGCGATATGCAATTTTTACTAGACATCTACTTTTTGAAAAAATAATGAATTGCTGCTTAACGACTCATATTTTAGATACCATGTGTGATACATAAAGACACACTAAAATTGACCGAGGAATCCAAATATGCATTAATTCCTATTAAAAAAACATAACTTTGATATAAATCACCCTGTAGAACAATTGGAATTTCATCGAAAATATTTTTAGGTTGTAGCCTTAGAGATCCTACACTATGCCCCAAAAATGAATTTTAAAAATGTACCTTAATAAACCCGCAATCTTCTACCCACGCACTTATTGCCCACCCTGTATACTGGTGTTTTATACAGTACAGCTGTTGACTGCCTCACAGGAAAAAATGTAAAAGTTAGTTGACTGAGGTCTCCTTCCGCTGGGACCTTAGTATTGCATTCATGCCGCCGAAAAAATTCCTTAATCCCACTTTTTAACACTTCAATTATAAAAAAGATACCACTTTCAGGACACATATGAATTTATAAGCCATTGATATCCATAAAAAAACACGTACGCCCCAGTTTTTATTGATTTTAAGTTTTAATGCTAATAATATTCCAGCCACGTTAGGATTTTACTGACGAATTTGGAATACTGAGCTGAATTTTTACACATGCCTTTATTTTGTCATTATAAAGTTAGGTAGAAACCCCAACAAAAATGAACCGCCTCGCGCTGCGTTGTTCTATAAGTTGAGCGCGCGCTCCCCCTTCTCTGAGCTTCATGAACGGCTTATTGTAAAAATTCAAGTTATCACAAGTTTTCCTAACGTTTAGTTGAAGTTAATTTCCGCCTGTTAGCGTTCTCAAGAACCCCTGTAATTTTTATTTCTTAAAAATTCCCGTTCTTAAACATTTGTGAGAACCCCCGTAGTACAAAATATATAATTCTTTACCGAAATTCAAATCCAGCTTTATACGCTCAAGTTCTTGTAAATTAATTATCTGATCATTTTTGCAAATATCGAACAGGTCGTTTTTTAGTCCCCTGACTCGTAAACAGTAGTTACTTCCACTCCGAACCCCTTGTAAACCGAACTAGTCCGATCGTAAGGTATAAAGCTGAGATCCCACCGAGTTCACTCTCTTTTTCCCAGTGCGAATTTCCGAATTGATTTTGTTGTACCGTTACCGATAATATGGTATTTTTTTTTATTTTCACCATCCGTGAGATAACTGGAAAACCAAGGTATGAGTCTTTCACTATTCACCTTTTCTATTAAGATTTATTTTATTGTTCTCCTGATCGACTGTCGTTATGTAAGGGTGGCGTCTGGCCATATCTAGAAAACTGTTTATCTGGTCAATTTCGCAATTTTTTACAAAATTTTTAAAAGAAAATACTTAAAAATGATTTTACCTTTGTAACTTTTCGATATGTCACGGGATATACCACACAATTGTGTTTTCATAAAAAAATCTATGTAATTTTAAACCAAGCTTTCAAAAAAACTAAACAATAAGGTAAGCTGGGGTAAATGCAATAGGTTTTTCGAATAGTTACATTTCATAGATATCTTAAAAATGTTGAACATTAAGGATAAAATCTGCCAATTTTTCCTTGTTAAGTATAACTATCTATAAATGTATTTATAGCAGTATATTTATTCAATGTGTCTCTGCTTTCTTTTTAGAATATATTTTTTAAAATGATGTCAACATGTTACATTTGCCCCTGAAAAAGGGGTAAATGTAACACTTGAGCTTCAGGTGTGGATAAACGTTGTATTATTGGCAGAAAGGGGTAAATGTAAAAGAAATATATATTACGAAAAATTTTGTGCAAAAATTATTTAAATCGGTTAATATTTAAGAAATCAACAAGCTTTTCAAAAAATACGTGTAAAGAAGTGGCATTTATTAAAACACAAAATTAGAGAGAAAAATCGAAAATTTATTACATAAACGACAGAAAAACCTCCAACAAACTCTTTTCCTTAAAAAATAGCAACCCTTCCAAATGCCACCTAAAAAGCTGATTTATTAAACATTTTAGCAGCTAAACCTCAAGTAAAACACAGAAATATTTATAAAATTAACATATGCATCTTGAGGTGTTAACTAAAATGTTTACATGAAATAATTAAGTAAGTAGTTTAAATTGTAAGACATAAAACAAAAAGGTTACTCTATTCAAGTTACAGAAGATGTTTATAAGAAACATTTTAAATATTAAATATATCAAACAAGATATTAAAATATAGTAACCCTCTTCTATCTTCGAATGGTTCTGGCAAAGTCAATGCAATATCTGCTTCGTTTACCGTGTCAAATCTTATCGTATCTTGTCGTTTAGTTGAAATTCGTTTTAAAAATGTTACTTCCCATTCATCTTCCACACGTCGTGTTACACGGCCAACATAGTGCTTCGTGTTCTTCTTTGACGTGTACTTTACTTAAACCCATTTCATTTCCTTTACTTCTTGATTTAATTCGTTTTCTTCTCTGTCCTGAATTTCCCTTTCTTGCACTATATTCTGTAGGAACTCCCCTTCATTATCTGATTCTCTGTATTCTATTTCTTCCTCTTCGTCTTCATCATTGCTACTAATATCTTCCTGCTTGCGGCACCTTGATTTAACTGTGTTTTGTTTTTTGAGTTGTTTATCCTCTTTAGTTTTTTGTAGACGCTCTAACACATCTTGAGACGTTAAGACTTCTGAGCCTGACCTACTCTCTTGCGCCGTACACTTTCTGGTCGAGGGCTTTGCTTGATCATTTCCAATAGCAATGTTTCAAAGTTTTTTGCTCCATCTTTGATGGTATCTGCAGTAGACGACGTTGACGGCAGTGGTTCTGCATTTGAAGCTAAATTACTTGTTTCATTAACAGATCCTATAATCCGGATGTTTTCTGTTTTTTCAGAATTGGTTCCCTTGGTTTATTTTCATTTTGTGCCAACGACGTAATGCCTCTGGACAAAATTTTTCATCTGGTATGACTGTTTTGTCAAATGGGTATATTCCTCCTTTTATAAAACCATTCTGTATCACCTCAGGGGACAGAAGTCTCCTGGTATCCCCTAAAAACTTTGAAAATAGAGATTTTGGTAGCTTACGTCCAATATTTTGGCGTTGCCATGATACTAGTTTTTCATCCCATTTGTCTTTAAAAGGCTTGAATACTGACAAGTCTAACGGTTGAAGCAAATGGCTGCTGTGCAGAGGTAATTTAAGAATTGTTATGTTTTCTCGAATTGCTAACTGTATTACCTCAGGACTAATATGAGTCGAATGTCCATCATATATGATAATAGCAGGACGATTTTCACCCAGAGTTGGTAAAACAGTGTGCTGAAAATAGTTTTTAATTACATCTGTCTCCATCCAGCCCTTTTTTGATGCCGCGTAAACAGTTCCAGGGTAACCAGATCCTTGCGGAGCACACCATTGATCCCACATGTGTAGTCCTTTATAGATAATTAGTGGCGGAGCCTTTTCGCCTGCAGCATTCACCATTAATAAAATTGTTGTTTTCCCTCCCTGGACCACTAGTAATTCTGGTTGCAGATTTTTCCTTTTCCCCCACAACACGGGTCTTGGTAGGATCAATACACAGACTGGATTCGTCAAGATTCCAAATATTAGATGGCTTGTCTCTAATTTGAAGGTTGTCTAATGTTGATTCGAGAAGATCAAAATATTCAAAAATTGTAAAAGGATCTGCAGCTTTTTGCCTGGCGTACTCCATATTTTGTGGCTTTTTTATGCTTAAGCCATGTCGTTTTTTAAATCCAATAAACCAGTCCTGTCCTAGTGACTGATTTTTGGAGGGGGTTGGTAAATTATTTGATTTCATATATTGTCCCACAAGGTGTAGCACCTCCTTCCTCGACAAACCAAAGCCCCATTTTTCTAGTGTTTTCAGTCCGGTGGCTAACATCTGTTCAAGTTGAGATGAAAGAATCGTGCGACGCCCTTTTCCTTTTTTATTGTTAGTGTATATTGTTGAATAAGGTACATTAAATACCTTTGCAGCTTTCCCAGCAGTCAAACGACCTGCCTTTACTTCCAAAATGGCTTCTTTTAAGATATTTTCATTATAGGTAGGGCCGTTGGTCTTTTTATTATAGTTCCTAACCATGACTCCTAAAACGAAGAAGATACTATTGGAGCAGCAACCTTTACAATTTATCAATTTTTTTTAGGGGTAAATGTAACATGAGCTGTTGCAATTGCCCCTATATAACATGTTACATTAGCCCCGAATCACATTTTTTTAGGGGCAATTGTACCATCAACAATAATTATTACTAAAACAAAAATGCTGCTAAAAACATTTTTACACAATAAACATACCACCTAAAGTGTAATTCTAAGAACAAACTTACCTGTCTAATATTTACTCAGTCCTGTGCCTATGGCTATGGCTTTTATTAACTCGAACTGAAAACTGCGGCGTAAAAATCAGTATGACTTGATCGTTTTTAACGACAGACTAACAAGTTGCAGCAAAGAGTGGTCAGTCTATAATAGAAGCAGCATACTCCTTCACAACAAAACATGCTCATGGCGCCCTCTCAAACACATCTACAGAACTGTTATTACTGAATAATACATTTACCCCAGCTTACCTTATATTGAAGTGTGATGTATTTCATTATTTTATTTACCACCATATATGTAATGTTGTCATTACTAACGTCATTGAAGGTTGGGAAGTGTCACATTACACACCTCTACTTCCCGCCCTCACTTCCCGCCCTCATTTCATCTATTCTAGATGAATATTTTTTATATTAAAAAAAAATAAAAATAACACAGTGTTTGACAAATTTTATAATACCTATTTAATGGCAAACAATAAAAAACAACAATGATCTAAAATATAACACTACTTATTGATATTTATTATTCGCGAATTTAATATCTGGCTTTATCTGACATTTATTTATATTGGTGACAGTTGTTTACCCCGTAATCACAGTAACACTATATTTACCTACTTGATTATTCTGAGAAAACCGCGCGCTTGGTAATTTGTCGTTAAATGTAATATTTTAGGTATGTTCAGAACAACAACAACATTAACTTTGATCGAAATATGATGGTTGTAAATAAAATATTATACAAACCTCGGTAGGAAGTTTCATTCCTGTCTCGAGATCATAGCTAACCTCGACGCTTCGCGTCTCGGTGATTTAACTAATCTCACGACAGGAATGAAACTCTTCCCACCTCGGTGTGTAATATACTATTTCTGTTTTGGTTGTACGGGTTGCAACGGAAAGACATGTAAATATGTTTACTTTTAAAGAAAATTCCAAAGTAAGTCAACGCGATTATATGTGGTTTAGATGCCAAAAGTCAAAGTTATTTTTCGAGTATTTTAGAACAACTCCGTTTCTTAAGAAGTCTTTACAACCCCTAGGCACACTTCATGAACGGTTTTCAATATTAAAATTAATGCCAGGAAGTATATTTTTCTCAAAAGCTTGGTTTAAAGTCAACCGCGCATATACGGCAGATTTCTATGGGCGAATGCCAACCTTAAATACAGGGTGGGCTATTAGTGCGTGTGTGGAAGATTGCGGGTTTATTAAGGTACATTTTTAAAATTCATTTTTGGGGCATGCTGTAAGACCTCTAAGGCTACAACCTAAAAATATTTTCGATGAAATTCCAATTGTTCTACAGGGTGATTTATATAAAAGTTATGTTTTTTAATAGGAACCCTCTGTATATTATTGCATATTTGAATTCCTCGGTCAATTTTAAAATGAGTCGTTAAGCAGCAATTCATTATTTTTTCAAAAAGTAGACGTCTAGTAAAAATTGAATATCGCAGTTATTATAAAACTTAGAAGGCCGTGACTCTACAGTGTTACTAAGCATGAAATGTAATAGCATTTGTCAGACGATCAAAGTCAAACCCTTATTGTGTTTAAAATAATCGCTACGCCAATTTGCAAAATTTCAATCCAAGGTAACTTGATTATTTTAAATGGGACTACCATATTTTTTTCATTTCATTACATTCAGAATTCGATTACCTTTCTAATGATATAAAAATATGTTGATATTTGTCTTTTACAGATTTCTTTTTATTTAAATAATTCTATTAATTCACAGAATTTTTCAATTTTTTTAATCTCTTTGAAATTAGTAGACCGTTAAAAATTATAAATAGCAATTTCAATTAAAAAACATTTAATAAATTAAAACAAAAGAAAAAAAAAAGAAAAACAGAAAACAAAAATAAATAACACCACAATCAAACTAAAAAAAGCAATTATTTTAATAAATGTTCAAACTGTCTACCACCCTGTTCTAAACAAACTTGGATTCTTCGACGAAAAGAAATTTTAACCCTATCCAAAATTCCTGGGTTAATTTCTTCAAAAGTGTCTCTAATCCTGTTTTTCATGTTTTCAGATGTGGTTGGTTGTTCCGCATATATTTTTCTTTGATATAACCCCATAAAAAAGTCCATTGGAGTAATATCTGGAGATCTAGCTGGCCATCGCAATGGTCCATCCCTTGCAATCCACCTTCCATTGTTGACCCATGCGCTACACGGGCATCTTGTTGAAAGTACATATCTAATTTGAGCAAGTGGTACATCTTCAAGGAGACCAAATAAAGGGTTATTTAAAAAAAATTTAAATAAGTTTCTGAATTTAAAACACCATCAAAAAAGAAAGGACCAATAACATAAGTGTCTATTTTGCCTGCCCAAACATTAACCGACCATTTCTTCTGACTATTGACTCTGAAATAGTGAGGGTTTTCATCTGAATAATAATGAAAATTGTGCCGATTAATATAACCATTTCGGTGGAAGGTACACTTATCTGTAAACAAAATTTTTTTTGTTTAATTTATCTTCTGCCCAATTGCAAAAATTTATCCGGTGTTGATAATCTGTTTCTTTGAGCTCTTAGTGAAGTTGAATATGATCAGGATGGAATTTATTTTTATTTATTATTCTTCTGATAGAGGTTCGGCTTATTTGAAAATCTCTTTCAAGTTGGCGAGTTCTAGTATCAGGGGTTTCTACCACTGCAGTTAAAATATTAGTTTCATTTTCTTCATTTACAACAAATTTAGTTCTTTCTTGTTTTTGGATATAAGAAACATTTCCTGTTGCAATAAATCTGTCCAAGAGATTTCTAAATGATTCTTCTCTTGGAAGAGTTCTCGTTCAGGATATCTTTCTTTATAAACACGACTAAAAATGGATTTCTAGAGCATTCTCCGAGAATGAAAATCATATCAATTAATTCATTTTGGGAAATATGTGCCTAGCTTTGTTCGCGGTAACAATCCTGAACCGAATTATTACTAACAGTAACGATTTCGCAGGCGCAGTATGTAGTTAAAAAGCGTTCGCGGAACAAAAAGAACTGAACTATTGGTTCTGCGTTGGCGGTAAAATAATTATTAGGTTTGGACCGCTTGTCTATACCTGAAATACCGTGATATAATAGGAATTGCGCGCGCGGTAAAAATTCAGAATTGATAATGATTCGAGCATGCGCTCAAAGTATGAATTAGTAATTCTGAATCAGTTCAGTATTGTTACCGCGAACAAAGCTATATTATCACTTAAATTTAGAACGACTTGAGCAAAACTAGAAAGAGTTTTAATTTTTAATAACTAATTTCTAATATCACAAAAAGTGACATTTACTTTATTTTTACAGCCTACTAATTAAAAGGTTTTAAAAATTGAAAAATACTGTGAATTATTAGATTTTTTTAAATAAAAAGAAATCAGTAAAGATAAATATCAACATATTTTTATATCATTAGAAAAAATCAATAAAAATTAATAAAAATTAATGAAAATTAATAAAAATTAATGAAAATTAATAAAAATTATATATATATATAAACTTACCATGTTTTTTTTGGTTGTCACCTTGCTTGATCTCACAGAAATATTCTTAACTATCGGATTTCTTCTTTCAGTATCCCGATCCTTTTCATCACTTGAAAGTTTAACCAAAGAAACAACTGGTTCAATAAGAAGAGCAATATCAGATTTTTCATTTGGACTAGAAGATCCCCTCTTTGTGTTAATATTTTGTAAACTTATATCAGTTTTTGATAAAATGTCATTTATACTAGAAGATCCTCTCCTTGTATTAATATTTTGTAAACTTATATCAGTTTTTGATAAACTGTCATTTATACTAGAAGATTCTCTCTTTGTATTAATATTTTGTAAACTTATATTAGTTTTTGACAAACTTTCAATCAGAGAGCTCGATGGTCTGGTTTCTGTGTGAACCGAAGAATTTTTACTAGATGTTACTTTTGCATCATCACTTCTAGGTATTTCAAGTTTTCTAATCATTTTATAATGTTTTTTCTTGGACTTATCAAATTCAGTGTTCAAGTTCGTTGAATTTATCGTTTTTTCATTACAAGTAGATTTCAACATACTAGAACTTAACTTAGATTTATGCCTTGGTAGTTCAACGTTAGATTTTGTTCTTTCAATTATATTCTTATTACTATCAGAATTAGCTTTTAATAGAGAGCCTGTATCATTTTTTTGTATATTCTCAGTAGATTTGGATATATGATCAATACTATTACTCAATATCATTTCTGTATTAACATCAGATATACTCTTTTGAGGCGAATAAGTTTTTTTAGATGAAGAAATACTTTTAATATTTTCTGGGCTCAGAATTAACGCTTCATTGTACCCTGATTTATTGAAACTAATTATAGACCTCCTGCTTCTATCTAAACTCGAATCCATATCAGAATCGAAATCAGCAGCATATTTATCATTAACTGATAAAGTATTTCCATATTTCGATTGTTTAGTTGTGGTAGATTTAGAATCGGATAGTATTTCTGCTGATGTAGAGGGTAATTCAGATTTAGTCCTAATAGTAACAGTATTAGTAACAACATTATTCGGTACTAGTTTCATATTGTCGATTCTATCAGTGTTTATAGTAGGATTTTTATTTGTCATTAAAGCTTTTTTAACCGATTCTGCATTTTTCTTTAATGACGTTCCACTTTCACTAGATATTTCTGGTATGTTCTTAGAAGTGTCAGATTCACTTTCAGTTTCTGTTATTCTTGTTGATAACTGAGTTTGTGTATTTCTAAAAATTGAATTTGGGCATTGGAATTTATTTTTTGAAACCAACTCAAGATGTTCAATAGTCTGTGGGTCTAAATTAAGACATTTGTGAGAAATGAATGATTTTAATTCAGATCTCTCAATAGATTTTGAATCTGGACTGCTACTTGGCTCTACTACTATCACTGACAGATTGTCTCTTTGGTGGCCAATGTGGCCATACTCAACTACGGAACTTTGTATTCCGATATCCGTGGTTGGTTTTTGTGTAGTTGCGATTTGTAATTTTCTTTTTATCGTATTAATAAAATTAAATGGGTAAGCTTGAGGAGGTTGCTCATCTAACCATTTAGGATACAGTTTTCGATAATTATCTGTTTGAATTTCTACAGAACATTTATTAAGTAACTGTTTTTCTTTTTCAGTTGACAGAATATTAGTAGATATAGGTAATCTGTTTAATGTGTCTGGAGATTTTTGATTTCGATTTAATGCTACTTTAGGCAAGGCATTACCAAGATCTGTCTGTTCAATCTGTAAGTTAAAAAAAATAAGTTATAGTTGATGCTTTTTATTCTTAAATATTAAATAAGTATAGCAATGATTCCAAGCTAATAATATATCAAGTTTAATAGAATATGGATGAAGAATATACATGGTGGGCCACTGGTAACGCCTTGGCCGGTTTCTGTGGAGCCAAAACTATTTGTTATTTTTTTAATCTGCTTTCACAACGAGATGTATATCAGAAAAGACAAAACATTAAAAATAATGTCAATTATATCAACAGAGTTGTCCAGGAAAGTGATAGATATCAAAATTAAGTTTTTTTTATATTTGAAATGGCCTCACTTTTCTCATTTCAACAACCAAATAGTATGATATTGCACATTCAGCGGCTCGCCTGTCTTGAGTGCCACAAAGGCCATGCATACTACAACGAATGCAGTAATTGAGGTACTATAGGCTAAATTAGTGATGATATAATTTTGGTTTCACTGACAATTACACTGAGTGTGTTTTGTTCGTTTTGTTTACCTAAATTTTATAGTTTTAAACTTAAATATAATCCCAAAGTAAGTATCACACTAATATGGCGTATTAAACTCACGCCACTGCACATCTTCATACAAGGAGAAACCAGGTATTCAGACGGTTTAAACACCAAGGACCCATAATTACAGACTTTGCTTCAATTGAAAATAATTTTTATATTGAATTAAAATGCATATTTGTCGTATACCTGTAAAACATTAAAATTTCCTCCTGCTCCGAAAATCTCTATTAATTTTGAAGTGGTGACAGATGTCAGTATTCCACTGCATATTCCTGAATTTTTCACACTGTTTATTATTTTGGTAACATAGTAAGGGTAAAGAAAAGCCAGAAGCATACAACTACATGCGGAAGCCACAGTAAAAGCTACTTAATAAAAAAGGCAAAGCTATACGACATAAACTAAATAACGGAGTCCCACAATAGATCCGAAAAGGTCATGGTAAATGACAAATAATGTCCAACTCCTTTCAAATCTAAAGGGATTACACATTATATTTCACACGTTATAATCAGTTTTATATGAAAATTGTATCGATTTAAATGACCTGTATACTGCAAAAGAAACAATTGAATTTTATTTTCTGTGGTAAAAGTTTTTTTATGTCAAGACACTATTTTTTTTTTTTTTTTTTTTGGTGTGTCATCGGCTTCAACTGCTAAGGTTATTTCGCCTCGTGTTCTGTGTAGGCTTTGTTACTGTTTCCCAGCGCCACTTTAGGAACAGCACTGTTAATTAGAACCCAACAGTGAATGGTCGAGTGGGGAATCCTACCAAGGCATCAGAATTAATTTTAAATAATTAAATTAAATGAAAAAATCCCGGCCAACGGTGGGATTCGAACCTGAGACCTTCCGATCTCAAAGTCATGACTCTAACCACTGAGCCAACCCACCCCCCCAAGACACTATTTTTTTTTTTTCATTTGGAAACAAATCTCTACATGGTGAGTCAAAACCCAAATAATACATCATTGAGAAATGAGAAAATGATCTAACTTTGATATATAGCATATTATCACTTTCCTGGAGAATGAAATTGTAAATCAGATAGCTCCAGAATATTTGCAACAATACATCACTTTCATTCACACAGCACAAGAAATATTAATAACTTATATATTTCACGAATTTGTTATAAAAGTACTATGGATTCATTATTTTTTTAAAGTTTTCTCAGCTTCTAACAGCTTACGCATGAATGTAAAAAATTCATTATCTCAATGTTTTAAAAGAAAGATCAAATAATTTTTGATGAGTGTCAGATAGAGGTGGCTGATAACAATTCAATAGTTTTATCACAGCTTATACAATACAGCTCCACAACTCCGTGTCGGCGTCTTTGATCTGGCGGTCGAGAACCAAGCAAGACGGAATGGTGCTATCTCTGTTAGATTCAAGGGAAAAGTCGGGCCCGGATTAAACAATTTTTTTATTATTTAAAAAATTGAAAACCTTGGCGTAATAAGGTTGGTCACATGCCATATTAAGTAAGTTTTGGGAAATTACATTTTTAATTTGTTTTAAATCTTTCAAATATAATTAAAAAAATTATTTAAATATAAATATTACGAAAAATAGCACATCTTTCGGATTAGAGGTAAAATAATTTATATATGGCTAGTAAAATCCTCGTTAACAAATGTTTTGAGCTAAAACAGTCACTTCACGACAAATTGTGGCTTGGATCCATTTTACACCAAGGGCTTCAATTGTTAAAGAATTGTGTCACGCTCGTGGATGCAAATCAAGTGGTACCCCCGTGTCTCTGGCAAGTGTTACTCTTCGCGCAAAGGGTTTATACCTAGATAAACGAATGCTTCGACTGAGGTCTGGGAACTCTATGGTATTTTGGAATTATAAAGAATGTGTGCTTTTGTTTTAACAATATTGGTAATATTTAGATGTATTCTTATTATTTGAAATACAGATTTGTAGAAGTTATACTTTGACAGTTTTTATTAATATAATATATTCAATTTTTATCTGACCATACCGAAGTAGGAAATTTTAAAACTTTATAGTAATGTGAAATTTGAATTACAATATTACAAGATATAACATAATTAGTACTTATTTTAGGTACCCAGCTAGCACATAACGTTACCAAGCCTTTCGGCGATGTTGTTTTAAGGGAACATAATAACATACCCATACAACGTAATTGCAACGTTAATGAGAAGTTGTTTAGGGAAATCAAAACCTCGCGAAACATCTATTTGTTACTTACGTATTTAACCTGCCTGTTATGATAACACAACGTAATTAAGTAACTTGCTAAAAAAGTTTCCACGAGAAGTACTATGGACTTTCGAACGTAGCCATTCGTTTGTCATAACCAACAAAACATAAAAAAATGTCACTTGTCACTTTTTCTTGTACGTATTTCTTTCCTCCATGGTATTTCAGATTTTAAAGAAATTGGAAACTATACGTTTGAATAAGTTTGGTAAGTTGTTTTCTTCTTTTCAATAAATTTTCTAATTTATTGTCTGTTGTTTTAGATGGTAAAATTTCAATTTCCAAATACAATAAAAAATAAATCATTGTAAACAAGTAGATACAATTAAATGATGAAATATTTATTTTACACGATAATAGGGATCTTATTGATGCCTTAATACTATAGAAGTAACGATATTAAACAATGAAAGTATCGATATTTAGGCACTGAATTACTAAATTACCAATACTATCGCCATAGTGATACTTAGAAGCAAGTATTGTATCGCTATGTGTGTGGTCAGAGATTATAAGGTTTGTTCAAATATTTGTACTGAAATATTTTAGTTTTTGCATGTGGTGAAACTTGGTAATATGATTAAGCGTTACCACTGTTTTTTTGTTATTTAATTATAAGGTAAATTGCCAGTTATTGACACTATAACTTGTACCAGGTAGAGTACCAGTAGAGAAAGAAAAGGTGTCGACTACAGAATATACTTTACTGATGCACTCTTGTTATTAGTTAAGTTGCCTACTCCGTCCTGTTGAATGGGGGTTGCCAGCCGTTTAACAAAAATCTTTTACTTTTTCGATACTTTGTTACTCGAGACTTATAAATATCAATATCTTTAACATAATATCGAACAGTATCGATGCCTCTACCACAAAGTATCTCACATGATACCGGTATTGATACCTTTGACCAATACTCAACCCTACTCCCAATTATAAAAATACAAAAACAGAGATACTGCCATCCTAACAAGAGAAGTCCTATCTGAAAATTTATATTTATTATCTTTTAAACCTTTTTTTGTGTAACTTTTTAACATTTTAGTACCTTTGTTACAAATAAGACATTCCTTTTCAGTATCGAGAAAGATAAAATGTAGACAAATACACATAAAAAAACTGCTAATTTTGCAGATAAAACCTTTCTTGCTAGAACAGCAGTATAGAAGTGCTCATGTAGTTCACTAAAGATAAATAACATTTAAATTTGTTACGTTTCAGTAAATTAAGTATTACCATTGCTGGACAGTAGTGACGTTTTGGTGGATAAATACAGCATTTCACTGGATATATATACCTATGCCATTTTGCTGTACGTTTGCTGCACAATACCAATTGCTGGACAAACTTTAAAAATGCTTTACAATACAGAAAAATTGCTGTAAGTATGGTCGCCCTAGTGTAATAATATTTTAATCACTAAAAATAAATTTTAAAAATATTGTTTTAGGTTTCCTTTGTGCTGGATTATAATTCTAGTAAAAATCTCAGGAATTTTAGAAGCTAAAGTTAATACAGAATTGGTTGAAGAAGAATATATAACATCTGAGATTATTTCTTTTTCTTTCATAGCAGAATATCATGCTAAAAAACATTGTTCTGTATAAGTTGAACATCCATTATTAAGTATAAAATTTGTAAAAGTCAAAATAAATGTTATTATTTATTTAAAAAAACAAAGTAAGTAAAAATCAACTAAAAATAGGTGCAACGATTTAAACGAGCATATTTTTTATTTTCTTTATATATATATATTATTTTCTTAATAATAATTAAACAAGTAAATTTATTATCTACAAAGTTATTTTTACGGAAGAAACTATGTAATTAAGTTCACATATTTATTTGTTTACAGTACGCTACTGATATATAAAGTTCTAAATGGTTAAAATATCAAAATAAAATAAAAAAGAAATTAATAAAATTGTCACAGTATAAAAATGAAGTCAATAGTGTAATAAAAGTTGACACTTTAAAAAATAAACCTTTTAAAATGTCATAATTTGAAAAATACTTATTGTAATTGGACATTAGTTGGTCTACAAATAAATTCTGTCCATAGTTAGTTCTATGAGCATTTACATAAAATAGTTTCATATGCCTAGTAAGTCTGGCAGGAACAAGGAATCTAATAAAGTGTACCAGGCTGTCACTATCAATCAAACCGTTCAATAACTTATACAGAAAAACAAATGATGCTTCTCGACATCTGCATTCCAAACTCTTATAGGTCCCTCTCAAAAATAACATCAAGATCATTTATAGTTTGCTCAAAACTTAGTTCAGAACATGCAATGACAATCATGCATAATGATATTAGCTGTTTTATTAAACCTTATGACTTTACATTTATCAATATTCAGTTTATATCATATTAAAACTATGATTAGTACCAGTTGTAGGCAAATATCTTTTTTTAGCATCCTACAACTGCCATCTTAATAAAAATCTAGTGACTTTTGAAATATACCTTATATAAATACACTTTTTACTACTTTTGTACAATCGTGCACCATTTTAGCTACCAGTGAACCTTTGCAATATAGGTACCTTATTATACTCTTTCGTGCAAGCGTTCAGTGTTTTCGATTCTAGTGAACCTTTGAGATATTCCTTATATACCCTTTATACCAACTTTTGTCCAATTTGTCAGTGTTTTTTTTTACCTATATTATTAATACCTACCTCTACTTGTATGATATTGGTTCTTGATTTCAAAAGCTTTTTAATAATAAATTTATACAATTTTTTATTTTGTTTTCTTCAGATTTTACTATATCCTCAATATACTATTTTGAATATAGTGTATCCAAGGATGGACATAACTATACTTGTAAAGATATTTATTTTAAATTTTTCAAAAGGTCTCTTTCATAATTTCTCAACGTTAATCGTATTTATTTAACAAGCAAAAGAAATTATGAAGAAGTACTTTTAAATTTAAAATAAATATTTTTACAAGTATTGTTAAGTCCATCCGTGGACACACTGTATAATGCTGTCAATCACATTATAACATCTATAGAAAGTTTCAGAGCAACTTTCAGGGTAAGTACCGTAAAAGTGCTAGTGTGATGTTTTCCGAACTTCACGTTTTAACTTCTGTGAGATGTGCTATAAAAGTCTTGCCGTTGCGGACATTCGGTGGTTGCAGGGATGATAGGGTTACATTAACAGTACATTGCATGCGAGCTTAAAGAGCCTAAAATTGCAGCTTATTAACGTAGATGGGATGTTTTTGTGCTAGCTGGGTAGGTACTAAATTTGTACTTGGAGAAAGTAATATCGATTTTTACAAGAAAACTTGAAAAGTAAATTAATTTAATTCCTATTTCTGATGTAAAACTTAAACCAAGAAAACAAATAAATTGTAGTTTGTTCAACAAGGGTGGATATGATAGCCATATCACACAAAGACGAAGTTTGAGCACGACGTCGTAGGCGGAGAACTCAATCGTCTGATTGTGATATGAACAATCTACTCGATATGGTCAGTATATTTTTTCTACGACCCACTAACGTAAATCTACAAATTTAAAAAATTATTTTAGGTTATTTAGACAAAATAACTAATTTTAAAATAATTTACGAAGTTGACTAATTTATAAAATAAAATAAACATGAAAAATTAATTAGTCCTCGGCCTAGATTCGATCCCGGACTTTTCGCGTGGAAGGCAGATGCTCTGTCTTCATCTTCACCGAAACTTTCAGGACTTTAGTTTTAATACTCGTAATTAAATTAGTATCATGTAGTTTAATTAAAATTTATTTTTTTTTAAATGTGGACACAATAGAAACAAAAATGCTATTATTTATCGAGTCTGCACAAAAATTTTAATGTATATTTAATATCAATAACTAAAATATATATTGACAATTAGTTTAACAGAATTGTCACTTATTTAAAAAATTTTAAATAATAGGAGTTGGGTGACCAAAATATGAACTGTGATTTGTAGATTTAATTTTGTTAAAGTGTTCTTACTACCTAAAATGGATATGAAATATATTCGTAGTTGAACACAATAACATACTTTTTCGTTTTGTAGTATGTGCGTAGATTGGCTAATATCCATGCACAGATTACAAAACGAAAAAGTATGCTATTGCCTTCAATTGAACGAATATATTTCATATCCATTCTAGGTAGTGAGAACACTGCAAAAAAAATAAATTCGCCAATCACGGTTCATATTTTGATCAACCGACTGCTATTATTTTTAAAATTTTAAATAAATGACAATTCTGTCAAACTAATTGTCAGTATATTTTTTAGTTATTGAGATTAAACATACAATAAAATAAGTTATTCTTTTGGAAAACGTTAGCATGGATGACTAAACGGTATTGGGTTAATTAATTCTAAAAGTGTGGTACAAATGTTATTTTTTGTAGCCAATTCTTCAAAATTATTTTGAAATATCTTTTCAATATTGAATATTAGTTCTACAAATTCATCATTTGACAGTTGCAGATTTCCAAATGTATCTGAATTGGCGTTATCATATGCCTTTAAAAAGCAATAAAAAGAAAAATCATCTATTTCAACGTGATCTTTGTTATATTTAAGACAGGTATCGCAGGAGTGGATCCGCAAGGCTTTTATTAAAAGGTAACCACACACATACCTGATAAAAAATTTTTGTAGCAATTCGTCTTTACAATAATTTAGGGTGTTAATAATTTCATCATAAAATAAAATACAAGGTGTTCCATTTAAAAAACATACATTTTAATTTGCCAGGCAAAAACGTGACACCCTGTATATCCAAAGATATTTTTAAAATATGTAGGTATTTTTCAAATCCATATAACTTTTATTTAAAACTTTCTTGCGTGTCTACAACAAAATAATGAACAATAACGCACTAATGGGACACCCTGTATAAATTATATTTTTAATAATGAAAATTTCTTATAATGTGGTACTTATCGGTTTGGGTCCTTGGGAAAACTAAAGAATGTTTTCTTGCAGGTATAACCCTTATTAAAACAGCTTTTGACTGCACAAACAGAATGATGTCTTTTTTTTCATTCATTCTACTCACAGCTAAAGAGTCACCAAAATAATAACAGTACCTTTAACTCAAACAAAATCTACGAAATTATAGGCTCCACGAAATTATACAATCAACGAAATTATACGCACGACTCAACACCTTACCTAAGTACACTTCTGAACGCCAAAACCGTCTTTTCCCTTCGAAGGCGCAGCTTAAGCGATGCGCGACGAAATCGACGCAAACCGTTGCCGCCAAGAGAGTGTTTTAGCTGTATTGTTAAGCTGTGGTTTTATTGTGTTGTATTTAAAAATTTGAATTTCTATTTAAATAATACCTGCCATTTAGTTATAGAATAATTTTAACAATTGTACATTTTATGTTTTTTTTATTATTATGCTTTGTAATTCATATTTTATATGTATATTAGGGGTACCTAATTAATGAATAAATCTAGCTAATTATTTTCAAATTGTTGCCTATTCTGATATACATCTCGTGAAAACAAATAGATTAAAAAAGAAATTAGTTTTTGGTCTACATACAGAGACATTAATAATAGGACAGTTATAAAAGTGTTTTAAAGATATTCTCAATTTTTAGTAGTTTTCACTGTTTTCAGTTATCTTGGTTGCATAAAAACTGTAGGATTGAGTAATAAACATGGTTATATCAGGATCAGATATATTTAAAAACAAATACCTTATCTTTGCTACCTTAAGAAGGAATACTCAAAAGATATTTTTGTAAAAAAAAGACATCAATACAGACAAATTTTTGAAAATCAGGGTAATATAATTCTAAAGAACTTTTAGTTTGTTAAGCAATATTATTTAAAAGTAACTCTAGTATGGGAAAAAGTATTATAATGAGTATAACAAACTGTTTCCTAATGATGAAAAAAATTAAGAAAACCAAGAAAATATCAAATACATGTGTCAAAAATAATAGGTAAATAAACTACTTTAGCTAATATTGCAACAGGCAATGAATTATATGAAAATAAAAACAGCAGAGAAAAAATTATTTTCAACACTTTATTTATGATTTTGCTTACGAATTAAAATGGTTTTTTGAATTATTTATTATTTTCTTATACATAGATTTGAGACTTTGTTTTTCTTTATTTTAAAAAAACCATTGAAAGTGAATAATATTATAATATCAATTAGCTGTAGATAGATAGATAAAATAATCTTTTTGTATCATTTACATGACATAAGACAAGTCAATAATGGTGTACTTCTCAAAAATTACAGCTTTTTACATGCATTTTCCTATTTTATTTGGCAATGAATTTACAAAATTAGTTTGGTAACAGCAATTTATCATTAATATCAACCACAAAATGTTACATTAGTGATGTAATGAATGTTCGCATTCGCAAATATTCACATATTTTTTGCCATTCGCATTCGCAAGAAACGATGCGAATGTTTGGCGAATGTCTTTGAGAAACAAAAAGAAAATTATATATGGATTGTATGGATATAGAATGATAATACAACTGATATGATTTATACTTTTTTATTTACTTATATTATTTGAATAAAAAAATAATTATGGAACAGTCTTGAGGTAGGCAACTAAATTAGAAATACTTTCTCTTTTGTTCTTGTTAGTCTAATTAAAATATGAACAAAATCGCAACTAAACAAACAAAAATAATTTCCTTCCTTACATTTAAAAACATTCAAATTCTAAATTATAATAATATATTTTTTAAATAAAGAACTTGCTACTGTATATTGTCCTCCAAGATAATTTGCATTGTGATTGTTCTACTAGGCTATCTAAATACAATGATGTGACTAAGCTTCTTTCATTCAACCTATAATGGCTCAGCTATGTTCAATTTACACATGGCTGACATGAAATGTCAAATCTGTATGAGACTTTGTAAGTGCTTTATTTGAAAGTCAACATTCGCATATATTGGATATGAATATTCTCATTCACGAATGTGAGAAAATTAACATTAGTTACATCACTACCTAGTACAAATATGTGACATTTTTTTTAACTTGTTTACAACCAACCCTGCAATCACCTATGGATTGTGTCAAAACAGTAAACTGTAATAAGCATGTCCAACTGTTCTATTGCAAACTAATAAAAAAAAATCATAATTATTTATAACCTTGTATATTAAAAACAATCTTACCATTTCATTTTTTTCCAGATTTGGTGATTTTACAGTAACATTTGAATTAGATTTGCTGGAATTAGATGATTTATATTCTAAAATATTTTTAACTGAATCTATATTAGTCTTGGCATAGTTTGGTAAAATAAGTTCATCTTCACCAGATCCAAATAATATTGTGGGTTTTAAACCTTTTTGGTTAATATTTTCTAAATGTTTGATGCTACTAGGACTTTTTCTTGTAGAAATTTCATCTTTTTTTTTAAGTGAATTAATATCTTCTTTATTATTTACTTCTAAATAATTTTTTGTTTCTATGTTTGTACTATTTGTAGTTAAATTTGTTTTATTTTGTGTAGAAATATTTGTATGTACCTTATTACTTTGAATAGTTTTTTTATCCACATCTTTTCTAGTAAAATTTCCTGCAAATATCACAAACTTATCAGGATTATCTTTATTAGTTTTTTTATTAATACTATTTTTCACATAATGTGGTGCATTGGGATATAATAAATTTGGATTTTTTTGTGAAGTTACATCAATTTTATCTACAGATGCAGCTTTTCTCAAATTTGAAGGAACATTAGAAAAGTTATCTAGTCTTACATTACTTCGATCTCTTGAATTTGACCTTTCTTTCCTTGCTTGTACATTTTTGCTTAGTAGCTCTCTAGATTTTTTATCCAAATCTTGCAACTTCTTTCTTTTAATTTCTGCCTTAATTCTTTGTTCTTCTTGCGTTTCTTTTTGCTGTACAATTAGCTTCTCTTTCTGCTTCTTCATAAAAGTACGTGCATCTTTCACATCATAAGCCTTTAGTTTTTTTGGGGACCCCGGTTTAACTTCAGCCTTATGTTTTTGAGTGTTAGTTGAAATATTGTTGGAATGTTTGTCATATGATTTTATTATTTGTGCTTTATTTGCACAGGGTACTGGATTTTTATATGCTCCATCAATATCTGGAATACAGTCTTGTTTGGAAGGGCAAATCAGATTTTTTCCTTCATCTATTAAATTTTGAAGCTGGTTCTTTAATACTTCTGTTTGCCGCTTTGTCTCTGTAATTTTCTTAGTTAAATCGCTTCCTTCAGACATCTTAAACTTTTATCAATTACATTTTTCTCTTTATAAAATCAAAATAATGGCGAAGTATATTCCAGCGCTAATTATATCAGATATAAAGAGCGATAAAGAGTTCCTAAAAACAAAATTTTTTCTACATACTGCTTGCTGCATGTTTTTTGATAGAAAACTTTTATAAATAAAAAAATTCAAACAAATGTTTAGTGTTTAGGAGTGCGTTTAGAAACCTCACACGGCGCGTCTGGACCCTATTCTAATGCATGTGGTCAGACGCGCCGTGCGAGGTTTCTAAACGCACTCCAGTTCTGGGTTCTGACGTTGATGTTGTCATATTTGACACGTAGAGATGTGTCGTTCATGAACGACCGTGGAACGAACCGCTCAAAAAGAACGATTCTTTCCGAAGATCCGTGATCGATTCAATCACTCTTCGTGACCCTATCGTTCATGTGAACCTCCGAGCAATTACTACTAGAGGGAGTCTTCCCCCCTTCCCCGCGCTAAATTTTGTTAGCATCATCTACTCCCCCCGAGGGGGAAAATACCTCTTCTGTAATTGGCTTATTTAATCAGCGTTGCCAAGTTTGACAGCGCCAGAAGTGTTCTGTGAGCGCCAGTTCTGACACTTTCTGACACATGTCAATTTCTTATTTGTATTTTACGGATAATATTATTATTTATAACGTTGTAAGGGTTGTAAACAGGGCTGCCAGAATGAAAATGGCAAATCGTACTAAAAAAATTTTTAAAACGTACTGAATCTCAAAAAACCGTACTGAATAATCAGTTGTTAAAAAAGTACTAGATTTTATGAAAACGTACTAAAACATAAATCAAAAAACACCATAAAAGGGCGGGAAATTTAAATTAATAACCTATAAAAAAAGCTTTTATTGAAACATTTACAAAAATGTTATCATATAGAAACAAACAGGTACATAGGTAAAGCGAAAGCAAAATAAAAATAATTTTCTTGTTTTCTCACACTTGTTAAAACTGATTACAAGTGCTAAACATTTTTTGGTGGATATATCTGTTGTCTCATCAATCATTATAGAAAATTTTTGGCCCTTGATAAGCTCACAAATAGTTTTAGAAAATTCATCTTTGAAAGATTGTAAATAAATTGTGGCTTTAGTTGGACCACATTTAACATTTTTTAAAATATTTGAATCATGTCCTGCAGATGCCATACATTTTGGAAGATGGTCCATGATTAAAAATGGTAGATTATGTTCTGCCAAGAACATAATCATTTTTAATTCTGCTCTTTTTGTGTCTACAGATATTGTTGGTTTGGATTCCGAGGAGAGAAAATTCATCAATTGTGGGGTTGACTGAGCTATTTTTACTTTGGATAAATGTCGCTTTGTTTTTTCATGCCTCTTTAAGTGAACTATGCCACCGGAAATATTTCTTTTACAAATCTTA
This sequence comes from Psylliodes chrysocephalus, assembly GCA_927349885.1. NCBI lineage: Eukaryota > Metazoa > Arthropoda > Insecta > Coleoptera > Chrysomelidae > Psylliodes > Psylliodes chrysocephalus. The sequence continues at coordinate 45,947,946 of OV651816.1, forward strand.
CAGTGAGCTACACCAATGTTTGACCGGATCCAAGAAAACGATTCTTGCCATTTGCAATTAAATTTAGCCTTATAGAGTTTTCTTTTCTTATGCACTATTTGATGGTTCTCAGTGTTATCACCATCCTCCTCCTCATCATCTTCAAATTGAGAATCTATCTCAACCTCAATATTTTCAGCATTAAAATCAATATTTATTTGATTTTCCTCTTGGGAATCTTTAATTTGATGAATAAGGAACCTTCAAAATTAAAACAATCATATTTATAAACATTATTTAATCTGCAAAGAAAACTTATTACTTATCCATTTTCCTCTCCAAATTCCGAAAATTGCATCCAATAAACTTACAACAAATTTAAAAAATTAGTAATTAGTTGTAAAATAACTGTCAACAGTGTCAACCACTAATGAAATATGTCATTTATCTTTTTTTTTTTTTTTTAATACGTTCGGTCTGCCAAGTTCCTTTAACTCCTTTAACACTTTTAACTCCAAACGACCCTTTTAGCGTTAGGTTTAGTCCGATTAGTGACAGTTTAACACGCTTAAATGTCATTTAAAATTTGTTCCGCTCCAGCCCCTGACTGACCGAACTCGCCTTTAATAGTACTGAAAATTGTACTGAATTGACAAATTTCAACGAAAACGTACTAAAACTAAAAACGTAACACTGACGTACTGAAAAAGTTGAAAAAGTACTGAATTCAGTACAAAAGTACTGAATCTGGCAGCCCTGGTTGTAAATGTATATTTAAGATTTATTATCTCTAATAATATGGTGAAAACATGCTTTATGTGTAAAAGGCCTGTTGAAAATGCTTCTTCAAGATAATATCACAGCTTATACAATACAGCTCCACCTCCACAACTCCGTGTCGGCGTCTTTGATCTGGCGGTCGAGAACCAAGCAAGACGGAATGGTGCTATCTCTGTTAGATTAAAGGGAAAAGTCGGGCCCGGATTAAGCAATTTTTTTATTATTGAAAAAATTGAAAACCTTGACGTAATAAGGTTGGTTACATGCCATGTTAAGTAAGTTTTGGGAAATTAAATTTTTAATTTGTTTTAAATCTGTCAAATATAATTAAAAAATTTATTTAAATATAAATATTACGAAAAATAGCACATCTTTCGGATTAGAGGTAAAATAATTTGTATGTGGCTAGTAAAATCCTCGTTAACAAATGTTTTGAGCTAAAACAGTCACTTCACGACAAATTGTGACTTGGATCCTTTTTACACCAAGGGCTTCAATTGTTAAAGAAATGTGTCACGCTCGTGGATGCAAATCAAGTGGTACCCCGTGTCTCTGGCAAGTGTTACTCTTCGCGCAAAGGGTTTATACCTAGATAAACGAATGCTTCGACTGAGGTCTGGGAACTCTATGGTATTTTGGAATTATAAAGAATTTGTGCTTTTATTTTAACAATATTGGTTATGTATTCTTATTAATTGAAATACAGATTTGTAGAAGTAATACTTTAACAGTTTTTATTAATATAATATATTCAATTTTTATCTGACCATACCGAAGTAGGGAATTTTGAAACTTTATAGTAATGTGAAATTTGAATTACAATATTACACGATATTACATAATTAGTACTTATTTTAGGTAGGTACTAAATTTGTACTTGGAGAAAGTAATCGATTTTTACAAGAAAACTTGAAAAGTAAATTAATTTAGTTCTTATTTCTGATGTAAAACTTAAACCAAGAAAACAAATAAATTGTAGTTTGTTCAACAAGGGTGGATATGATAGCCATATCACACAAAGACGAAGTTTGAGCACGACGTCGTAGGCGGAGTACTCAATCGTCTGATTGTGATATGAACAATCCACTCGATATGGTCAGTATATTTTTTCTACGACCCACTAACGAAAATCTACAAATTTAAAAAATTATTTTAGGTTATTTAGATAAAATAACTAATTTTAAAATAATTTACGAAGTTGACTAATTTATAAAATAAAATAAACATGAAAAATTAATTAGTCCTCGGCCTAGATTCGATCCCGGGCTTTTCGCATGGAAGGCAGATGTTCTGTCCTCATCTTCACCGAAACTTTCAGGACTTTAGTTTTAATACTCGTAATTAAATTAGTATCATGTAGTTTGATTAAAATTTATTTTTTTTTTAATGTGGACATAATAAAAACAAAAATGCTATTATTTATCGAGTCTACACAAAAATTTTAATGTATATTTAACACGTTAAGCGCCATGGGGGTCCCTAGGGACCGCTGAGAATGTTAGGAGGCAGGGCCACAGCGGTCCATTGGACCGCCGGTACGCACATTACTTTCGGTCGCTGTGCCGGCTGGTGGACCGCCTTTAATTCGACATTACCAGGAAGCATGGACCGATATGGGCTGTGGGCATTAGTCGGCAGTATTGGGTTTAAAAAATCCTGTCAGATTAAAACAAGAAAACCGACAATTCCGAAGCAGAAGCTGATGATTAAAACGCACCTATTAAAAATATTGCGCCAAGATGTAGGCAACACGTAATAATGGTTCAAAATGGCGGAGTTGTCTATCTCCTTTTAAAAAGCACTCAGAAAGCTGCGCAGTGCGACCATTCTCCGTATAGTAAAAGAAAATCATCAGGTGCGTTTTAATCATCCGCTTCTGCTTCCGGAATTGTCGGTTTAGTCGTTTTAACCTGTCAGATTAAAACAAGAAAACCGACAATTCCGAAGCAGAAGCGGATGATTAAAACGCACTTAAAGTATGTGCTCTCAAGACATTGCATATAACCAAAAAAATAAAAATAATGACATAAAACGTCAAACATGAAAGAGCAGCAAAAATGTCATAAAATGTTGGAAGTTCTTTGTGTACTCGCCAAACGAGACGCGAGCACCACACTAATGTTTTAAGTTTTCAACTGAACTGAATTTTTGAAACTGAGCGGTCCAAGCTTATGATAAATTGGATATGTTAGCGGCCCAGCATTGTTATGTAAAAATAAAAACAGGACCAAGTATTATTTAGAACATTTATTCGTAAAATGTTTCACAAATGTCATGGAATATAAAAATAAAAAATTAAAAGATAGTTTTTAGTTATGGTATTTAGCAAAACAGTCTAAACAAAAATGTGGCTTTCCTTCGCATTCTTCGCAATAGGTAGTGACTTTCGTAACTTTATTTTTTTCAATTAATCCCTTTTTCTTTTTTTCATAGCAGCCGTGACAATATTTACGAACACTGTGGGAAGCCCCTTCTTTTTTTCTGAATTGGTGATTATTTATTTTCCTTTTCTTGCTAGGCCTAGGAGTATCAGTGTTCTGGTCCTCTTCGTGTGGAAAAAGAAGGCACAATACAATATTTTCTCGAAAATCAGTGATAGACATTGTGCTACCGTTGATTTCTTTATAAAGAAAGTGGGCATTTACAACAGCAGTACCCAGAAGGAGCTCAATGGCGATTTTTCGGTACCACTTTATAGTTTTTCGTAGAGCCGAACAGTAGCTTGACATTTGATCAGAAAGATCTATTGAGCTTTTTGCAGCATTATACTCTACAACTGCTACTGGTTTTTGTACAGGTCCACTTCTGCGATTTACATTTACAGTTTCTGTTGTATGTCTGGTTGACAACATAACCACATCTCTCTTATCCTTCCACTTCATCACACATACTCTTGAATTTTCTTTGCCAATAATTTCACCAACTTTCAACTTCTTTTGGGTGACTTCTTTCGGATTCCCCTTTCTGTTATAACAAAGCGTACCGAGTAAATAGGTTTCGTGGTGTAAAAGTTTGTGCGCTAGTTCTAAACTAGTGTAATAGTTGTCAGTGACGGCAGTTCTTCCCTTGTTTAATAATTTTTCTGATAACTGCATTATAATTTTTGTGGGAACGGTACAACTAGGATCCCTTTCCTTTTCTGCATACATTTTGATATTCCATGTGTATCCGTTCTGACAACAAAGTTTGAACAGCTTCATGCCATATTTATGTGCTTTTTGAGGTATATATTGTTTTATTACCAGTCTGAATCTGAACGGTACCAGGGACTCGTCAATACAAAAAACACACCCTTACCGCTGCGTAGAAGCAACTAAAACAAACGACTGACAATATCACAATTCTACGTGTGACTTATTCCATCGAACCCCCACTTAGACATGGACCTCCACTATGGACCGCTTTGGCCTAGTACAAAAAATTCTAGTGCAGGGCCACAGCGGTCCCCTCGGCCCGCCATAAAATTAATTTTTTTTAATTGTTACTAATTAAGTTATTAAGATAAATTTGGCCTCTGGGTATATAGATTGACCCAAAACATTATTTAGAAGAATAAACACCGTTTGGCCCAGCAAGAAAATTTCTTCAAATACACCTTGGCGCTTAACGTGTTAATATCAATAACTAAAATATATATTGACAATTAGTTTAACAGAATTATCACTTATTTAAAAATTTTTAAATAATAGGAGTTGGGTGACCAAAATATGAACTGTGATTTGTAGATTTAATTTTGTTAAAGTGTTCTCACTACCTAAAATGGATATGAAATATATTCGTAGTTGAACGCAATAACATAATTTTTCGTTTTGTAGTATGTGCGTAGATTGGCTAATACCCATGCACAGATTACAAAACGAAAAAGTATGCTATTGCCTTCAATTGAACGAATATATTTCATATCCATTCTAGGTAGTGAGAACACTGCAAAAAAAAATAAATTCGCCAATCACCGTTCATATTTTGATCAACCGACTGCTATTATTTTTAAAATTTTAAATAAATGACAATTCTGTCAAACTAATTGTCAGTATATTTTTTAGTTATTGAGATTAAACATACAATAAAATAAGTTATTCTTTTGGAAAACGTTAGCATGGATGACTAAAGGGTATTGGGTTAATTAATTCTAAAAGTGTGGTACAAATGTTATTTTTTTTAGCCAATTCTTCAAAATTATTTTAAAATATCTTTTCAATATTGAATATTAGTTCTACAAATTCATCATTTGACAGTTGCAGATTTCCAAATGTATCTGAATTGGCGTTATCATATGCCTTTTAAAAGCAATAAAAAGAAAAATCGTCTAATTCAACGTGATCTTTGTTATATTTAAGACAGGTATCGCAGGAGTGGATCCGCAAGGCCTTTATTAAAAGGTAACCACACACATACCTGATAAAATTTTTCTGTAGCAATTCGTCTTTACAATAATTTAGGGTGTTAATAATTTCATCATAAAATAAAATACAAGGTGTTCCATTTAAAAAACATACATTTTAATTTTCCAGGCAAAAACGTGACACCCTGTATATCCAAAGATATTTTTAAAATATGTAGGTATTTTTCAAATCCATATAACTTTTATTTAAAACTTTCTTGCGTGTCTACAACAAAATAATGAACAATAACGCACTAATGAGACACCCTGTATAAATTATATTTTTAACAATGAAAATTTCTTATAATGTAGTACTTATCGGTTTGGGTCCTTGGGAAAACTAAAGAATGTTTTCTTGCAGGTATAACCCTTAATGGGTCCTATGATTGAACGTTTACGTTATCCGTAACGTACATGTTAGGCCAAATTTTAAAAGTAACGAGGCAAGTTCTTATGATGGAAACCTGTTAAATTAGAACATAACAGGCGGAAAATAACAATAATGTGTTATGAAAGACTTTACATCATACGAATTTGTCTCTTTACTGTTAAAACTCGGCCTAACATGTACGTTACGGATAACGTAAACGTTCAATCATAGGACCCATTAAAACAGCTTTTGACTGCACAAACTCATTCTACTCACAGCTAAAGAGTCACCAAAATAATAACAGTACCTTTAACTCAAACAAAATCAACGAAATTATAGGCTCCACGAAATTATACAATCAACGAAATTATACGCACGACTCAACACCTTGCCTAAGTACGCTTCTGAACGCCAAAACCGTCTTTTCCCTTCGAAGGCGGAGCTTAAGCGATGCGCGACGAAATCGACGCAAACCGTTGCCGCCAAGAGAGTGTTTTAGCTGTATTGTTAAGCTGTGATAATATCATAAGTAAGTACAGACACAACCTAATTATCAGAGGCGGTGCATTGGGCAATCACCTTTAATTTGCAATTAAACTTTCTTATTTTCTTGTCGAAAAATTAAAATTAAGAGCAAGTAAACTCCAGCTAAGTTCGTCTTCATCCGTCTCATAATGATTATAGTAAAGGTTAATTACTTATTATTATTTTAATATCACATCTTTGTAAAGTTTATTGTTATTTTTTTATGTTTCCTTTTCTTGATATGAGAAAGAAATACATGGTTCCAAAATATAAGAATTCAACAAGTGACCACCTGAATAACGTTTTATGCTAATGAACATTTTATTAAAGACCTTAAGGGAGTAAAATATTAAAGCAAAATTCAATTTCGACGAAAGAAGTATAATAATCAATCCGGTCACTACTTTTACACTATATTCATCTGCTACTAAAATACTAAAATAGCAAGTAAGTAGAGAAACTTAAGTTTAAGGAAAAAGGCATAGCCATTTTTTTGTTGACATTTTTTTTTAACTAATCTAAAAGACTAATTTTGTGTATTGTTTAAATTTTAATTTTTTGTACTTAATTTGTTTTAGGTTTAAACAAAATGAACTTCTAAGATATGCATGGAATATCCCAAAAGAGCTAAGGAAGGTTTTAAAATTCTTAAGAAAACTATTCGGAGCCAAAAACATAAAATAGTCTTCCTGTCCAAATAATAAATAGGTATAAATATTTAGATATTATGAGTGATTTTTTATTCTATAAATAGAACATAATTTGCTTCTAAATCACTACCTAATGAACTATATTATATAGTACAAAACTAAACAAGAATATCACATTATTTATGTTTTTTTTATTTTCCTTAAAAACATCCCAAAAAAATGTGAATATTTATTATTGGAGTTTACATCACAAAGCACATAGAGGTTCCACGTGAATGACCAAGGTCAAAACCGACAATTGACATTTTTTATGCTATTTGCTCCAAACTCTAGATGGGGCTACTGGTAAAATTCTGATTTCTTACTCCATTTTTAAGCTTTATGGGAGAAAAACTTAACCAGAGACTCCAAAGATGTGACGTGTATTTATTTATGTTTTTGGTTAATCTCATTTTTCCGTCTGATTTTAGTGATTTTTTGTTGGCTTTTGGTTTCTGTTTATAGTTTCGTCTTAGTTATAACCTATTGTGTTTTGCAATAATTTTGGTGCTACCTGTGGGTGCTACGTTGAAAACTTCGAGAAAAACTTCATTGATTCACCATGCATCTGCATCATAAAAAGAAACGGGTATAACAACTAATTGATAATCAATTTATCACTGGACTAGATTCCGAAATCATTTTTCACATAAGAGAGTAATACACAAAGCAGTGGAGTAATACCACCATCTGTATTTGGAAGGAAAATACCTATTTATCATTGAATGAATAGTTAAAAGGATTCACCTTTTAATACAATACCTATATTACATTTGTCCTCGGTTTAAAAGACATTTATAAAATATATTATTTTAGTGTTAATAAAATGTAATATCCTAGTCTCTACTTCACATTTAAATTATTGATAGGTATTTTAAAGATTTGAGATTATATACCTATTTGCTGCAAGTAAGTATTCGTTAAATATGTATTATTATTTGTATTTATTTTTATCTAATAATATTATTTAAGTTATTAATAAACATATTTTAAGAATGTTCTATTTTATTGTTTATTGATATATCTTATATTTATTTAATAATAATATGCAGAACCAACTCTTCACATCAGACCCCTGCTTATAACAAATTAATTCCTCAAATTTGGTATAATCGACCTAAATTATTTTGTAAAATAAAAGTTTCGAACTTACTAGTTCCATTCTTTATTTTATAAAATACTTTATGTGGAAATCATTTAAAATTTAATTTAAAACTACTACCTACTCCTAAAAATTACAATTTGAATTTACCGCCATCTGTCAATTGTCATTTTAGTTCCAGCTCCAAACACAAGGTGGCGCCAATTTGGTTTAAAAGTTTAACATTGGCGTGGGGTCTCTAGAAGATACGTGCTTTGTGGTTTACATCGTTATGCTAAAACAATACTAGAACAACTTAAATAATGTGGATTTTGACTATTTTGTGTTATGCAGATCATTATGATCTAAAAAAATGTTTGTCTGGTGCTATAGTCAGGTATAAAAATATTCATTTATTTAAACACAAGTTAAAACCTATTAAGACATCCTAAAATGACTTTTTTCGGTTGATGTGAGATTAATTATTCTACATTTTTGTTGGTGAAATAGGATATATTAAGATGCCTTACTGTTTTCTCTGATTATCTAAAAAGTTAGAACAATATACAAAGACTGTTATAACAAAAAAGAGATATACCTTTACTTAAACACACAATTATAGTCAGTTCAATTGTACGATAATTTAAAGCAGAAATCCAGAAAACTTTAAAAATGTGTTTAAATGTGTTTTTACTATAACAAGGACATAATTATTAAAAAAACTTGGCACATTAACATTGGTGATAGGTTTTTGTAATATATATTATACAAATCACAACGAACTACACAAAATGACATTATTAATAATTTAGCAATAAAAAAGTTAAGTACAATTGCTGCGTTTGAGAATCCACATCGGATGCATCTGAGATGTAAAAAATCTTTGATCACGTGATTCAGTATACGTAAATGTAATGGGACAGATGTGTCCGATGTGGATAAAAAAACGCTCGAGATGTAAAAAATGCATCCGATGTGGATTCTCAAACGCAGCATAAGATGACATTAAAAGTTGAGTTTCTCGAAATACTTTTTTTAAATTGTCTCAGTACCTACTTAGTATTTTTCTAGCACAATGATATTATATGAATATGCATTGTGTGATATCTTATATTTTGGGAATAAAATGATATATTTTTTTGCAGGTTTCTGTTAACAACGATTCCAAGAACTTTTAAAAATATTATTAAAAGGGCCTTTGCAAATATAATTCTCAATTAAGAGCTTTTGATCTAACATTAAATTTTTATTCTCCAGATGGTTACAGCTTCCTAAGAAAAAAGTTTAACAAGACTTACCAGACCCAAAATATCAAAATTTTACCAACCAATTGATGGTTCTACTGGTTTTTATAGGAAAATTCACCTCGAAACTATTAAAAGAAAAGTGGCAGAGGCAACCGAAGAAGGCAAAAAAGTCTTTTGCAAAACAAAAACTAAAAATTTGTTTAAGAATCTAATTATTGTTTGAAGTTTTACCAATAATAATTTTTGATAACGATTTAAGATTATGAAGTTCTATTATGTATTTTATTCTTTGATAACCTATGTTTAAATTTTTATTAGGACCAAAATAAATTATAATTTTCATTTCAACTACAAAAACCCTCATAATATTAAAAAGGGGAAAAACTTAGATTAGTTATGTTCAGGAATAAACTCTTTAAACATTTATCTACTTAAAATGTGTTACTTTTAGAAGGTATGTTATTAACTTTCTATTTGTACTTGTATTAATTTATTTCATTTTATTATCTGTTGTATTTTCCAATTGATTTTGATATTAATCTTATCTATTTATATATTTTTTATATTCACATATTTTTTTTTTTCATTAAAACAAACGTTTATTAGCTCATTAAATATAATGAATTCATGTTGTTTTATTATATGCTTGCATGAATAATTACTTTTATTTCCTTTTAAAAATGAATTTCGAATATAAAGCCGAAACGGTGAGTGAGAATAAAAAAATAGACGAAAGTGACGATAATTACTGGAGCTTTCATCTACACGCTCCTTTTTCTAGTAATCTACACCTGATCCAGCAAGATTCGTCTTCCCTCCATCCTTATATTCTTCAGATTTATAGAGAAAACGCCGTCCTCTTTAACATATCCAGACCTTCTTTGACGGGGACTATACCACTACATTATCGGCTTTATTTGTTATCCCGAGAAATTTAAATGCATTCGTAATTGCTCATTCTCACCTCTTCTCTTGTAGATTCCGTACTCAGTTTTCTTATTTTTAGTTACGTTTGCACTGCTCTTTTATTTTCACAGCTTTAATTCTATAATGCTGTAACGCTACAATATGGATCCATTTTTGTGGTTTATACTATTTAATGTTATTCGTAAGTGCCCAACCTATTATAATAATTAAAGATTATTGTATTACAGGCCTGAAGATGTTCCTGTAAGGCCGAAACTAGTCGTTCCTGTATTTATTTATAATAAAATTGATTTTAAGGTTTTATTCTTCAATTGAAAAAATTAGACCTTTACAGTGATTTTGTTTCATTTCCTGCATTAAGGCTGTATGTCACGATACTAAATTAAGTACTAAACTTAGCACTAAATTAAGTCATTAATTTAGTACTAAATTTAGAACTAAAAATATTTTTTTCCGTTTGCAACGATACCAATTTTTAGTACTAAATTAACTATAGGCGCACGCGCATTGACGTATTAATACGTGAAATAAGCGGAGAAATGAAATATTCCTGGTAAAATAGACAAGTGAAGTAAATGGTGTTTTTATTATCAATTTGACATGACAACAACCAAATACAACAATGCTACTATAAACCACGAAAAAAACAATAAAATCTACAAAATCAAACAAGCGAACTTTATTCAAGTCGATAATGCAAAATTTTCGCTAATTAAAAACAAAATGGTACAGAAAATACCGTCGTGTCAATTTTTTCTGTGAAAAACTTCTGCGCAACATTTCGACGCACTTTTAGTACTAAATTTAGTAGAAAATAGAACAAGTTCTAATTAATTAATGACTTTTTTTAGTACTAAATTTAGTACTAAATTTGCTGTTTGCAACGTAAATTTTTTTAGTACTTAAAAAATGCATTAATTTAGTTCTAAATTTAGTACTTAATTTAGTATCGTGACATACAGCCTTTAGACACATATAAGACGGTATTCATTTTAAAAATAGTAAAATTAGCAAATTTTTTAGTTTTTTTTTTTAAATTAAATCGTTTGGACAATGTGTTTTTATAGGTAAATGATACGCTACTGAACAAGAAGGATGTTTACCTTCCCCCTTGTGCCCGCTTCCTCACTTCCTCTACAGATGTTGCACAACACTCGCCTACAAACTCGTTTTCACGCTCCCTCTATTAGTAATTGCTCGGAGATGTGAACTCACATACTTTAGGTCTTTTCCTTTGCATAGAAAGTGTAGCACAAAGCTACGTCAGTTCTGAAAATATCGTTCTATCCATACAATTTGTATAAATGGAACGATATTTTCAGAAGTGGTGTAACTCAGTGCTACACTTTCGATGCAAAGGAAAAGACCTTTTGGGTAAGTTCGGTTTGGAACTCGGCGGATCGGACAGAGCGCGCACGGAGTGCGTGACGTCATAGACAGAGTTCGCTCTTTTTGCAATCTCAAGACGAACACAAGGGGAATGACATATGACACTAGTGGTAGTTTGCACTTGAATACACTTTTGTGTGTGTCTATGGACTGTAAAAAAATAATTTTAATCAAATAGCAAATAGTTATAACAGAAACAAACAAGAAATATTACGTGTAAAACTGATTAATCCCCCCCCCCCTCCGGGGGGGCTATTTTCAAAGTATGGGAGCACTCATTTCTCTCAAGATTCTCATCAGAAATGTCATACGTCAATGTGGAAATGTTGTTTTTAAAGGCATCGAGGATTAAAATTCTTAGGAAGATTTTAATTCTCTTTAAATAAACCGAGAGAAACAGTCAGTGAGTTCACACTGGCCCTAAGAGCCCTAAAAATACGGTTTTACGTTGACGTATGACATTTCTCTTGAGAGAAATGAATTCTCTCGAGTTTGAAAATAGCCCCCCAGGGTTTGAAAATAGGTCCCCTTGGGACCTATTTTCAAAGTATGTGAGCACTCATTTCTCTCAAGATTCTCATCAGAAATGTCATACGTCAATGTGGAAACGCTGTTTTTAAAGGCCTCGAGGATTAAAAATCTTAGGAGGATATTAATTATCTCTAAATAAACCGTGAGAAACAATCAGTGAGTTCACACTGGCCCTTAGGACCCTAAAAATTACTGTTTTACGTTGACGTATGACATTTCTCTCGAGAGAAATGAATTCTCTCGACTGAAAATAGCCCCCCAGATACCCGCTGATCTCCATCGGCCAACTCGGGGAAGAGTGAGCGCGCTCTGAGTACGTGATCTGTTGCAAGTCGAACACAAAAGAGTACGCTCTGAGTGCCAAGGCGACCACAATCGAGGCATATCGAGTGCACTCTGAGTACAGCGAACGCCAAACCGAACTTAGCCTTTGATTACTATACGAGGCAAGAGAGAGGTCCGACACGCCCAACATAGGGCGCGGCCATTTTGAACCCTGTGACACAGTTTACAGCTAAAGAATCAGATCGCTCACTCTGCGCCGGCACTTTTGATCTCAATGTTTCAGTTTATACACTGTGCAACTCGGATAATACAATATATGACAACCGCCTATAATAAAACAGCAGTCTTCTGCGTATCCTGAATTTGTATCCCTGGGGGTCGATTCTCGACTTGTAGGAACCTTTTCCTATAGGAATTTGTGACACTTTCCTATATGTAGGAAACTGTCATAAATTTTCGATGTATATAAAAATGTCAAAAATTCCTATAGGAAAATATTCTTACGAGTCGAGAATCGACCCCCTGGGGGTCAATTCTCGACTTGTAGGAACCTTTTCCTATAGGAATTTGTGACACTTTCCTACATGTAGACAAATGTCATAAATTTCCGATGTGTAGAAAAATGTCAAAAATTCCTATAGGAAAAAATTCCTACGAGTCGAGAATCGACCCCCTGGAGTGGATGTTATTTTGGAACTTTCAACTGGTCCGAGTGAGCTAACTGATTCTTTAGCAATAAACTGTGACTACAAAAATAATATTCACTGACACCCACATACTTTGATTTTCTTTTACTATACGGAGAATGGTCGCACTGCGCAGCTTTCTGAGTGCCTTTTAAAAGGAGATAGAAAACTCCGCCATTTTGAACCCTTATTACGTGTTGCCTACATCTTGGCGCAATATTTTCAATAGGTGCGTTTTAATCATCCACTTCTGCTTCGGAATTATCGGTTTTCTTGTTTTAATCTGACAGGTTTAAACGACTGAACCGACAATTCCGGAAGCAGAAGCGGATGATTAAAACGCACCTGATATTTTGTTTGCTGCTGTCAGTGTCAGTGAATATTATTTTTGGAGTCACAGTTTATTGCTAAAGAATCAGTTAGCTCACTCGGACCAGTTGAAAGTTCCAAAATAACATCCACTCCAGGGGGTCGATTCTCGACTCGTAGGAATTTTTTCCTATAGGAATTTTTGACATTTTTATATACATCGAAAATTTATGACATTTTCCTACATATAGGAAAGTGTCACAAATTCCTATAGGAAAAGGTTCCCACAAGTCGAGAATCGACCCCCAGGGATACAAATTCAGGATACGCAGAATACTGCTATTTTATTATAGGCGGTTGTCATATATTGTAATACCTGAGTTTCGCAGTGTATAAACTGGAACATTGAGATAAAAAGTGCCGACGTAGAGTGAGCGATCTGATTCTTTAGCTATAAACTGTGTCATAGGGTTCAAAATGGCCGCGCCCTATGTTGGGCATGTCGGACCTCTCTCTTGCCCCGTATAATAGTAATCAAAGTACTGGGTCTTCAACAATACCGAAAACCCACGTGACCAAATCGTCATGACAGCGATTGGTGAAAATAAAAGTAAAAATCCCTAGATGTGAGCCAGTGCCGTAGGTATTTTATTACAAAATAGATCTTCTTTTTTTTATGGTCTGTAACTGCGAGAACAAAATTCAGTTAGGTAAGGGTCTATTTATACTCCCTTAGTATTAGTATTTGTATTAGTATTATGATTAAGCATTAAATTTGTTAAATCATTCAAAAAAGGTATTTATACTCGTTTTATAATTAGTATTAGTAATTCTTTTTTAAACCTAATACCTAATAAGATATAATTCTGCAGTCAACAAAATATATGGTTACTGAAGAAATATGTAAGAGGCCAGAGTTGCGTTCTTTTAAGATATTTGAGTTTTAAATGTGTTTTTATTAATATTTTTACTAGTTAATTTTATTTAAAAATATTATTATTCAAAAATAGGTTTAATTAAGGACATTTTAACGGATTTCAGTCTCAAATTTATAACAGATAAAAAGAAGCAGAAATTTGATACAAATCAGACAGAAAAGAGGCCTTTGCTTCCTCGTGGTGACATGTCATTTGTCAACTTTATAATCGGTAAACACTGCTGATACACAAAAATTGTATACAGCGCATGATTTGTACCAAAATATTATCGTTTTCGAGCTTGTTGGAACAAACATATAAACAACATAATCATATGTGTATTGTCAATTATCCCTATCCTTTGTCTATTAAAAACAAAGGCCAAATACGTTATTGATTCATTTTATAGAAAAGAAGAAATTTAATATTTAATTTAAAAGTTGAACCTGTCAACTATTAAGCATAAATATTAATGCTAATACTAATCATAAATCGAGTATAAATGTCCCCATTACATTGTGAAGGTTCAACTTAATGCTTAATCATAATACTAATGCAAATACTAATAATAAGGGAGTATAAATAGACCCTAACTGTTAGAATTACAACACAAAATCATAATATTAATTATTATTGTATTTTAATGTTAGAATTCGATATTTTAATTAGATTTAGTCAAATGCAATAATTTAATTTTTAAAATTGAAATAATATAACCTTAAAAACTGAGCTATTTTTTTTGTCGTCATGTGTAGGCTTTGTTACTGTTTCCCAGCGCCACTTTAGGAACAGCACTGTTAATTAGTACCCAACAGTGAATGGTCGAGTGAACTGAGCTATTATATCTAGTTTGTATTTAACGAAAAGAATAATAAACTGAAATATGCGTACTAGTTATTGCCACTATTACAAAAAAAAAAACCTTTACCAGAAAGTTATGGACAAAAAAAGTTATGCATTAAAATATGAATAAAATTTAAAATTATTTACTTTAGACTGAGTCTAAGATATTTAGTTACAGCTGAAACTTTAAATACGATAAACAGAAGACAATGACAGTACTTGGCAATTATTGCAGTTTAACTAAACAAATTTAAAACTTACTGGAATTGTACCTGGGCAATGGGAAGTGATAAAAAAATAATTTAAGTTTGTTCTATTATTTATTTTTTACAGGGTTTAAACCATTTACAAAATACATTGTTACTTATATGTATACAAAAAAATATTAATATTATTAATGTAACAAGCACACATTTGTTTTACCTTACAGTTTTCACTTTAAATTATAACTATTAACAACAATTTTATTTAAAAGGATATTGAGTAGTAATCGGTGTGGTGCACAATCTTTACCACTAGCTTTAATGCAAGCACCAATCGTTCTTTTTTGAACACATTATGCAGTTTCTTCTCAGTTATATTTTGTATTTTATTTAATATAGGTGCCCCAGTTCATAAACGTCACACAAACGATTTTGAATTGAGCGATTTGTAATATTCAATAGGTAGGTTTAACAAAATTAAGCTAAAATGATTGTTGCAGTACCGAAACTTTATAGGGGATGCATTATCAGAAATGTTTTCAATACTTTATGGCTAGTTCATAGCGACAAACCTAAAAAAAATATAATTTGAATTTCACTTGTCAGAGTCACCTGTTTGAAGTGCTGTTTTTTTTACTAATTTATTGGCAATTTGTAACATGTTAATTTGCACATCTTCAACAGCTTTTGTTATTACTTTGGGCCTTTTAGAGCTTTTTCCTTTTTTATAATTTTGACCAAATATTTGTTTGTGACGACAAAAAAGAATCACATTCCATTATTCACCTGGAAAACGTTCTTCAAATTTTGAAATACAATTACGAATATAAAATAATTTTGTTCTAGTGTAACATAACCTGAAATAAATGATATACAATCATTAACTGTTACGAGTTACAGTAAATAAATTTGTACTTACCAACAAAAAAGAATTAAACCGCCAATAATCTCTAAAAATAACTAATTGCTCTATTAATATTAAATGAAAAATGGAATAAAGGTATTTACAAAATGTAAACAAATATAATATAAATATTCTCAGTCCCCAAATGAACGCCAGACATTTCTGACAGGACTGACAGTTTAGTTTAGTTCCTTTTACGTCAAATCAGGCCCTTTCGATGAGTTTTTGATGGTTATCAGATCACGTGGGTTTCGGGTATTGTTGAAGACCTGGGGGTCGATTCTCGACTTTTTTCCTATAGGAATTTGGTTGATTTTCCTATAGGAAAGTAGGTTACGTATTCTGGAGTCAAGTTGTAGGAATATTTTGCTAAGCAGTTATAGGAAATGATTTCCCATGCTCATGAGACAGGGAATTTAATTTTCCTACAAGATTTTGTAATCGCGCTTGCGCAATAGTAGCTTGTTTAATGTGGTTTATTGATTTATGCAAATTTTTTAGGCGATTCCAAACTCATTTAAAAAAGAAATATACTACATATATTATTAAAAGTTAATTTTAATTTGACGAGTAAAATTATCCTATTTGAAATGTCTTTAAGTCAATAAATAAAATAAACCAAAATCCATAAATTTTTATGAAAATTTACCAAAGAAACTAGTTACTTTTGAGTCTTTTTTTTGTAAAATTCGCACATCAGGATTCCTCGACGGAGCCCAAACCAAGTTATAATGATGTATGTTGTGAATTTTACTATAATTTGCTAAATATTGAAAGTATTCCTATATTTTTGGATTTCAAATCAGAAATTAGAGGATACAAGCATTAACCTTTTGGTGTAGGAAAAACATTTGTACTAGTTACTTTCTTTAGTTTCTACTTATAAATATAAAAAACGGTAATCACAATGGTAGTCCTTCTGAAACTTTTTCGTTTTCTCTTTTTGCTGCTAATAAAAAATATTAAAAATAAATAACCAGTACATCCAGAAAATCAAATATTTTTAACAAATTGTCAAATTGCCTTGTTGCCAACTGTTAAACAACTATATTTAACTGAAATAAATACATTCCATTGGCTCGTTTTTGCGTTATCTTGAAATTATCAACGACATACTGAAATTGGAACTCCTACAGGAAATTGGATTCCTATTGTACTCGAGAATACCGATAACTAAAACTGTAGGAATATTATCATAGGAATTCATTTTCCTCGGAATCAAATTCCTACAACTCGAGAATCGACCCCCAGGGGTAGTATTCTCGAGTCACGAATATAGATTCGCATGCGAGATTTATGATTTGTCTCACTTGGTTTTCGTTCAACAAAGTGAGACACATTGTGAAACACGTATGCGAATGTCGGTATTCGTGATTCGAGAATACTACCCCTGGGGGTCGATTCTCGACTTTTATTCCCATGGGAAAATAAAATTTTCCCATGGGAATTCAGTTTTCGTATTCTCGGCATAAGCGGTGGAATATTTTCCAATAAGAAGTATGGGAAAATATTCCCCTGCTTGCGAGCATTGGAAATTGTGTTTTCCAATGGGAATTGTACTAGAGTTTGCGCATTAAAGTCGAAAATTTGACGAAAGACCACGCGAAAGACTAAGACATAACCACAGATTATTGGATATCTTGGATTTTTGGTGAAATTGTAGTTAAAACATGTTTTTTGTGTATTTATAAATTGATATTATTTTATTTATGTGGGTATATTATTTTTACCTCTCTTTCACTAAGAAACTGATTTTCTTAAATTAGTTAGAAATTGTGGGAGCTGCTAAGGGACTGGCAAATAGATAACACAAATTGAGAAATTTGTAGTAAATTTAATAAGACCATTTCGAAAATTTTATTATTTCCGTTAACGAAAGAATTTCTTATATACATATATAGTTTCTCGAAACTTTCGTTGCTCTTCTATACAAAAGCTACTTTTTCTTTTTTCAATATGTGAAAAGAAAAACTAAAAATAACTCGATAAGTTTTAATTATACATAATCGAATATTTTCACTTGTCCTCGGTCAAGCTAGCGATTGCTCGGCACGGCATCTGCTCCAGCGCAGAGGCTCGGCAGGTAATCGGTTACCCAAAAACCACAACAAATACAAATAATACCAACAGTAAATTTTAAAATATCTTTAATGTTATTGGTTATTTCGAAATATTCGTGAACTTAATATCAGACATACGTGAAACTATTATTTCCATGGGAATGTCTATTCCGACAAGTTCGAGAATTGCATAACCTATTACCATGGGAATATAAGTAGTGGAATCTTTTCCCATGGGAAAATTTTCCAATGAACTCGAGAATCGAGCCCCTGGTATGTGCTGACACGGCTGACACCACATACTTTGAAAAGTATGTGACTGACACTGACAGCAGCAAGCAAAATATCAGGTGCGTTTTAATCATCCGCTTCTGCTTCCGGAATTGTCGGTTTAGTCGTTTTAACCTGTCAGATTAAAACAAGAAAACTGACAATTCCGAAGGAGAAGCGGATGATTAAAACGCACCTATTAAAAATATTGCGCCAAGATGTAGGCAACACGTAATAAGGGTTCAAAATGGCGGAGTTTTCTATGCCAATGCCTAATAAAGGTCGGTGGATTACACCTGTGTACGGTTCAGCAACGAACGGTGGAATGTGGAATAGAAAACAATTAGATTGATGCACATTACACTTACCGTTTCTTTTCATTTCCATTTAAAATGCTATAAAATATTGTAAGGAACTGAAGTTCAACTAATATAAACAATGTAAGTCAAATACTTCTTTGTATCCTGTAATAAAAACACGTCGGATGTTTTTTTTTTATAAAATAACTCCATAAACTTTGCCAGTCATGATAAAAGCTTTCTCTTTTGTCTCGCATCCTTTTTTTAATCCCAAAATAATTCTATTTTAGTAACTGAATACAGAGACTTTCTAAATTACTAGTATACAAAATGACAATGTTGAGTGCAGATGCTCAAATCCGGTACTTGGTGCAGTGGTTTCAAGAATGGAGTGAATTTCAGAGATCAGATTTTCTGCCGATTTTAGCAGAGAAATATGCAAACAAGGCTTATGTTAATGGGATTGTTAATAGCATTTCCAATATTGACTGCAGAGATAAACCAATGTCTTTGTTTGAGTGTAGAGTAAGCATTTTATTTCAAGTAGTTTTTTAGAATTCGATTTCATCCTACAACTTTACTACGTGTAGTTACCTGGTAAAATACACTTAGGGTTATTATTGTACTTCTAATTCACCAGTTGATTATTAGGAAAAATTGTTTTGCCCTTTTTAAGTTGATTAAAATTACTTTAATCTAAAATAATTATCATTTAACTGGTATTAAATATGGAATATTGAGTATCTATATATTATTTTAAAACCAGATTAAGTTAAAAGGGTTTGTTAAATATATTTAACTTTTAATAGATATTTCATGGTAATGATAAACTGTATTAACATTAACATAAAGAATATTTACCTGCTACAAGGTAGCATAATAGTTCCATTACTATTTAGGTATTATTTGAACTATAAAGAAAGAAGTTGTTAATTGAACCATATAAAGTTTCAGAATTAGAGCAGGGACAAAAGTTGGAAAAGCTTTTCACAGTTCTCCCACTTGATACATAGGAATTGACAGTTTTGCCGCGGAGCTAACTGAAGTGAACACATTGAAGTAGACTATTTTATAGATGCTAATAACAATTTCGTGTAATCATGTGAAAAATGTAATAAATCATGTGGAAATTTTGTAGAATTATGATATAATACTTGTTTAAATAATTACTTCTAGTCCATAAATACATACAATTTTTCGGTTCAGTTGGTAACAAATTAAAATGACTTATTCTATGATACAACACTGGCAGATAAACATTACTGTGCAATTCTAGAAATCGTCCAAAGGTTTTTGACATTTACCATCTCTCCACCTACCAAAAGCCTGTCCCCCTTCTGTCCATGCTTTTAATTTTATGACAACATTTCATCCTAATGTTATTTGTGCATTTATGAAATACAGATTATTGTTTAACTTTTTAGTTTATCTGCACAAATTATAGTATCAAAATTACAATTCCTTGTAGTCTCATCATATAGTAAGAGTCTAGCTGGGGTTAACTTCTGTTTAACTGAAATACCTAAGTTATGGAGAAATTGATGCTATGGCAACAGTTGTCACTACCCTAATAGACAATTTAGAAACAACACATTTTTGGATTAGCAGAAAAAAAATTAAATTTTATGGTAATTTGAATATATTTGTTATTTTAGAATAATTGTAATTCAAATCTGATATTGATAAATTTTAATAACTTAAGGTAGTTCACTCGTAGAACGGCTTTTCTTATGAGTTCATATAAGGTTAATGAAATCGTCTTTTACATAACTTAAAAAAAAAAAGTTAAATTTTTGCGTGTGTAAAACGAGATATTAACAATCAAAATGTGCATAATTAACACTCCTAAAACCGGTCATGTACACAAGCAATGCATTTATTTCAAGATATCTCGAAAATGGTTCTTATATATTTTTAAAAACTAATGTAATGTAAATCAAGAAGTTATAAATAAAAAAAAAAAAAACGTTGAATTTGTTGACTGTTTTGGTAAAAATGTAGATTTTTAAAATAAACATATTTTTAAAGCAGTCGAAGTGTAGAGAAGTTAGATTAATTTCGGCTTGTTTTAGTTTTTTTGGAAACTAGTTCAGAATCACTGAATTACACTCGACCAGCTAAGAGGTTGTTATAACCTCACGACATGTTCTTGAAAAATTAAATCGTCCATTATATTTGAGAACTGAAATCAGCAGTTCTGTTCGAACCAAAACAAACCCTTAAAATTAGTATGAGGAATTTACAAATTGTTATACCACCATTCATATATTTGCGACGTTGCTGGATGGATTTACTTTGAAATTATAACGTATCCATATACAGTGATGGGCAAATGTGTGGAACCAAGTAAATATCTCTGGAATTGTTAGATATATCGAAATGAAAATTGTAAGGTAGGTATTACATTAAATTGTCTATTTTATTTTATTTTTTTTATAACAATGTTGAACTTCCGGTTTAACCGGAAGTAATGGTATGATGCTTAGTTCTTAATTGAATCCACAAATTACTGGTATTAGTTCTGTGTATGACATTGTAAGTACATAATTTACGCGGCACACGATTTTCTTTTTTATTGAAGTAAAGCCAAATCTTACTGCGTTCTGAACTCTTATTTAACACCTGTAGCAGGCAAGCGTTGACAGACATACACACACTAATAGGAATAAAATAACTAGTAAATCACAACTTAACAAACATAAACAAGCGTGTGAAAAGTGCGAATGTGAAACAATGTTGGGGTTCCCCTCATTTACCAAATAAAACGCCAGCGTTACAAGGAAATAAATAAATACAATGTTGCCGTAACGTAATAGTCCCAAATCCCAAATCAGAATTTTGTTAGTCGTTTTTCTTCTACCTTTATTTTTAAGCAATAGATAAAAAAGAAACATTTAAATTAGGTACATAAATGAATTCAAAATATATATCCAAGTATTTGAACATTCACAGTATTCCGATATTTAAGTATTGGAATAGTTGAATATTTGAGTATCGAATACCTAGTTGAATTAGTCGAATATTCGAATATCGAGTATTCGAATGTTCAACTATTCGAATATTCGACAATTCGAATATTCGACTATTCGAATATTTTACTTTCGAATATTCGACTATTTGAATAATTTCGATCTAAAAATGTCGAATTTTGAGTATTCGAATATTCGAATTATGGAAATAACCGAATACAATTCCGAGCCCTATTTAGAACTTTTAGATAGACAAGTGCTTCCGGTACTGGAGGTAAATGGACATCTGCCAAATAATATTTGGTTCCAGCAGGACGGGGCACCACCTCATTACGCTCGCATATTTCGAGATCGTTTAGATAATACATTTCATCATAGATGGATTGGAAGAAGAGGTACTTATGAATGGCCTGCGCGACGTCCCGACCTTAATCCACTGGACTATTTTCTATGGGGTTCGAGGTTTATATTAACAGGCCAAATAATTTGCAAGGATTAGCTAAAGGAATATCACAAGAGATTTAGAGAATTCCACCAGAAGTAATAGCTAATGTTACAAGAGAATGTACAACTCGACTTGCCTATTGTCAAGAAGTAAACTGTGCTCAGTTTGAACATTTAATATATTATGTTTAGTTTCGTTTACATGGTATTCTTGTTTCATTTCATTGCTTTGTAATTCATTTAGTTTTAATTAATAATTATTATTAACTTCTTCAATTAGACTACTAGATATCATTAGATTTTTCCTTACTTTAGTTATGTTTTTGTTAAATCTCAGTTGGCATTGAAATAAAAAATATTGAACCCGATATTTTTGAATTCGTAATAAAATACTTTATTCGAAATTAAAATAATATACAGGGTGTTTCATTAAAAAATTTAAAATCGATATTACTTCCGGTTAAACCGGAAGTTCAAAATTGTTAAAAAAAAAAAAAAAAAATCAAATACGCAATTTAATGTAATACCTACCTTCCAATTTTCATTTCGATATCTCTAACAATTCCAGAGATATTTAGTTGGTTCCACACATTTGCCCATCACTGTATATAAGCTTATGTGTGTTGTGTACAGTCTCTTACAAAAATAAAAATTTTTAGCCTTGAGAATCTCGAACTTTTGGTATTCACCATTATGGGACATTTTTATGTAGGATTGTCGCGAGTGAACTACCTTAAGTAGGTATCTTTATTATATTTTTTTAATAATTGGAACTTTCATGTATCATCTATAATTTGGCGACTACACATTAACTTAAAATGGAATTTTAATTTGTTTATTTGTTACCATAATCATTGCCATGATAACAGTTTCTCTACAACTGCTAATGGAAAGCAAATACCTAGACTTTTAGGTTTTGAAGAAATAATATTCTTAATTCTTTGTGCTACAAACAGAGAAACAAATTCGGTTTTTTTCAGGTCAAATTATTCAAAGAATGGTTTATACAATGGACTGCAGAACAAAAGCATAATTTTATTACTCAAATATCAGAAATCGACACTAAGTTTGCAGAAAAATTGAATGAAGAAATTCAAAATGGTGTGGCACATGACCATAATCATGAGGTAAATGAAGAAGAAATTTTAGAAGACTAAAAAATAACAGAAATTAGCACATAATTATTTTTATTCTACATTATATATATATTGTGCACATCTATGATTTTTCATGTATTTTAATTTATAAAAGTAAAAAATGACTTATACATATTAAATCTCATTTGAGCAACTAGTATTTAATGTGATATTTTTCTTGATAGTATTTTGTATTAAGCTAGATGTAGTTTCAAATATTTATAAAATCTTTCCATGAAGGTATATTGTTATAATGCAAGACAGGTGAATTTGTCCCTATGTTTAATAATAGTGTAGCTTAGCAGGACAAAAAATTAGCATTTAATGACTTATTACATAATAAACTTTTTGTTATATTTGCAGTTAAATGAATTTTTTACAAAATCATTTTCCATTTTATAAATATTTTAAATCAACAAAAACATTTACGGTTTGCTTCTATTTATAATTAGGTAAATGACATATTTTTAACCACAAAATAAGTGAAGTGAAATATTAACTAGAATGTAGGTTTGAGAGAAAACAAAACAATTCAGTTTTCAATTGTATAGTGAACAATTTATGAAGGGTCAGTCTGATATGAATGAGATTCACAAGTATTTGCTTTAAACTTTTTCTAGTCCACATTTTTTGCAGCACCATGTTTTATTGTTAAACAGGTATACATTCAGCTTTATCAGGTTTAAACTAACAGTTTGAGAATTAAGTTAATTGTGCGAATCATGGAACTACAGAGAGATCATTACTGAGCTATGACATTTTATGATTTTAAAGTTGGCCTGACCTAAAACCAAAGTGTTGAAAGACTTGTGTTGGCATTTGGAGACGAAGCACCATTTCGGGCTACTGTATGGTATATATGGTTTGTGCAATTTCGGAGAGGTCGTAGTAGCCTTAAGGATGAAGAGCACGAAAGAAGACCATGCAAAGCGGTAACTCCAGAAAACATGGCTGCTGTCAGCCTAGCGTTTACGAATTAGCAGGGAAACTCTGTAAATTCTAAATAATGGTGGTCATTGAATTATTTCAAAAATTGTTACAGTTGACGAAACTTATATCCCTTTTTAAGACGTTCCAACACGTCAAAAGACAACGTGCAATGAAGAAAGTCATGTAAGCAGTACGGGACTTGTGAAAGCTATTAGAGGGACAGAAGACGACAGTCACAGTCGCTTGGTACATCCAAGTTTGCCTTCCGGCTGTTCTTTAAGAACTGTCAGTAAGAGGATTAATGCTACATAAGCAACGTTACGATTCTTGCAGGAAAACAACATCAAAGTTGTTGGAACATCCATCCACCCTACTCGCCGGATCTCACAATGTGTTACTGTTGGTTATTTTTTAATTTGAAAATAATTAAAAATAATTTACGAGATCGTCGTTTTAATTCAGAAGCAGAAATCGATTGTGCCATCCATGCATATTTTGACTCCATCCCTGTTAATGATAAGTGGAAAATGACTTCAAAAGTGCATTGATGCTGGAGGGGAGTACTTTGAACACACGTAAATTTTCTTTACAGTTTTTGTGAATCTCATATTAGCATGACCCTCCTATAATAACGGTGACCATATTTTTTTTTTTTTTTTTAAAAAAAGTAAGATTGTGTTCGAACGCATTCGCCATTTTATAGAAATATCATGTCAACATTAATGAAAAGACCAAATATGTAAATTTAATAAAAATACAATTTTTATTAAGTAGACATAATGATATTAAACATCGAAAAATGTTAAAATAAAGCAAAATAACATAAAAAGAACTTAAATTTTACTAAGACACTTTTCCGGTGTTGTACTTTGGAAATTGATTATCTTTTTTAACATCCCCATTTTAAAAAACCAATCGTATTTTTCTGAACCCAATATTGATTTGAGCATAGATGGGTTACTCTGAAGAAAATGAAACATTTTGTTACAAGTTTCGTCGAAATTTGTATACACCTGTATCACTGACTCCACAGTGGAAACACTCATTTGAGATTTTTCAGAACTCCAGTAATTATTAATGATAGAAAATAATCGTTCAATATTAGTCCTACATCCAGTACGCTTCTCGACTTAATATGTATATCAAATGAGCTAATAAGTGATAATGTGGCAACAGTGGACTTCTCGACATTCACTAATCATCATCTCGTTTCCTGTTGTATTAACACCAAACAGATTAAGATTCATCCATCACTTACAGA
Organism: Psylliodes chrysocephalus; assembly: GCA_927349885.1. Lineage (NCBI taxonomy): Eukaryota > Metazoa > Arthropoda > Insecta > Coleoptera > Chrysomelidae > Psylliodes > Psylliodes chrysocephalus. The sequence goes on from OV651816.1 coordinate 45,973,361, forward strand.
GATTTTGCAATTTTAACCACGATAGGTTTGTTCTAGATTTAACTATGGCAAATCTAAATCATATATACATGCTTAATAATGTCGATGACATGGTTGAATATTTCAGTAATACCTTGGTTTTTTTATTTAATAAACATGCTCCCTTAAAAACTGCTAGAATTGCAAAGAGACCTGCACCTTGGCTTATTGTTAACTTAAAATTTATGATGTCTTTACGTAAAAAAAAGTAAGCAGATTATACATTTCAACTATTATAAAGATTTAAGAAATCTTAGGAACAGGACAATAAAATTGGAAAAAAAGCTTATTTTAAATTTCAAATTAGAACACAAAGTAAAAATAACATCTGGAAACAGCTGAAAAAACTTGACGTTTATAATAAACACACTATTGAAATTCCTGAAAATATATCTAATGCGAAGAAAATCGATGAATACTTCACAAATATTACACGGTCCAACAAAAGGTTTGTTCCCGAAGCGAGTTCCTAACATATTGAGTATGCGCAGTATAAAATAACTGTTCCAGCAGAGCAAAGTTCCAAACAAATTGAACTTGTTTGATGTTTCCGCAAGATTAAAAACTTATTCATAACATGTTTGTTACTAGTTTTATTGGTTCCTAAATAAAATACGAACTTTAACTTTCGCGCATGCGTGCTTATTTAAAATCATTTTTCTACTTTTTCTCCTTTGGGTTTAATTGGGTTTTTGGTTAGTTTTGTGAGTGTCTATTATCTTTTAATTTTAATTAAAATCTTATACAGCGTTGTAACAGCAAAAATATAATAAGGAGGGTAGTTTTTATTTGTGCAATTTTGAATTGATCATAAAGTATAACATCAAAATCTTATTTTTTGAATAATTATAATTGAATGACCTGTATTTAGTTAAAACACTCAGCAACATTAATTTTTTGACGTTCCAGCACACATTTATTCAGAACTCATTCCGTACATTATTCTGCTCACGCATGCGTATCAGATAATGCTTGTAACAAGTTTGGAACTCGCTTCGGGAACAAACCTAAAGTACCTGGGGGGCTATTTTCAAAGTATGGGAGCACTCATTTCTCTCAAGATTCTCATCAGAAATGTCATACGTCAATGTGGAAACGCTGTATTTAAAGACATCGAGGATTAAAATTCTTAGGAGAATTTTAATTATCTCTAAATAAACCGAGAGAAACAGTCAGTGAGTTCACACTGGCCCTAAGAGCCCTAAAAATACGGTTTTACGTTGACGTATGACATTTCTCTTGATGGAAATGAATTCTCTCGAGTTTGAAAATAGCCCCCCTGATGATCAAATGTTATAGTTCTTTAGGAACTCCACCAAAAATAATGTTGATAGCTTAATAATAAATCCCGTAACAGAAGAAAATGTATACAAACAACTATTGTCAATTAAACCTCAGCTGATGAAATATACATTAAAATGTTATATTCTTGTCCTTTAATCATTTCCTATGTAACTTATATATTTAATGCCATAATCGAAAAGAGTACCTATCCCCGACTATGGAAAAAGTATTTTATTATACCTATAGCGAAGAAATCTTAACCTGAGGCATACTCTGATCTTCGGACGATAAGTATTCTATGTTGCCTTTCTAAAGTGTTTGAAAAACTAATTAATCTGCAAATTAGACATTTCTTGAAAAAGTTTTCCCTGCTTCCATCTTATCAGTCTGGCTTTAGAAAGAGTTATAGTTGCACTACATCACTTCTAAAAGTTACTGATGATATCCATAAAACCTGCGATGATAATTTATTGACTATCTTAGTCCTTCTCGATTACTCAAAAGCATTCGATCTTATTAACCACAAACTCCTACTAGCGATCGGGCATTGTTTTGGATTTTCAAGAAAAACTACCGCCTTAATGAGTAGTTATTTGGTTGAGCGAACTCAAGCCGCTGTGTTAAATAAAACAACTTCTGAATTCTTAAACATCTGCTCTGTTGTTCCTCAGGGCTCAATTTTAGGACATCTTCTATTTGTCATGTATACATCACAGCTGCCACTTGCTTTAAAATACTGTGCATCTCATACTTATGCAGATGACACTCAACTATACCTTTCCTTTGAAAAGGAAAATATTCAGGACGCTTGCGTAAAAATTAATGCTGAGCTCTTGCTAGACTTTCTGACAAATATTGTTTAAGTATAAATCCAACTAAATCCGTAGTCCAGTTATTTCGACGTCCTACAACTAGGAAAAAGTTTATTAATTATGAGAGGTTTTAATAATAATAATAATAATAATACTCTCCCTAATTCACCCCCTTACGAGTGAATTTCAACCCCTGAAGTCGACTTAACGACTTGTGTAGGGGAAGGGACGGCTATTATTATTATTTGCCGTGGCGCTCCGGGGCGACTTAAAGATGATTGATGGTGCCATTTGACTTACAGGTGAGGAAAACCCGGAAAACCTCACCCACCATCATCGAGACGGTAATGTATGGCGAATTTTTTTAATCTGCATGTCATCAACAGAAACTTAATTTCTATTAATACGCCACACATCAAATCCTAAACCGAACCATGCGATTTAATTAAAAATCCACATGGTCTGGTCTGGGATTCGAAACCCAGCAGTCTCAGACTCATAAACTTGCCTATAAATGAATATAAGCGCGATAGACCGCTACACCACCGTCTCAACTGGTTAGAAATACTCTCACTTGTGACGTTCGAACTGGGTATGCTCGGGCGCCAGTTTGTTGTAGAGTGGTTTGCTCCACTTTACCTATTGGAACTAGTTCCAAGAAGGGCTGCAGGTAGCTACAGTGAAGAAAGACAATTCCAGAGGGGCGACGATATTTCAGTAGTTCTATAGTACCTGAAAAGAGATTTAGAAGGTAATGAAATGCCAGGTTTCAATTTGACACATATATTCGATATTTACAATTGTTTCGGTTAATATAAATTTGAATATATATTGAAGCTAAATAATTGTATTTACAAGCCCCCCCCCCCCCCCAAGTTATTGGATCTAACTCTGAACAAAATAAAAAAAACGTAGCGGAAGTTAATGGGCAAAATAAAATAACTCAATCGGACAAAGAGGGGTGTATGAATAAAACGGTGACAAGAAAACGTTGGTTAAACCAGCAGTACTACGCGGCGTTGTACCTAGCAAGTCTACGGTCTTCGTCAGGGCGAACTTTCAGAATCTCATGAATTTCTCCTCTAAGCGTCTTAGAGCTTTTGACTATTCGGTTATCCCTAAAGCGGGAAATATAGAGACATGGCAGGGAGTGGACAGGAGCAGAAGTAATGTGCAACAGAGAAATTGCAAATCTAACTACGCCCTAACGGATCACAAGATTAATATCCCGGCAACGCAACCCCTGAGGATGGCGCTCCAGGCTATGTAACCTCGTATAAACCAGACTCTGGAAGCGAAGCCGAATCAGCCCATTCTACCACGCGGGATAGTCACTATACATCGACTTACAATTCAGAATCCAGTCAACTGGTCGGGAATTCACTAAGAGAACTAACGATGGGTACAGGGATTAGAATTAAATAAGCAAAATAACGTTAATCGTGGAGCTAAAGAAATTTACGAGAGAGAGACTTGTACTAAACGGCAGCGGAGGTAGCTAAGCTTCACTTCTGTTCAATAGCAAATCCGGAACATATCATCTGAGTTGGCTACCAAATTAGCCCATACTACCGCGGGAGTAGTCACTGTCTTTAATAGCAACTCCGACGATACTTTAGTTCACGGAATTTTATAACGGAATGTACAAAAGAAATACTTAGGAACCTTAACACGGCCTAACAGGGAAGGGACAGGAATCAACTAATTAGTTAATTAACGAATGTGTGAGAAATTCATGTTACTCCATTCAAAAGAATTCAAGAATTATCTTTAAAATTACGATTGATTAATTTCTTGGCAACCCGGTCTAATTAATTTTAAATAAAATATTCGGAGAAGTTCAAACCACTTCTAAGTTAATCACCCATCCGGTATAAATATTTTCAAACTAATATTTACAAAATTTTCGGAAACTAAATTATTGTACAACCCCGCTATAATTATTTTGGAAACCAATATTTACACGTTTTAATTTAACGGTTTAGTCAGTATTACTATTTCTTAAAACAAATCAAATTCTATTTGTTAAATAAAAATAAACCGAGCTAGTATTTAATTGAAATGAACTAATTATTTTATACGGCTTTCAACGTTATTGTAAAATTAGCAAACACAATCCGGATTTGCTTCCAAAATAGTGATAAGGATGCAAATAAAAAAATTAAATAATAAAATAACTCTGGAATTTAACGGATTCCTGCTGGTTTCACACTATTTTCGGAACACACGGCTGAATGAAAACTACAGGAATAATCTAATTACCTATCGGAAAAGTATACAACGGAAAGCAAGTGATTTTGAAATTAATCTGAATTGAAACGTGATCGGAGCTCGGTCTATCTACCTCTGAAACCAACTATTCGCGACGAACAGCTAAAATTGAGTGAATCTTCGCGATTTTCGATTGGCTCACCTTCCGTCGGCTTTCGCGTCGATTTATTCAAATGCTCGAGGACGGTAGTGGGGACGCGATAGGTTTACAGCAACATGAGATTTAACATAAAATCGATAATTATTTGCAAAACGCAGGAATTTCGGAAAATAATAATTTAAAATCGGGGAACTTTAAGAACAAGGGTTGATCCAGTTATTTAAAAATAGAAATAAATTTTTAGTTCATTACAACATTAGCTTGGATGGTCAACAACCTCCGCTTCTTTCATGTGAACCTATAGGTATTCATATAGATAATTCACTTCGCTTCTCGTCTCATGTAACAAATATTGTAAGAAAATCCTATAGTAGTTTAAAACTCCTATATGCAGTTAAAAGCATATTAAGGAGGTCCTTTCGCCACACCTCTCGCCTCAAATGTTAAAAAAAGTTATTAGATTATGACTAAAATTAATTTTTAAGTCCTTATTTATCTAATATTGAACTTTTAACTATACCTTACCTTGCAAATTTTTGAGAATTTTTTTTTTTAAATGTGAATATTTGTACAGTGCCTCACGAGAAAGTAAGTCCTCAACAACAATTCTCGAATAATACTAGTATTTATTGATTAGATGGAGTAGAAAAAAACTAAAAATAAGGTATTTGAAATATTTAGATTTTGTTTTATTCAATAAAATATATATAGTAAACCGTGGAACTTATTGAGAAATTAATATTAAAAAATCAGTAACCTAGTTGAAAATTTTTTGTGATTTTTTAATAATAATTTCTCAATAAATTCCACGGTAACCTATATATTTTATTGTAAAAAACAAAACCTAAATATTTCAAAAACCTTATTTTTAGTTTTTTTCTACTCCATCTAATCAATAAATAATAGTAAAATTAATTATAATTCGAAAATTGTTGTTGAAGTCTTACTGTTTCATAAGACACTGTACAAACACACACATTTTAAAAAAAAAATTTTCTCAAAAATTTGCACGGTAAGGTATAGTTAAAAGTTTACTATTAGATAAATAAGGACATCTACTATTAGAAAAAAAATAATTTTAGTCATAATCTAATATTTTTTATTTAATATTGGTGGCGAAAGGACCTCCTTAAAGGTTTATTCCAACAACAATCTTGGGACCATACATAAACCAGTCCACAACTTATTGTCGACGACTAATAGTCGACGACCTGTCGAGGATTGGGAAGCGATTCGGAACTTGGATGGCAGTACAGAAACTGCTTTGTGATTAGGTTTGCGTGTGTTGGAACACTAGGTTTTGTACAGTTTTGAGTCCGAGGTTTGTTGGAACACCAAATCTAGACTGCGCAGAATCCCGACAGTACGTAAACCGATTTGCTATTGTGTTGGAACCTTAGATAAAAGAGACCGGAGATGTAACATTGCACATTGCGCATGTTGTCTATTCCAAACCTAAGTAACCCACCAATTAAAAATCATTGTGTTCACGACGCCACCCGAATTGCTCCGAAATTTCTATTCTTTGCTTGTCTCCGCGTGAGTAAATCGTTTATGGACCGCCCTTTTTGAATTATTTGTTGGTGTTATTAGCAATTTAAAGTGTTTTAGTTATTCAATTTCAAGTTGAAAATGCCACGATGTATGGTGAAAAATTGTATATATAAATAATATGTGTCAATGTTATGAAAAATAAGAAATATATTCGTTTTCAGCCGTAAATATTTGTTGACGTTTTGACATAAAGTCGCCATGATTCTTTGAGCTGAATACTTCAGATCCGCATTAAGGGGTTTCAATAAATATTTAATCTAAATAAGAAGTAAACAGGCATTGTTACTAACGAAATTTTGTTTTTAAAAAGTAGTTTTATAAGAATATTTACTAAAAGTGGTTTTAGCCCTTTATTAGATATTTTTACAAGAATATTAGATGAAATACAGGTTCACCTACTTAACATTTCAAGGTTTATTTTATTTGCGGTTAAATCGGAAGTGACATTTGAATCTTAAATCTTAAAACAAAGTAAAACGCGCAATATGATCTAGTATAAGCAAAAAATACTATAGTTACGGAAATTTGTCATATTATTAGTAAAATGTTACATTATAAACCCCTAAACAACTCGAAAAATATCTTCGTTTACTAAAAAAATCTAAATTCCAGCAATATTTATTATACAATCAAATGCGGTTTCAAAGATAACAGGATCAATAAATCCGAATCTCTAAATTTTGGAGCTAAATGCTCTGATGCGACCGATAGGGGTTACAAAAATAATCGATTTATCGTTTTCATGAAAATCGATTTATCCGTTATAATTAATCGATTATCTTTAATAGATTATTTTTGATTAATCGAACATTTTTAATAAATTTTTTTAGGTAATGGAATAATCGATTATAAAGGAATTACAAAAATAGAGTAGATTTATTCAAAATATTCGATTTATTGAAAATAATCGATTTTTTAGAAAAATCGATTTATTGTTTAATAGACTTTTTAAATTAATCGATTATTTTCGATTAATCGATTATTTTAGATTAATCGATTATTTTCGATTTTTCAAAGATATTCGAATAATTTGTTTTAAAATACAAAAAATAGATTATATAAAAATAATCGATTGATCGAATATAATCGGTTATATTATATAATCGATATTTCGGTTATGTTTTAGAATTATTGATTTATCGGTAAATCAGCTTTTTATTAATCAATTATTTTCGATTTTTCAAAGAAAATTAAATAATCAGTTTTAAAGGGAATATAAAAAAAGAAAAAGATTATTTGTAAATAATCAATAATTATTCAGTTTTTTTTTTTTTTTTTTTTTTTTTTTTGGAAAATCGATTTATCGTAGAATCTTCTTAATTAATTATTTTCCGTTAATCGATTATTTTCGATGTTTCAAAAATGATCGAATAATTGATTTTAAAGGAAATTATTCTTTTTTTTTTTTTTTAAATCGATGTATCGATTATTCGACTTTTTAATTAATCGATTATTTTTGATTAATCGATTATTTTTGATTAATCGATTATTTTAGATTTTTCAAAGATTATCGAATAATCTGTTTTAATGGAAATACGAAAAAAAAATAGAAATTAAAAATAATCGATTATTTAAAATAAACGATAATTCGTTTATTATATTTTGTAAACACTGATTTATCGGTTAATTGGCTTTTTAATTAATCTATTTTTTTTTATTTTTTAAAGATAATCAAGTGGTCTATTTTAAAGGAAATAATCGATTGATCGAAAATAATCGATTATTATTAATGATCAATAATTTATTTTGATAATCACCCACTCCTAGCGACCAAATGTCTTTTAATAGGTTTAAATTTTAAAATGTTATCTGGTTTCAGACATATACATTTCTAGAGTTTTATGTGACTCATCCTCTATATTAATTAATATTCCTAAAGAAACAAGCTTTAATATATCTTTTTCTGAGGTTATAATACAAAACAGCATTTTCTCAATTTGACTAAATTTTAATATTATGTGATAGTCGTAGAAAAAATATAATGTTCAACTCACAAGGTTTGATTTGCAGTATTCGCCTGCGCACATGCTTTTTTATAATACTCTTAGACAATGAGTACCATTTCTTACTCGATTAACAATATTCTATTTCAACATTTTACTGTAGTCTCTTACAGAAAAGTCCATAGTAAATAATAGCTAACGAAATATTCTATAAAAGGTCTTCTCTTTACATAAAATGTCGTGGCATCTGTTTGATATTAAAAAATCACGTTAAATTTATTTCATAATACAAAATTCCATTAAACGTATATTTTAAATAAATCTAATAGTTCATTATGATGCTAATAAACAAAGTCCGGTCCCTGTCACAGAGTTCGAGTCCCTGCCCAGTTCCCCCACTCCGTTAACCTTTCTTTAGAAATTGACAACATTTGCGCAGGTTAAACACCAGTGTATGTTATATCTCTGGTCTCTTTTATCTAAGGTTGGAACAAACCTTAAATAAACGAACTAAAGCCATGTTATGTGATTCTCTTGTCCTATCTAGCCAATTATGGTGATGCGGTCTATGGACCAAGTTTGTTAGGTGTTGATAAAACTAGCTTACAAAAAATACAAAATTCGTGTGTACGGTTTATTTGTGGACTTTACAGGCGTGATCATACTAGTCAATACTTAAAGGAATATCTTTTTGTAGGGCTTCTAAAAAAAGGTCCTCATTATATTCTGGCCCTTCTACCTAGCTTCTAAAAAAAGGCCTCTGCTTATATTTTTGTACAAACCAGGTCCTTTTGAAGAACATGTGCTGTAAAAAGATTAAAATGGCATTTTTACATTAGACAATGTTATTTTAATCTTCATTTAGCAATTTAAACTTCGTTTAACACAACGATGGAATCGGGCCTTGCACAACTCAAAGTCTTTGCTAATTCTGTTCAAAATACCGTACATTTACTGTACTTTTTATGTAAATACCGTACTTTTATGTACGTTAATGACTTTGGACCGTATAATAATACTCTCCCTAATTCACCCCCTTACGAGTGAATTTTAACCCCAAAAGCTGAGCTTGTGCGGGGAAAGGGACGGCTATTATTATTATTTGCCGTGGCGATCCGGGGCGACTTAAAGATTATTGATGGTGCCATTTGACTTACAGGTGAGGAAAACCCGGAAAACCTCACCCACCATCATTAATCGAAATTACCGTACAAATACGGTATATACAGTACGATTGGCAACCCTGACGCCTGCTTATATATAATAAAATTCAATTCCGCACTGACGTCCACAACGTCCCATTCGTTTTAAATTTAAACTCACACCGCCTTTACACAAAACAACCTTGTATTTCAAATTATGTTTCTTGGCTTCTAAATGGATTACCGCTTAGCTACTCTAAATTTTCTCTTGGTAAATTGAAACATACATTAAAAGAAAACTTTTTAAATGGCATACTGCGCAATATCATTAAGTAATACGATAAGAGAAATAGCAATTTCTCACCTAATATTGTTTTTCATTATTTTTGTTTTTGTTATACTACGCCAAGTTTGTAACATCCTAGTTAAGATCATATGTATTTTAAGTTAATACTTATTATTTTAGATATATTCACTGTTGGGTTCTAATTAACAGTGCTGTTCCTAAAGTGGCGCTGGGAAACATTAACAAAGCCTACACAGAACACGAGGCTAATGGCCGTAGTAGTCGACGCCAATGACACCAATAAAAAAAAAAAAAATTAATTATTAGTTCTTTTTTATTTATTTTCATTAAGTTGTCGAGGTTGAGTGGAAGAGCAGCTTCTATATTTGCTTATGCAAAGCTGAACTCTGCCTTTTGGCAAATTATTTTTAATAAATAGTACTATTTTTATTTTGTAATTTTCACATGCCAATAAAATCATATTTATTTATTCTTCAATGACAACATTGGGCTTGGGTAACTTCTTATACATTTTCTCGTAAATACTGTTGCGTACCTATGTTTTATTATTGATTTTTATTGATTATACTTACTTTTTTTAGCTGAAGCAATAAACATATATAATAATTAAATATTTTTTTCACTTGTTTTACAAATCAATTTACTTTAAAACCAACATATATTTTTTAATTACGAATTCTATTAAAAATAGTATTGTCACTATTGTCAGTATACGAAAAAATCGTCCGTTAGTTCATAAGTTAGTTGGCGCTGCTGTCACGCACGGTGCCAATAGTAGTAGGATTATGTAAACTGCCTCATAATTAAAAAATAATACTTAATACTTCGGTTGTAAACTTTATATCAATTTCAACTTCCATCTCACACCATCGTGACTTTTCTTCTTGCCTGATGATGTTCAAGCTGACCGAAACTAGTTGCCATTTAAAATAGATTAGGTGGTCGTTTTTGAATCTGTAGTTTATTAACACACAGTACCAACAATATTCAAAATAATAGATACTCCTTTAAAATGCTTTATTTAGTGAAATATAAATTATACAGATATTTGGTTTATTATAAAAATATTTGATAAATTTAAAATACAAAGCAAATTTAAGTAACATGTAAATATTTTCATAAAATCGGCTACTTATATCACAGCCTAAGTCACAGCTACAAAGGATTATAGTCGATACTTAGTAAACGAATAAAATTATCTAAAAATCTACATGATAACAAAACAGTCTACATTCTTTCTCCTTACAATTATGTAAAATATATAAAATTATACGGTAAACAAAGTTTTACCACACACCCAAACCAATTTATTAGAGATTTTGAATCAATTTTAGCACTTTAACAATAACATTAAAAGATAATCTAATAGATCAGTTAGAAAATATGTGGGAGTTTTATAAAATTAAATTTTATTTCTTGTATTCATTGCATTAGCTATATCTAATCTAGATCAACATAAAAAATATTATTCTTTAGAAAAATGAGTTGGTGTATGGGAATGAGATTGCAAAACTTTCTGACACAGCGCTTTGATACTGGGTTGATTTAACAATTCTGCTTCCCTCAGGATTCTTCTTATATCAGACATACGTTTATATTTAACAGCAAGAAAATATGCGGTTTTCAGTTGTTTGGCCTCTATGTATGCAGATATCTGTAAGAAAAATTAATATGTTCAATTTGTATCACATATAAATCTTGTAACATTATATTACAATGAAAGGAAATTAAAGTTCATTCTGATTAATTCACTTTGTCTTTATTATAATTTTTTGTTTTATAGAATTGACATTAGCAAAGCTTTCGACTAGCAGTGGGATTCTTATCTTTCAATATGACACGTGTTGAGAAGCCTCTATCTTCGTATGACAGAATGTGATTCTTATGTAATGTCTCTCTCTATTCAACACGTAACGTGTTGAGTTAGCACATAATCCCTGTCCAGGACTGACTTGCCGTTCTAATAAACAAATATCTGTTAAGGGTTTTTCCTAAAAACTCTTAAAATGTTAACAGCTTCCTATCAGATTGTTCAATATCTGTCGCTATTGAATTACTCCTCCATGTACTACAAACTTTTAATAACAAGTTAAAAAAGTAATTTAAAAAAAATAGACTCCAAAAAATGAGTGTGCTGATTTTGTGATGAATTATTATCGCTGAATATACATAAAAAATTAAGAGTTTGATAATTTTCTCAGGGATCTTATTATCAGGGCCTCAATTCTCGAGCTGTGTGAATTGTTCACTCATTGGAGAATTATCCAATGAAATTTGCTCAAATCGTATTCTTGGCAAATCGACGCGTGTTCACTTCACATGAAAGATTGTGCGATAAGTTCACACGGGTTTTATCATGTGGATTTTGGATATTTCGTATGAAAAATATGTTTTAAGGTTATGTCGTCTGTCGAGTCTTCGAGTCACATTATGTGATTACTTATTAGTCATTAGTGTGGTTGTCTTTTTGTTTGAATATAGTTTTATAAGGTGTAACAGGTGCAATTTGAAGCAAAACAGCAAAGTTTTGACTTGTAATTGTTAGAGAGTTGAAGTTTTAACAAAAATCCTAACAATGGTTTAAATAAAATAGTTCAAGACATGGAAGATGAGCTTGCGGGTTTTTTGGCAATAAATGAATTGCAAGAGTTATAAGACGATCTTCAGAATCCTCAAAGATTTTTAAGGCGAGGGAAGCCATTTGATAAACTATTTCCACTCATTTAAAACGTTTTGGTTCTATATTTCGCTTTAAAACTTTTTATTCCAATTATTGTAAACAAAATCTTACGTGAATGCGATGGGTGATGGAATGGATGGAAAGTCAATATTTGAAGTTAATTTTTAGAAAACAGCTCAAAAGTGACAAAATATAGACCAAACACATCATATAAATTTGGCAACATGGGTCTGAATGAACGTGAATTCACTTTCCCGAGAATCCAGCATTTATGTGTTATGTGAATGGCGTGTGAAGCGGTACCACTCCTGAGGTACCCCCTTTCTTACAAACAAAGGATCCTAGAAATCGGACAACGTGGTAAAGAATTGTCGCTGAACATACCTACATAAAAAATATATTCTGACGAATTGAGAACCTCCTTCCGAAGTCAAATAAAAATGTAGTCTTCAAGAATACCCGTATCCCACGTGATTAAATTGATGTCATCAGTTGGCTAAAAGTAACATTAATAGATTCAATAGTAAACGTCTATTTCATTAAATGTCTTGCTTTACCCGATCACGTGGGATATGAGTATTGTTAAAGAATCATTACTTCCAGACTAAAAATTTAGCCAAACACTATTCCTACCACTATTACATATCAACGATCTATTTTAATTTACATAAATGTTCTAATAAGCTTGACATATGAGGACACAATTTTTTTATCTTAATACTCGTAATAATGATCTTGTATTATCAACTGGGCATTCAAAAACATTTCAACGAATCCAATCACAATCTTATATGTATTCTCAAACAAAAAACCACACCAACTATTCCGTGCTTAAGAACAATCAATTTGTGTGACATAATAATGTGCTATCCATTGCCACTGCATCTGGTAAGAAATTGGGTTTCCTATCTAGGGCAAGAAAGTATTTATTTCCATCCAACCTCCTGATGGAGGCTCAAATAAGACCTAAGCTCGAATATTGCTTACGAATTTGGAAAGCTCAATCATGTACACTTTGCATTCTTGATAACCCCACTAGACTTTAAAACCCTCTTTCCTGACATGTTTTTTCTGATCAATTCAATACCCACGCATCAACAAAAATACATCAAAGGGGGTTATATAACCAATTTATGATAATTATATTATTCTCTTTCCGCTAAGCTTAAGTAGGCGATGATATTTTTGCAACTAATTACCAAATGGTAATTAGTTGTTTGTTAGCTGTTAACAAGTTTAGTTAGAGACAGTTGTCAAATATACCTGATTGTAAGTGGCATAAGAGTAATCTGTCGCCTATAAGTGATGGAAATTGAGCATTATCGGGCTGTGAATTCTACAATTTCAAGCGTGGCTTAAACCGTAGAGTATTTTGAGGAAATCATTGAGTGCTTAGTGATAAGTCATGTTCCTTCGCTACCATAAAGCGGTGGTACAATTAATTTCAACGTAGTCGGCTTTCCTTAAATGACAGTTTTCGAGCGTCTAAGCCAAAAAACGTCAGTTTCAAAAAAATATTGATCTTATTCGGAATATGACTAAAGTGGGCTGGCATCAAGCAATTTTAAAAATTGGTGTGAAAGCAATTAATACTATTGGTGGATTCCTCACAGCTTGACTTTAGATCAAAAGGAAGACCATGTGAGATGGTGCAGATCTACACTAGATTGATTTGACCATGGATAATCTAATTTTGTGTACAACATCATGACAGGTGATGAAACAAGGGTATACTGCTATGATCCCGAAATAAAAAGGAACTATCCTGACGATTTGGGTCTTTGAGAATGAGTCGGCTCCAACAAAAGTTGTTCATGAAAAAAACCGCAACAAAAAGATGGTCGCCACTTTTAATTCAGAATGGTATACTAAAGTTTGTTTGCCGCAGGTTCCCCAAAAGGTCCGCAAAAAACGTCTAACAGGAAGGATTATCTTGCAACAAGATAACGCTCGGACCCACACTGCTGCTCGAACAAATGAGTATTTGAATGCCCAAAACAGAAATAATGGGACATTCGCTGTATAGCGCCTAATAACTTCTTATTTATCTGGTAAATGATAAATTACAGGTTTTACGTTTTATATCGGCTGACGAAGCTGCTGATGCCTTTAAAAATGAAATAAACAAACTACGGCCAGAAGATTGAAGAAAATGTTTTCAAGAATGGTTTTCGCGGATGCAAAAATACATTGACTGTGGAGGAGAATACGTTGAAAAAATATAAATAAATGTTTTTGTAAATAAATTGTTTTACTTTACTAGTCTCAACGGAAACAGAACGGCTCTCATAATAATACTCTCCTTATCTCCTTATGAGTGAACCTCTGAAGCTCTAAAAGAAGAGTTATTACTATCTCAAAGAAAATCACAAAATGTTATCTAAAAGTAAATAAACCAAGAGGGAGACTATGCTGAGATGGCGGATCAAGAAAGGAAAGAATCGAGAAGAATCACAAAAATCCATAAGACAGAAAATATGAAACATAGGTGGCTTGGCCAATTATCAACGTTCAAGGTATGCATGTACAACAATATGTATGACCACAGTGCTGGCAAGATCAAACCTTCGGGTCTGCTTTGTTTGCATTAAATTGAATAATAAATAGCATTCGCATATGCAGTAGAAATAACGATATACGAGTAGTATCGATGTTCCCACAGAATAGAGTAGAAATCGTCAAACTAACCTAGATCACAGGGGTATCCAACAATTGATATTTGCCCTGTGTATAAATTTCAGTGGTGGCGTTGACTGTTAGCGTTTTAATGTGTTTAGTGTGTTTTAACGTATTATTTATTATAATTAGTGTTACTTTTTTATTGGTGCATTTTTAAAGATTGTTTTACGTTTTATTGGCTCATTATGAGCAAATGGAACGTTGGTAAGTAATTTATTCGGCAAATTATTACCAAAATAAAGCATATAACTGTAACCTATCTTTCTTTAGATTTCCAATAGATCGTAGGTAAGTACACCAAAATTTATATAAGAAAATTACCTTATTTAAAATATAAATTTTATATTGATATGAACAATACAATATTTTTCGATTTAAAAAATACTGGGCGTTTAAGCCAAAATGTGGTTAATTGCATGTGGATGAGAAACTCTGCAGGAAAATATTACTTCAATTAGTAGGTAAATATAGATGGTGTGCTGCAGATTTTGGAGACAAGATGATAACAAAAAGTATTATGAAAACTGATCTTTTGCCAACTGCTTCTCCAATAATAATTCCGCATTTGGAGTGTTCATAAAGGGATCTGATCCGTTTTAACGCGGGGCAAATTTGCTGCGACAAACACATGAGAGACAAGTTAGCGCCGGGTCAAATTATAGAGACAACTTAGCGCCGGTTTAAAAAAGAGCGAGACAAATAAGCGCGTGACAAAATATTCCAGTATTCTAATTAAAATAAAAACAACTTAACCAATTTACCTAACCTGTACGGCCTGGAGCCATCGAGGGTTGCTGTATATGGTTCCAGGTCGTACAGGTTAGGTAAATTAGTTATTTTTTTTAATTCTAATTAGATTAGTGGAATATTTTGTCACGCGCTAACTTTGACTCATTATAATTTGACCAGGCGCAAACTTGTCTCACTAATTTGACTCGGCGCTAACTTGTATCACTAATATGACACGGCGCTAACTTGTCTCACTATAATTTGATCCGGCGTTAACTTGTCTCACTATAATTTGATCCGGCGTTAACTTGTCTCTTAAGTACTTGTCTCACCCCGAATTTGATGCAGAAAATTTTTCCCGCGTGGAATTGTCTCGCGCTAAAATGGATCCGATCTCCTAATGATTAAACAATTGAAAATTTATTGATGCCTATTTTATTATTCAATTAGAAGTTGTGTTTGATGATAATAATTTTGAAAATGTTTGTTTTTTAACTACTATATTAAAATTAAGCTATAACTATTATGTTGCATCATCCATGCCAACAACTGTACTTTAGATTAAGAATATTTTATGCAGTTAAAAACATTACCAGAAATTTTAAGAGTTCTGATAATATAAAAAAAAAACTTATAATAATTTGGTTTTACTTTGATTTTTTTATATATTTATGACTTAGTTTCATAGCTAGAACATTCATATTCAAATAATTGTTTCATTAATATGGGTAAATATTCTAAATGGAAAATATTGCGCTCAAAATATCAGACAGAATTAAGATAATGATCAAAATTAATTTTTAAATATTTAAATAAAACACCTTGTAACTTAGTAAGGAGCAATATTTTGACAAGTGAATTGGATTGAACCTTTATATTTTGAGATCAAAATTTACAGTTACAATACACATTAATTAAGTGCCCTACTACAATTCATTTAGTACGGGTCTGAGCAGTCATGATAATAACTAGTAAGTACGCTCTGATTTCTACTACAAAGACGCACGAGAACTGGGCTACACGATATCCAAGAGGCCGCCAGGAACTTAACATTCTGGATATTACCTATTCAACGTGGTAAGTCGTATGCCTATGGCAACATATTTATTATTCACTTTAACACAAGCACAGCAGGATCGAAGGTTTGATCTTGCCAGCACTGTATATTTAAATACCTTAGTAGTCTTGTCAGAAATCAGTTTAATCAAATCTTCGACTTTAGTTCCGGATACGTTGGCTTTGGTAAATGTTGCTACCGCAAGTGTTAGCATTTCATCACACATATCAGTGACAGTTTCATCTTTGGTTCCGCTTTGTTTTATACAATTGACCAATTGAGCAATTCCACTGTATCGTTCTTCTTTAGCAAGCTGCTTACCGGCTTCACAAAATATTTTGATCGGCTTTATATTGAAATCTTGGATAATCCTAAAAACCATAAATACAGAAAAATCCTGTTCAAATTAAATATTTACATTATGAGAAGAACAGCTGTTTTTTTACTAGTTGTTTTAAAAATAAAATAATGTCATTATTATACAAGATGTTGAATATGCATATTGTAGGTAGTAAAATAGTAGTTTGTGCAACAAGTGTGGATATGATGGCCATATCGCACGAAAACGAAATTTGAGCCCGACGCCGTAGGCGGAGTGCTCAACCGTCTGAGTGCGATGTGGACAATCCACTCGAGTTGTACATAATATTTTTTCTACGACACACTTAACGAAAATTTACAAATAAAAAAAAATTTTAGGATCTTAAGACAAAATAACTAATTTTAAAATAATTTATGACTTTTAATAATTTTTAAAATAAAATAAATGAAAAAAAAAAAAAAAAAAGTTCATTTCATTTTTCCCCATCCGAGAATCGAACTTCAGTCTTCCATGTGGAAGGCAAGAACGCTAACCACAGGACCACCTATTCTTTTATTTTATTTTTGTTGCTTTAATACTTAAATTGACTTCATATAGTTTTATTTAAATTAATAAATTATAATTATAGACGAAATAAAAACAGAAATGCTATTATTTATCGATTCTACACAAGAATAATCCATTTTAATGTATGTTTAAACTCAATAACTAAATTAGTTTGACAGCATTCTCACTTATTTAAAATGTTAAAAGTAATAGCAGTCGGTTGATCAAAATATGAACGGTGATTGGTGGATTTCATTTTTATGCAGTGTTCTCACTACCTAGAATAGATATGAAATATATTGGTTCAGCCATAGGGTTCAGCTGAAGGCAATGGCATACTTTTTCGTTTTGTTATCTATGCTAATATCCATGTGGGTGTAGAAAAAAATATCTGGAATGTGTAATGGAATGCTGAAATCTGCTAAACTCCAAAATTCATAGAGATTTTCGGAGGTTCCGGAGCAAGCGGAAATGGTTCCAGTAGCCGGATATTTTACTGTTTCATGTAGATATATGATAAATATAAATATTTTAATTTAATACAAAAATAATTATTTTCAACTTATTCAAAAGCTAGTTTACAAAACACTATGTGTTTAAGACTTATTGTTGCTAAATTACAAATTAATTTATACTTAACACATCCGATCAGTAGCGGCAAAGACACGTGTGACAAAATTATAAACCGCTTGCCTACGTCTCGTGGTTTATCATCTTGTAACACTGTATGAAATATAATATTGTCTGTTAAAAAGAATACTATCCTAAATCCTTTTCTATTAGTTTTTAAAATTTCGCGTTTGAAAGTTTTATTGTAAAAAAAAAATGACAAAGGATAGTTTAAATGGACATAGGATAGTTTTTTTCTCAATCGACGAAAATATGGTTTAAAAAACCGATAAAATGATTATTATATTTTTTTCGTAGTATGCATAACTTATGTATAAGCTATGTTCGATTTAAGGACCAGATGAAAAGGGAAATATTATTACCTCAAAGCAATTTCGAATCCACTGTCAACATTTTGACCACAAACTATTGCTAAAACAGCCAAATAAAGTTTGTCTTTCATTGTACCAAATAAAGTAGGAATCTTAGGTCTGTCTTCATTTGATTTTGATGTAGAATCTATAAAATAAATTTTGCAATGAACAGATGATGATGACAGATTTTAAAACTATACCTTCATTTGGTTTCATATCTATGAAAACTTGCATTGGTTTCACTTCAGATTCTTCACATTTTCCTAAAAACTCAGCCAATTCATTTTGTCTCCATATTGTATTGATATGTTTGTTGATATCTTTTATATTTATTTTCATAACTAGCGAGGGATTTATTATACCCTTTTCTTCAAAACTCGTTTTGGAAGCAGAACTTAGTCTTCGAACTAAAAACGCATTACTAACGTTTATACTGTAATAAGTCTAAATGGTGAGGAGAATTAGTAATACATATAAATTTTGGAAGAAAGAGACAGTAAGAAATAAACAACGTGCGGTATTAATACTTGGGAACATCTTCACATATGATAATATTAATAAACAATTATTGCTAATAGAGCAAAGGCGTTTTATGTTTTTTAAGAAGTTACTAATTATTCGAAGTAATCAATCTAGTGTTGCAGAAGAGATCGAATAGGGTGTTATTTTCGTTAGAAAGTTAAAAGAAAACAGAATTGTTAACAAATCACAAGTACCAATATTAAAAGGAGAAAGAAACCGGTTCGTTTTATTGCATGGCAAAAATTCGAAAGAAAACAAATTCCCAGACACATGGCAACGTGTAACAACCGCTAGCAGATAACCTAACTGTTGTCAATGTGAAGCAAATTATTTTTATGTTCTTAGATTTAAATAAAGTACC
Organism: Psylliodes chrysocephalus; assembly: GCA_927349885.1. Classification (NCBI taxonomy): domain Eukaryota; kingdom Metazoa; phylum Arthropoda; class Insecta; order Coleoptera; family Chrysomelidae; genus Psylliodes; species Psylliodes chrysocephalus. Next base: position 45,992,671 of record OV651816.1, read on the forward strand.
CAAAAATTTATGTATTTTAAACTTGTTTTTGCATAATTTTTATAATAAAAGAAATTCTTCTTTTGATATATGACAACTCTGTTAGACATTTCTGAAATTTTCCCACTATCTGAAATTGTAGTATAGAGCAGGAATATTAAGAAAAATTAGTTAGTAGCCATTTTTGCAACATTTATTGGATTATATTATGTGAAAAACGTCATGTCTTTGTTCTTGTTCTTCTTCACGCACGTCGCACTCTGATCTGAAGTGTTTTTGTTATGTTTGCCCGTGACATTAATCGCTTTTGCTGTGTAGTTACTTCATTTTTTGTTTCTGAAATAACTCGGTAACTATGAGATTTATTGCTGTATAAACCAGTTCAGCATATACTACAGACCCTCAATTATTTTTATCGTGTATTTAACTTATTATTTTTATCGTGTATTTAACTTATTATTTTTTTAATGACTTTTATCGTTTTTGCTCTGCACTCTTCAATTTATTAGTCAGATAAACTTTGACGGTGCATGAAAATGTGATCTGTCTGAACTCACAATCTAAATATCTCTATCATGCTAGCAAATTGTTGTTAAAGTTCTTGCAACCCGCTGATAGTGTGTGGTATTCCAGCATCAATTGCCATGTTAGCCTGTTTCAAGTTGGTGTTATATTACTTTTTAACGTTGGTTTTGATATCACATATTGGCATGTGTATGATTTAAAAAGATAGGAAAGCTGAGATTGATAGGACAATTTGTAAGAGCACGTAAACAAAATTATTCCAGATCAATTCTTATTGGCACAGTTTGGGGAAAGTAGACGTAGGGGCAGGTTAAAACTAAAGTGGAAGGACGGTGTAGAAGGGGATGCAACAAATTGGTGATGGATAGCGGACTGGTGAAAAAGACTGACTAAAGTCTGGGCTTGTCGATGGTCAAGTCCAAATAGTATTTTAAACTGCAGTCTGTATACAATTATTATAATGTGACTAGTAAAGAATATATTAGATTTGTTTCTTTAAGAACATGTTTAGATGTAGCACTCTTTTATTTTACTTCTAAATCATTACAGTAATATTTTTTTAATATTATTCATTTACTTAGTTCCATTTTCAATTATTAATATTTTCTTTATTGAATTTTCCATTTTAATTAGTAATTAATATTATATAATAGTTATTTACGTTACAAATCTGGAAAGTATAGTCACCAGGACGAAACAGAAAGTTTTCAAAACCTGTTTATTGCCCGGTTTCAAAAAAGAAAGTGGTTGAAAAATATTTTTACCTGTAGCTACTTCAACCCATTGTTCTTGTTCTACTCCGTGTTTTAAATGTTCTTCAGCTTTGTGTAAAAAGTGAACGTTATTCAAAAGGTCTTGAAAACTCAAAGCATTTTCTTGATAAAATCTAATACATGTCATGGCTGCCCTAATTGAATCTCCCATAAACTGTTGCAACTGATATAGAGAATGCAACATATTGTGTTTTTCTAGATGTCTGCAGATATGGCGGAGATAATCCTAAAATTAAAAGTATTTTAGCTTTCTTGTTAAATATGTTGTCGTATTCTTTATTTTTCTCAAACTTTTCAATAATTCAAGCGTGGAATGTAACGGAATAGACCTGTTTTTCAATACAATAATGAAAAGAATTATCGAATTACTCACCTTCCATAAATCAAGAGTGGAATCAATTAAAGAAATATTTTCTTGTAAAATTCCAATAATGCCGTCTTTGAGGCATTTCATATAAATCTCAATAAAAACGTCGGTTCCTAAGTTATTCTCAATAATATAGTTTAAAGCCAAATTAATATCACCATGTTTTATATAAAATTCTAATAATCCCAAATGGCTGCCATATCTACTCAAATAATAAACGCATTCATTGAAAAAAACGTTATGGATCGGCGGTCTAGTCGAATGTGATTTTGAATCACACTCTACTGGTTGGTAATAATATTTCGATGAAATACTCTCTAAATTTTTCAGCTTATTAAGAATACAAATCGCAGATTCCGATTGGTTGTAAGTAAAACTTTGATTTAGCGTCAAACAAGATCCAGACAGTTTTTCTTTGTCATTTTCTTTGATAATTTCAGAATCAATTGCTCTAGTATTCGATTCCAGAATTTGTATTATTTCATTCAATAAAGGAGGGTTTTTTGTGGGCTTTGTTTCTGATAAAGCGCTAAGATTAGATGCTTTAGAAAAATTTCTGGATCTGGAAAAATTGTCGATACTGTCACATGATATACTATATTCAGATAAGTTGTCGTAGTGACCTGTTTTCTCAAAACATCTTTGGAACTTTTCTCGGGCCAGTTGCAAACTGCCTGCTTTAAGACAGCTCTTGCCCCACACGGCAAAGACTCCTAAAATTAATAATAAAAACTAGAAAAATATTTACATTAACACTAGAAAAAATACTTTTTAATCAAGATTAGTTATCGTGCTGTTTAACATAATAACATAATTACCAAAGAAAAACGAGTTCAAATTAAAAGTGAAAAATGTTAAGTAATTTTAACAGTGTTTTAATTAAAGACTAAACAGATTTTTAATGAAAATTTATTAAAGACCGTCAGTTTTTTTTTATAAATATGTCCAAATTTATGAGTAGTTTCAGGAAATATTGCGACAACTTCACCCACAATGCGTCGGAGCGGGAAACACTACACCAGATTCGAAAACGAATTGGAGCTTGACGTGTCGCAATATATCTCAAAACTATTCTACCGTAATTCCCATATACCTGTGTTATCTAAGCCAGCTTTAGTTGAAACTTCCAGTGCCAAATTCCATTGTTCCCTTTCCAAAAGTTTGTCTCTTAACCGTCGCAATACCGATGCGTCAATATAAGGCCCTTGGGAATATGTATTCGACATAGGAAGTAGACTTAAGCAACCTCTCTCAGCTAACAAACTAAGTAAATCAGCTTGAGAGAGAATGCGATCAGCCAGAGAGGTACCATAATGTAGAGTGCATTCGATAGAAGACATCTTAGCGGCCATAGCTAAAGATCTAGAAAATATTTTTTGATTAGTTTCTAGATAATATTCTTAATGTCTTCATCGAGAATAATAGAAATTTTGATATATTACCAACGTTATTTTATAGACTGCGCACCAAAATTAACGCATAATTTTAATGTTTCGATTTTTGTGACAATATACATATAATTCTTACCTCCGGTATATTGTAAAGTAAATTGAAAACATGATAGCAGTTCTTCATTTTAATTCCAATTTAGTTTGGTTTGAATACGTTTGGCTAAATCTTCAAAGGCGCTTTTCAAGTTATTAAGTGTTTTCCCTTAAAATGAACCACCAGCAGCAAGAAAATCGAAATTTGTCAGAATCAGATTGTATTAGAATCGTTACTCTTCGCGAAGAAGGATACACTCAAGTTGAACTCGCTGAACGGTTTAATGTCACTCAGTCAACCATTTCAAGAGTTTTAACACGTTTTGCTGTCACTGGGAGTAACTCAAGAAGACCCGGTCAAGGCCGTGGAAGGGATACAACTCCCGATCAAGACCGGTTTTTGAGACTTCGTACACTGAGACAAAGATTTGTTACCAATCATTCTCTACGAAACTAATTTTTGGATCGTTATAATTTTAGAATAAAGAGAAGACTTACCGCAGATAACCTGCGCCCTGGAAGGGCATCCACTGGCACATTATTGACCAGAGATCATAGAAGGCAAAGATTGCATTTTGCGCGTGAATAATGAAGATTGGGGAAGAATAAACAGAAGGCATGGGGAACGTTACACACAGTGTAACATTATAGGGACTGTACAGTATGGTGGCGGCTCAGTAATGGTGTGGGATGGGATTATTTGGAGGCTCGTACAGCGTTAGTTAGGATAGATAGAGGGCGGCTTACAGCACAAAGGTATATTACAGACATTAGAAAAGCATGTCTTGCCATTTGCACCATTTATTGGGGAGAATTTCATGCTTATGCATGATAATGCAAGACCACATGTTGCAAGAATTGTGCAACAATATCGTCAGGAGGTTAGGATTTCTGCCATGGTTTGGCCTGCGAGAAGTCCCGACCTCAACCCGATAGAACACGTTTGGGACATCGTAGGAAGACGACTACGACAAGTACCTAACCCACCAAACACATTAGATCAACTGTTTTTGCGATTGGTTGAAATTTGGGATCAATTTGTTAGATCAAATAAGAACGGTAATTCTTAGTATGAGAGATCGTTTTCAAGCAGTAATAAACGCTAGAAGAGGTAATACTATTAGATTAATTTTTTTAAACTTTAACATTTTTCCATTTTGTTATTTTTTATGTCAGTCTTATTGCAATACATTTCTCGTAAAAAAAATGTTTCTTATTTCAGATGTTCTAAAACCAACCTTAAAAAACAAAAGAAAAGCAAAAAAATTATTCTTTGCTGCCGAAATTATAATTTTAAAATTATGCGTTAATTTTGGAGCGCAGTTTAGTTTGAAGGCCAATTTTTATTTGTTTTCACCTAAGGCGTATTCGAAAAACATTTAATAATAGGTCTGTTCCAACAATAATCCGAAACCAGTCATAGGCACCAGGATTCTGCGCAGTATATAATTTGCGGTCCTAATAATCTACTGCGCATAATCCTGGTGTCAATGACTGGTTTCTAATCATTATTGGAACCTATTGTTATTTTGACAACATGTCAGTGAATTGTGGCAATGATTAAACGTTTATTGTCTCAAAATAAACAACAAAGGAAAAACTCGTCCGTGCCACAGAAACTACGAGCGACAATTTCCCATCTGAAAACAACTACTCCTTTGGCTAATACCGCAATGGGATTGCATTGTATAAAAAGATAAATAGCAAAAATAGAAAATAATTTTCAACACTCGAACTTTGATTTTGCTTCCTAAGAAGTAGTGTTTCCAACTTAGCCGATTTATGGCTAGATTTATCCGATTTTATTAATGTTTAGCTGCAAACATTATTAAATAGCAGGTGGTAGATTTTTGACAGAAAATTGCAATCCCAGCAAAAAATAAAGATTATTAAATTTTAGAAATATTAAAAAATATGCAATAAGCGAAGTAAATTAAAAAAATAATAATAATATACAATGTATTGTGTTCATAGAACTATTATGAATTACTAAGTTTATTTTGTTAATCAAACATGCATTATTAATGCAAGCATTAATCTAAATGTTTTATTGGATTTTGGTCTAGTTATTTCAGTATGGGTGACAAAAAAAAAACAAATAAAGGCGGATTTAGCAGATTTTTGACATTTGTTTTGTTTAGCAGAAATTTTATTTTGGTGTTGGCAAGACTGCTAAGGAGAAAGTCATTCTTGAACCGGTTTCGTCCTAATTAGCAAGAAATAAATTAGTAAATTAGTCAGTCAGAATTGGAAGTTATTTCCGTTTACTGTCTAGTTTGTACGATTAAAGTGTTATAAAATCCCAATCATTTATTTATATTTAGAATATGCAAATATGATGTTTGTTTATGGTTTTTGGAATGGAAATAATAGAGCTGCTGTTGAAGAATATCGTTAACAGTTTCCATATCATAGTAAAAAGTTTTTTTATTTATTATGCTATAACTTGGAAACAAGTTAAAAGCGGTAAAGAACATTAGTTTTTTCTTTAATTTCACCCGTGTAATACACTTGTGACGAAGTCACTAAATTTTCCGCTATTTTAATTATAAAAATGTTAATTTCCGCATGTTAGCGTTCTCAAGAACCCCCGTATTTTTATATCTTAAAAATGTCCGCTTCTAAACATTTTTGAGAGCCCCGTCGTTCAAAACATTTCATTATTTACTGAAATTCGAATCCAGCTTTAAACGTTCAACATTTATGTAAATTATCTGGTCAATTTCGCAAATGTCAAAAGGAATTTCCGAATTATTAAAAGCATCCGTCTTTCTGGTTCATATTTTTATTATTATTTTTTGTGGCAATTTATTATAAATAAAGACCAATATTATTTGGGTTCCGTGGTTACCGTTTGTTTTTATTTTTGTTTGTTAATCATATTCATATCGCTTATTTTCAAGGTATTTTTATTGGACACAACCTGAACTGAATGGATTATGTATTTTTTGTCTACGTTGATGGTAGATAATATAACAATTTCAACTAACACATAAAATTTTGAATTGCATAAATAAAAAAATATAAATTAAATATGGTTTTACGTTTTATATTAAAAAAAATATAATGCTTACTTTAACATTTTGATAACCAGCAGATAATCTATTTCTTGAATTGGCTCTTGACTTGGTTGAAGTAATTTTAACATTATGTTGCACTGATCCAGTAGGAATCTGAAACACAGTCACATAATATAAGTAGAGGTAATTAAAAAGATAAGCAATAATTTTAAAATGTGAACTCTTTGAATTGATATTGCCTGTTATCATTAACGTATACATAAGCTATGCTTTTTTTTTAAATCGTGGTTCGTTAGTGGGCTTAGCCAAGATTTTGATTATAGGGAAGGGGATCGTGAATTCTTGACTAGTGAGATAGAATAGAACCGAGAAAAAGTAGGAGACAGAAAATCCATTTCCAGTAGAACCAAATATTTCTATTAATATTTTGTAAGATAATTGGAAGGGCGATGATTCCACATAAAATTGAATGACAGTGACACGGTATAATTGTTGGTTCTGTGCAAATAAATGGGGTGTAATCAAATATTAATATGTAGCTGCTTGTCTAAATTAAAATTATTCTTCGCTGTAGTCCTAAATGATTATTACACCCTGTAGTATTCATGACTCATACTGTTCAGTACAAAAAACTTCCAAGATAAAACAATTTCTATATAACCAACTGCGGTATGCGAGTGACTGATTTCATTATTTGTTTAATGGCCTTTAACAAAATTTTTAGTGTTTAAGGATCAAAAGTGTTATAAAAAAGTGTTGAAAGGAGTAAGTGGACAAGAATTTTGAAAGTGAATTGGAAAGCGATAAAGAAGGTATATTGCCAAGTTGTTTTACTTTTTTATTCCTTATAAAGGTGGGGTACTTAACACCAATAATTAAGATTGACTTCTGTCTCTTCCGAAAAATTTATGTACGTTAGGAATGATTGACTTATGTATCTTCCGAAAAAATTAAGTACATTAGGAATGATTGACTTATATCTCTTCCGAAAAAATTAAGTTAGTTAGGAATAATTGACTTATGTCTCTTCAAAAAAAAAAAAAATTAAATACATTAGGAATGATTGACTTATGTCTCTTCCTAAGGTAGTTTCTATGTAAGTAATTGACTTATAATAATACTTTATTGCTTCCAAAACATTTAGGTTTACAACACGGGTTTGGGTTTTACAAAGTATATACATTTGTAGATTATAACCTATATAATATAGAAAAGAAAACATAATATATAAGTATAACTAAATAACTAAATCATTTCCCAAGTAACAATGCGAAAATCCTCTCACTTATTACAAACTTTCTAGAACGTTCTGTATACAGATGGATAACAATAATTTAATTTAGTATACAAAAATCAAATTAAAAAAATAATTCGTAACGAAAATGGTATTTCCACAAAGTACGAATATAAAAAATAAATCAGTGAGACTATTCATTTAAAATAAATGCCCTAAATTTTAATATATTCCATATATTATTTTCATATTTTCAGTTGTTGTCCAGGGCAGAAACTGTATTATATTGGGCAATCAAAAAGCAAGTGGTTAAGAGTTTCATATTCATTCATGTTATATACAACAGTGCATAATTCATCAAGACTAATAGAATAGTAGTTGCCGTTTAGTGTAAAATAAAGTTTAAAACCGTAAGACAAATTAAATTAAGTACATTAGGAATGATTGACTTATGTCTCTTCCGAAAAATTAAGTATATTAGGAAAGATTGACTTATGTCTCTTCCTAGTAAATTCCTATCTAAGTAATTGATGTCGTCTTAGTTTATATAATATATACCTACAAAGGTTAACAAAAATTATTTTACGTTACATACGTCCATGTAAACGAAAATCCAGTGTATATGGATTTAAAAAATCGTTTTTCCAAATTCCTCGGAATTCACCCAAAATCTATCAACTCTTTGGAAAACGAAACACGCGAAGATATATCCATAAAATGGAATTCATACAAAAGGTAGACAAACATGTACTTGAATCGCTAAATAAAAAATATCCTACAGCTAATAATTGCAAGTCTCTGAATGCACTGATTATGAACAAGGATGTAGAAATGTTTCTCTCTAGACAATTTAAAAAATGATCGTTTTTTGACAGAACTACAAACTTTTTTGATTCAGAAAAACCTTTTTCAGAGTGTACCTACCTATATAATAAATAATTATTTAGTACTTGTACCTACTAATTGACTACAAAAAACAGCAATGAATTTAAATTCATGTTTAAATTTGTTTAATATGTTATTTATAAATTATAATTTCGTATTAATACTTTGATTATTTGCTGCTAAATTATTTAGGTACCTACTTTAAAGTAGTCGCAGTCTTAAGGTATTTTAAACAAATAAATTTCTGTTAATTTGACTAATATTAATTTAATATCAATAAATATTGGAAAAATAAACTTTCAGTTTTATCAGTGTAGGTATCCTGATACAGAATCATCGAATGTAGATGCATTTACTATAAAATGGGACCAGGAACATTTCTACGCGTTCCCTCCATTCTCTCTAGTAGATAGTAAAAAAATAATAATAATTAGTGATAAGTCTGCGGGAATAGTGGTGTTCTTTCCAGTCTACTGCCAGACTACATCGATGGTTGGGATATTATTCGGAATTCGTTTTTAAATAGAGGAATTCCCAAAGAAGTTCAACTAGCCTCTTTAACTGAGAGTTCATTAAAATAATATAGTCAATGTTTAAAAAAGATAGGGATCGTTTTGTCTAAAAAATAAACTATAATCCGTTTGAATACAAATTAATAAGAGTAATAATTTTCAGAAATACAAAAATCTAAACTATAATTTTCTTCAATAAATACACATAGATCATCACTATCAATAATTTTAAATAAAGAGGATGGTGCGATTCTAAAGAGATTTATTAAGGGTATATATTTTAATCTTAATCCTCACCAGCCAAAATATCGAACTACTTGGGACCCTGATTATGATATTTAAAATCTTTATATCATTTAAAAAATCTGACACTAGAAATTTTAAGTTACAAACTAGTTACTTCAATGGCATTAATTTCTGCCCATAGAATGCAGACTATATCAAAGATTTTGTTAGGAAACATTGATAAAAAGGGGGATGGAGACATAGAAATACATATATATGATAAAAATTAATATATCTTTACTGAAATTTCCAGAACAACCTAGTCTATGTGTGGTAAAAACCTTAAAATACTACTTGGAAACAACCAATAAACTCAGACCACGAACAAAACTATTTTTAACGTGGAATAGGCACACACCACGGACCTCTTCTGTCGAGGTGAAAATATAGACGGTATTCGAGCCACTGTGAGCTGGAATGTTTTCATAAAATTTTACAAGCTGTTAAACAACCAAAAATTAAGTACTTTTTCTCTTGATACATCCTACAGGGTGTAATAATCATGTAGGACATCAGCGAAGAATAATTAACAGATTGATCGACTTACCTGTACGGATGAACGATCCAAATTATTCGTTGTCCGTAATGATTATTACGTCCCACCCTTATCCCCATCCCATCGCAATCTAATAAATCAAATAATGCAATGAATCACATACCGCAGTTGGTTATATAGAATTGTTTTATCTTGGAAGTTTTTTGTACTGAACAGTATGAGTCATGCATACTACAGGGTGTAATAATCATTACGGACAACAACCCGAATAATTCGGATTCATCCTTACAGGTAAGTCGATCAATCCGTTAATTAATTTATGTGCTTTTACTTAATTTTATAGTTCCATTTTTGAAATTTTTCTGATACTATTTGTATGCTTTTTGTATTACCAACAATTATGTAATTTGACTTTATTCTATTAAACCACCTAATAGATGCAATTTGTAACATTTCGCATTATGTAATTAATACCACTTTAACTATTTACTTTTTCCAACACCTACTCTTGTATTACAGGCTTGATAATGTCTACATAGGCCGAAACCTGGCTTCCATTTTATTGTGGAAATTATTTCAGGTAGTTTTATTGCTATTGCATTTAAGATCACATTTGAGAAAAATGGATAATATTTCTTATTCATAATACCTAAAGCTCGATATACTCACTTTGGATATTCGATTGTTTTAGAATGATATTTCATAAGGGATAAACACAGTGAAACACTGGGTGCATGTTCATATGAAAACTCTTCTCTAACTATTTTGTTGTGTGTTGAATCATCAGTAAGTAACCAGTAATCATAGACAACGGATTTTGATGAAACAGAATCATTATATTCTGATAGCTCACTTTCTCCTACTGTTTGACGATAACAATCTAAGCATACACGAACTAAAATATCTCCATAAGTAGGAACCTACAAAATATTAATTTATGTAGATTTTATTGATAAATCTTCAATTTCTTTATAGAATATATAATTTATTTTCTGTTAGTTTAAACATCTAATTTTATTATAGAACGGAAACTCTTTTTGAGAGTGATTTTGTGTAATGAAATTAATGGTAGAGCTGGGCCAAGATGAGATTGGTACAGCCACGTGCTCGACCCTGCGCGAAGGTGTGACGTCAGAGGCGGACGTATAGTAATTTATATTACCTCTTCTATTTTAAATTTTGTATTATGATTAATTACTAACTAGGTACTACGATGTGAATTTTATTCTAAATAAATTTCCTTTTTGTAAGTGTTTATAAATAATGATAATAAAATAAGACGGTATTAAAATACTTATACAGGGTGTACCAATAAAAACTTCCAGGCCGGATATTTGGTAAGTAATAGAGATATTTTAATTCTGTAAAAGCCAGTTCACAGAGCACTAAAGGAGCTTCAGTTTTAGATATAAATTGATTTTAAATATGTAGGTCAATATGTAGATGGCGCTACGCTCAATAATTTTTTTTCGATAGGAGGATCATTCTTGTAAAAAATGCATTTTCAAGCAGATTTTGTTCTATGAACTAATTCGATAAATCTAGCCATTTTTGATATACAGAGTGGGTCACTCAAAACAGTTTCATCCTGTTTTTCAGCATTATTCATTGGATTTTAAGAAAATGCTAATACAGGTCGATTTTTATTTCAAATTAAAAATATTTTTACAATACAGACATCTGTCATGTGTCAACCCCCTCCCTTGCACTTCTCCAAGACCTTAATTTTAAATGGGTAATGTACCATGAAAAGGTAATTTAATGGGGGATTCAGAAATATTTCTGTACATTGCGTTACTTAAATTTTATCGCCTTCTAGCAGGATAAAAACTACTACGTAATATATAGTCTGATACTACAATGTGAAGTACATCATTAAAAGGGTAATTTTATGGGGAATTTAGAAATGTGACTGTCCATTGCGATACTTTTAATTGCATCGCCCTCTATCAGGATAAAAACTACGTATTATAAAGTGTGGCACCTTATTTGAAAGCAAATTTAATTACTAATTCAATGTACCACATAACATTAATATAAATATCTTCCATATTGCACTTGCAATAGTTTGAAAATTAGTCAGGCATTATTTTAAACATTAATATTAACTTTATTTTGTTACAAGTGCAATATGGAAATATTTATATTAATGTTATGTGGTGCACTGAATTAGTAATTAAATTAGCTTTCAAATGAAATGTCACACTTTATAATACGTTACAGGATTTTTATCCCGATAGAAGGCGCTAAAATTAAAAGTATCGCAATAAACAGTCATATTCCTGACTTCCCCATAAAATTACCTTTTCAATGATGTGCCGTACATGGTACATTCCTTATTTAAAATTAAGTGGAAGGGAGGGTGTTGGCACATGACAGATGTCTGTATTGTAAAAATGTGTTCATTTTGGAATAAAAATCGACTTGTTTCAGCATTTTCTAAAAATCCAATGATTAATGCCGAAAAACAAGATGAAACTGTTTTGAGTGTATATCAAAAATAGCTAAATTTATCGAATTAGTCTATAGAACAAAATCTGCCTAAAAATGCATTTTTTTACCTGCGTCATATAAGAAAGATCCTCCCATAAAAAAAAGTTGAGCGCAGCGCCATCTACAAATTGACCTATTTAAAATTAATTTTTATCTAAAACTGAAGCTCTCTTAGTGCTCTGTGAACCAGCTTTTACAGAATTAAAATATCTCTATTACTTACCAAAATATCCGGCCTGGGAGTTTTTATTGGTACACCCTGTATATTACAAAAATAAACATAGACATAAATCTAATTTTCGTCCGATTCTAAATCAGAGATATGTTGTACTCCTAAACTAACGTCACTGTCTTCATCTTATGACCAACTTTCATCCGATGATCCAGTATTCACTGTAAACCTTAAATGGTCCATTGCGGAGTCCAAAAAATGTTCTTTTTTAATTTGTGTGGCTTCATATGTTGACCCACTCTTCTACTTGCAATGTCGCAAACTTTCAATTGGGTTGAACTCAGGGTGATAGGGTGGAAGCCGAAGGACTTTGTGACCGTGTGCCTCCAATAATCTGTCTAATTTAAAAATTGCCGGAAATCAGTATTTATTATCTTTAATAATTTTGTACAATTCCGGTTTTGTCATTGATTCCTGAAAAGGTATGTCTTTTTCTTTCAGCCATTTTATCATGGCTAATTTGAAACTCGCTGATGTAATATTTCGTTCCACAGTTACATTGTGCCATTACAACAACAAAAACACAATACTTATATGTAAATATAAATTACAAGGCACTATAATAATTATATAAAATTGTCACTTTTCGCACTCTGTTCACTTTGTATATACTCGACCCAGGCTACGCCACTGAACGACTAAATTTGGCTTCGCCGAGTGGCCGTCGCTAGGCAACAGCCAGTGCGCAACTTTTGTTGTCGCCATGCTGTGTACCAATCTCAACTTGGCCCGGCTCTATCTTCCTGTTTACACACTACTAAGGTTCGTTTCAACAAAAGTTAATTAATTCATTGTGAAAAATGGAAATTTCGAATCGTGAATTTTGAGTGATGATTTCTTATAATTTTAGATACGATCTAACACCGCAACAATGAGTGGAAAACTTAGTTCGTTTTTTTTTGGGATGAAGCATCATCCAAAACTATGGTTTACATGGTTTTCAGAGTTCAAGCGTGGAAGGTCGTTCAAGCACCTCTGTTGTCGCGTAAAATGATTATATAAGATCGGCATGTGACATAGTGGGATAGAGGCATCCTTAGACTTAGCAAGAAAAAGCTAGAAGATTTGAAGCTGGTCATTCAAATTCTGTATTATATCATCGTAACGTATGACGAATCTTGGATATATTCATAATAGCCAAACTAAATATCAATCGAGTGTATGGCTGTTTCAATATGATCTTAAACCAACAATAGTTATGCGTTCAAGAAGCATTTTGAAAAAATATGAATGGTTGTTTATTAAAAACTAGTATTACACTGCTATACTTCAATTTTGATTGCGGAAATTATCGTTGAAATCAGAAGAAGCACTATAAGCCGTCGAATCATTCTGCATCATGACAATGTAAGCGCTCAGGGTCGTGTGTGCCTTCTTAGATTTAGAAGGATGGTTTGACAACACGCCGCACAAATGCGTCAAAAGAGCACTCGCATACAGAGGATTAGATAGCAACACATCCAAATAGATGGCTCCGCTGCTATCTACAAGAATTGCGGACACAGATCCATCTCCATCTGAACGACCAGAGGCTGTCCACAAGGAGGACTTCTATCCCTACTAATGTGGAGCCTAACCGTAGAACTTCTATGCATACCTCATCAAGGTTATGCGGACGACATACAAAGAGGACTAAAACAGATCAAGAGATGGTGTCACGGGCTGGGACAGCACAAACAACACCAAAACAACCAAGTAACCTTTTCAAGGAAAAGAGAACTTAATCTCAAAACCGTCAAATCAAAAAATGCTAACATTATTTACCTATAGAAGAACGAAAAAGAAGTAAAGTTTTGTGAAAAATCACAGAGCTGGGCTGCAAGAAAAAATGGACCCAAGGATCCATCGTGCTTGCAACCGAAAGATATGTTATTTAGTGGTATAAGGATGGTGCCAAAACCGTAGAAGGAACTGGAACAGAAGCGTATGGGCCTACAACCAGGCACTCTGAAAGTTGGGGAAAATATGCAAGCATCTTCCATGCGGAAATTCACGCCATTGAGAAGTGTATCCAGTTTAACATCAATAGAAACTATCATAGACAAAAGATTATCATCATGTCCGATAGCCAAGCAGCCATCAAGAGCTGATCTCTTACGTAATCAACTCAAAAATGGCCTGGAGATGCCTAGAGAAACTAAATGAACTATGCGAGGAAAATACAGTTATTCTAACTTTGGTCCCAGGACACAACGGGGTAAAGGGTAATGAGGTTGCAGACAGTCTCGCAAGAAAAGGGGCTCATACATCCTTTGTACGACCTGAGCCGTTTTGTAGTAATAGCAGTAACAGAAGAGATTAAAAAATAATTGGGAAAAAGAAGAACCGACAATTGGAACGATCTCTTCGGCCCAAAAGAGTCCAAGATACTTCTTCTGAGTGACTATAATACCATACAATATTATAACATTTTATCTATATAAGCAAGAACATGCTACGCATAGTTACCGGACATTACCGACTTAAAGGACATCTCAGTAAACTGGGACTAGTAGAAGATATGAGTGAGGAGAAGGACGAAACCTCCATTCACATTCTGGCTGAATGTGTAGCACTCCAGAATTTAACGACACTATACTTAGGAGCATACCTGATAGAAGTGGCGGCTCATGCTTTAACACACAGGTGGTATCAGGCCAGTGTATCACGCTCACCAAATTTTGATCGCTCCCAAACAAAAAAAAGTGCCAAACACGCAAAATAAAAAAAATGCATCTGTTGAAGCTTGACGAACTAGAGGTGGAATCCTTCTACGTTTTTGTGATTTCCAAATCGGAAAGATGTCTTCCAAATTCTTTGATTTAAATTTTGTCCTAAACAGTATTTTTATTTATTATTATACAAAACGCTAATAAAACATTAAACTTATGTGGCTCGGCTCCCCGATGCACTTACGGAAAACATGCGACTGAAATACCCAAAAAAACTAATCCGAGCCTCCCGATCAGGAGGCTCCCTTTAAAACGTATTAAACACATACTTTCTGCATGTGTGACGTAATGGGTTTTTCAATATATTACTAAGCTAGCGGCCTGGCCGTTGTGAGATGTGTTCGGACGGAATATAGTCTAGTTAGTTGAGTCAGTCGCTTGAATTATTTGTTGTGTCTTGGAATAACATGTTTTCCGAGCTGCTCAGTCTCTTGCCAATGTTTTCATCACATCTACTGTCTTTCCTTTTTCTGTTCCTATTTCTTTAATTTGATCTATTCATATACTTCTTTGTCCTCCTCTTATTGTTTTGGTGTTTTGTCGAAATTAAAAACATTCCATTTACAAATGCAAAAATATTTTTCATTTTTTTAAATACATTTTTTTCTGAACAGTAATCAAAATAGCGGAAAGATTAACTGTAGGGGTTCTATTATGATAAATAAAATATATTTAAAATTATCAACAATAGTCGTATTTTTTCAATTTTCATATTTTATCAAAATGAAAAAGTATGCTTCTATTGGAAATTGAATCTGCGTCGCGACATGCAAAGTTGATAAAGTTGAACACTCTATAAACTGAGCCATCAGTTTATGTCACATGAATTTTTCTAATCAAAGATTTATATCAATCAGAAAAAACAAAATAATGTAGTTACTTTAAAATTATTTTAATAATTTGTTAAAAATAAATATCTAGGATCTAGTTATAAAAATTAGTGTTAACAATTTAATCATCAAATAGATTTTACTATTAATATGGGCATTACCTATGTAGATCAAATTAGAATTTATGCGTTCGATGTATTTGACTGCTGATGCAGAAAGAAGATTCATATTCACACACGGATGGAAAGTAGATTCATATTCACACATGGGTTGAAAGTAGATTCTTATCCACACACGTGTGATATAGGGTATTTTTCATAATAATGAGAAAGGTGTCCACTTTCCTAAGTGGTCATGTTTTGTTTCACATTTCCCGCGAACTTTAGCAATGCTCCCTCGTAGAATACGGACAGATAGAAAAATAAAGTTGATACTTACCAACATTCGTTGCAAAGAACAGTTATAACAAACAACTCGACCGCATCTTCTGCAGTGATGCCTGCGATTGAACATGGAAAATACAATTTTTTGGCAACACATACATTCTAATACTTCATTATTAGACACCCAATCGTCTTTCATTGGCACTTCATCAGGCATAACAAAGTTCTTGCTATCAGAACCGAAATTCAACGAATCTAAAGACTGCATCAATTTATGTTCGGGAGTTCTTAAAAGTCTTGGATTTGGTTGAGTTATTATACGAAAATCAAGACTTTTCTCAGCATAGATTCTTAAAACTTCGTCAATCTTTTCTACTGAAATTACTTCTTCATTAAATTCCGTTTGAGATATTTCAGATTTCAAGATATTCAGTACAGATGCCAGTTTATCAATTTTGGTATTCATTATTAATATTTCAATTATACTAACTGGTTCATAAAGAAGACAAAGTAGTTGGTCTTGTTCGTTTTGTGCAAAAACCGATAGCATCTTTAAACTGATCTCTACATTCTTTAAAGAATCATTGTTAACGTTATTTAACAGATAATCTACTACGAATTGCAGGTGTTCAAGTTGTCGGAGTAATTTTATCAAATTATAACAAATCCTCATACTGTGGTTAAATGGTAGAGTGTCTAATAAGAGTTTTACCGAATCAAATACAGTGATATTGTCAAATATTCGTATTAGATAATGTTCGTTAATTTTTTCCAATAAAGCTTCACTTGGTGTCTGAAGGTCAATAAAATCCAACAAAATATTGATCTGAAAAACATCGTCAGATTAAAAATTATATACATTTATATTGATACTTCTTTCAATTACGAAAACTAGGCGAATTACTATTGTATCTTTCATTAGATCATAAGAGACTGGGTTGGAGGTAATTAAGAATCCTTCGCGGACCTAAATTGAAGAAATTGGAAACACTTTAACATTTTATTAACATCTCAAAATCATTGTTAGTTATTTATACCTACAATGTCGTCAATCTTACAGAAAAATCAATTACATTAAGAGAAAAATTATAAGAATTGATTAAGACAATATTTTAAAATTATTATATAGGTATACAAAAAATACATGTTAGATTTATAGAATTTAATTTTGGTGATACATTTTTATATACGTTATAGCGATATAAATAGAGTTATAAATGGCGCTACGACACAAAAAATTAGTCATCTCAAATGATTTAATTACCTTTTAAAAATTATGCTATATTATATTAAACAATAGAAACATTAAAAATACATATAATCAATAAAAAATAACTTAGATGAAGGAATATTAAGATGGTTTGGACCTTTTTATTATAGTCCTCACACAGTAAGTCTGTGAAGAGTATTATGCGCTTGGTTCCGTCCGTCCGATGTTACGTTTTTTATCCGGATAACTCAAAAACGAAAAATGATATCAATTTGAAAATTAAAGGAAAAATCAAGCTCTATATGGGGAAGAAGCTAATTTATTTTGAAAATTATCTAAATAAAAATGGGGGGTGAACTGGGGTTTAAATATAAAAAAAATCTATATGTATAATTAAGTAAAAATATTCTTACGTCGTTAGATGCTAAAAGTTTATCAATCACAAGTTCCTTGTTACTGTCTGCCATTTTATAAGCCGAGTACCAAGACGATACATCAAGTATACTTTTAAGCTGAAAAATATGAAAAAAATCTTTAATTACCGAAATAGTTTTTTTTTTCAGTTTACATACAAGGTTTATAAAATTTTCAATAAGCTACAATTATTACTAATTCGTTTAAAAGAATAAATCGTAAATTTTTATACTATAGGTGAGAAGAAAAAACTTATAAATAAGTTGATAATAAGTTTCTCTGAAAATATATGGCAACGACGAGATGAATAATGTGTATTAATCTCATTAATTAAAACTCATTCCACAAGTCTATTATTGAAAACAGAATTTCAGAAATGTCTTATTATCATTTTTGTATTTTTTATGGTCGTTTCTTGCCTTACAAATGGCAGATCATTTCCTTTGCGCAGGGTAATTGTTTTTTATTCTTGTAAATTAACAAAGTGAAGGCTTTTCAATGCTTCTTGGCTTTCGTATAATTGAAATTAGTTATGGAGAAAATGTTCCCATGGCAACGGTTATCATAGTAACGATTAAGCTACGTGGCTTGAGTGAACATGGCAGGGACGATACAGTTCCGTCACTATAGGGTGGTAGCTGCTATAAGTACACCTATCAGTTACGCCACTACCACGTTTCGAAGTGATTAAAATGCTAATAAGTATTTTTAGGAATAAAAACATCGATTTAAGGGTTTAGATAAAATATTGTTTCTATTATTTTGAGTTTTAGATTGTATGAAATTGTTTTTTTATTGTGTGACTCTTTAATTTTTTTGTTGAACAGTTTGCAGAGTTAATTTTAATATATAATTTGGCTCGGAAATTTAATAAAATATGTATAAAATGATATACACTCAAGTGAGAATTATAAAAGAATGGAACGATTCACAGGCATTTGTTGTTCTATACATAATATCTGTGGTACAAGTCCACATACTTGGTGGAAAATTACTTTCCACATCAATTAAGGAATATAATTTTCCACTATGTATTCACTTAATAATAATAATAATAAAAAAAATCGCCTACTTCGTGCGGTTCCCAAAAACGAAGGTCAAAAAATATTCTTGATAAAGGTCCGACACGCCCAACATAGGGCGCGGCCATTTTGATTCCTATGCCACAGTTTATAGCTAAAGAATCAGATCGCTCACTCTGCGTCGGCACTTTTGATCTCAATGTTCCAGTTTATACACTGCGCAACTCGGATAATAGATTATATGACAACCGCCTATAATAAAACAGCAGTCTTCTGCGTATCCTGAATTTGTATCCCTGGAGGGGATGTTATTTTGGAACTTTCAACTGATCCGAGTGAGCTGATTCTTTAGCAATAAACTGTGACTCCAAAAATAATATTCACTGACAGCAGCAAGCAAAATATCAGGTGCGTTTTAATCATCCGCTTCTGCTTCTGGAATTGTCCTATTAAAAATATTGCGCCAAGATGTAGGCAACACGTAATAAGGGATCAAAATGGCGGAGTTTTATATCTCCTTTTAAAAGGCACTCAGAAAGCTGCGCAGTGCGACCATTCTCCGTATAGTAAAATAAAATCAAAGTATGTGGTTATAACGCTGTATAAGATTTTAATCAAAATTATATATAGTAGGCACTCACAAAAATAACCAAAAATTCAATTAAAAACAGAGGAGAAAAAAGAAGAAAAATGATTTTAATTAAGCACGCATGCGCGAAAGTAAAAGTTCGTATTTTATTTAGGAACTATTAGAACTAATAACAAACATGTTTTGAACAAGTTTTTAATCTTACTGAAACACCAAACAAGTTCAATTTGTTTGGAACTTTGCTCATACTAAATATGTTAGGAACTCGCTTCGGGAACAAACCTACTGCTGTTAAGTTTTATTAGAAAAGAAAGTGTTACTCAATGAATCTTATTTTAGAAGTGAATTGAGTTCCCATAGTGTGTCATGAATATAAAGCAATAATTATTATAGAGTAGATGAGGCTATTCTACAATTTATGATTAAACTTCCATCTTCAATACTGGAAATACAAGGAACACTTTTGGTCTAAGTGAAGTTGATAAACAGCTTTTAAACAACACACTTAATTTACCATCATCGACCGCAGATAATAATTTGGATGACTTCATTTATATATACCGGAGAATAAAGCCTTCGCTAAAATAAAAGTATGGTCAATTTTTGTCATTGAAAAGCAAGTATTAGTCTCCGACAACACTGAAGCCTGATGGCCTATTGTATTTGACCCATATTAATTCATAGTACCCACTCTATCACCTTAGCCCCTTGTACACGTTTGTGCAAGTCCTTGACAGTTGAAAAGTATATGTTTGGCTGTTTCTGGTTCCTTGTGAAAGAGTTGACACATTATTACACACGCATATTTTGTTCAGGTGTCCCTTTAGAGGGGCATGTCCAGTCCCGACTCCTGTTGTTTTCAACTGGTTCCTATTCATGGAGAGTAGTTCTCCTGTTCTTTTTGAACATGGTCTTCTAATAAAGGTCTTCCCATGTGCTTGTTTTCGGATTTTCTCCCAATAGTTGTTGTGCTTTCTCCGAATCCAGACATTTATGAAACCTTGAACTGTACTTTTTGATATTCCAAGGTTTATATCTGGTGTCAGTATTTCTTCTGACCCTCTCTTTGCGAGTTCGTCAGCCTTTTCATTGTCCTCGATCCCTTGATAACCTGACACCCAAACTAGTTTTATTCTAATTCGGTCTGTCAGTGTTCTCAGTTCTTCGATGCAATTCCATACCAGCTTCGATGTCACTTTCTGACTTGATATAGCTTTAAAGGTCGCCTTGCTGTCTGACATTATTTGGATCTGCTTATTTGCCTTCTATTGTTTGTTCTTGCACATTACAAGAATGTATGAACTTCAGCCTGAAATAATAAAGGAGAATACTCCATCCTCAGTGCCTTCCACGGTCTTTGATCCGTCTGTGTACCAGGTATGTTCCTTAGTTGGGCACTGGGTCCGCTTATCATGATTTCCGTTTTGTTTAGTATTAAAACTGGAGTGTTGAAGGAGAAACGTTTGGTTATGAGATCTGTTCTCATGTCTAGAACGTCCCCTATCACTAACCTTGTGATACTTATGTGACGTATAATGTTAAGATTTACAAAGATGTTCCCTAATCAGTAAACACCTAATATTGCCTCCCCTTGTATCACAAAGTCAAGTGGTGGCAAACCTATTAGTGCTTCCAGTGCTGCTGTGGGGGTTGTTCTCATTACATCCGTTATTCCAAGATAGGCGAGTCTTTGTATCTTGCTTAGTCTCGTTATTGTTGCTCTTTGTTGTGTCTTTGGCCACCACACCAAAGCTACGTATGTTATCGGTCTTCCCACCACATTGTATATCCAATATACCATACTTGGTTTCAGTCCCTATTTTTTCTAAGCTACAATTTGTCTACATAGTTAAATATTAGATATAAAAAGTGAGGTAGCAATACTCGCATTGGTACATTTTTACCTCGGTTGTTGGCGATGAAAAATTTTATCAGTGTCAGTCCAACGTTTATTTAAAAATAACGACATATAATTAATAAGATGTTTAGATTAAAATTGTAGATTTAAATTAAGTAAATTTCAATTAAATGAGTGGGGTTATTGTTCTGGTAATCCAGAGAAATGTCAGAAAAGTGCGAGTTAAAACCTGTATCATCTATAACTTGGCAAAGTATGTATATTATCACCATGAGATTTTGGTTTTTGTTTACTCGTTAGCATGGAAACCGTCGCCAACTTTCCCCATAACTGAAGTCATCTAAACGAAACTTGACTTCTTTATTCTCGCGACGACTGATGTTTGTCAAATTTTGCTATTTGTAATACAAATATTACGGATTCTTGTACTTGGCAAAAATATTTTTAACTCATTCTTACCTTCTCGCACAAAGTAATGTGAAGTAACCACATCTTCAGTTCTACAAGTTTGCCATCTTGCATTCCATCATATCTGGATATTTCCGAGTTAATAACATCCAAACAAAAATATCCTTGCCAGTTCTTCATATGATCCAAGATCATACTTATACGCATATCTCTATTGTTAATAAATAAAACGTAACGATGATACTCAGGTTCCAAAGCATCTTGAATTAGACTAACGAGTACAGTGTCCATCATATTAAAAAAGACGCGATTTTTTTTCATTTGATCTTCTGGGACGCATCTTATTAGATCGAAAATGTCTTTCCAGTTAACAGAGCGTAGCATATCTTCTTGCAATTCTTCTCCCGTTTCAAAACTATCATTAGAATTTTGGCTATAATGAGAGGCTGTCAATGACTCTAGCTGTAGTATCCGTTCGTTTATAAAATCTGACATTTTCTGCACGTTAATTTCATTTTGTAATGCAGTGACAATGACATTATCATTGTAGAGTTGTTTCAAAATGGCAATTTTCTGTAAAGCAAGATAATTCATAAACACTCTTACTCTTACTTCGTTAATATCAATGAAAACTCCTTCTATTGTATACATTTTATTTAATATATAAGCCAACAACCAATTTCTTCTTTGAATGTAAGTTATGATACCCTTAGTTGGAATATAAAGATTATTTTCTGGATACAGTTCTTCTTTTGTAACATTTTCTTGGATATGAAGATTAATTGTTGGAAAACAGTTGCCTACTACATGATACAAATAATCTAATTTTAATTTTCCGAAATATTTTTCGAATTCGCTTGGATCCAAGTTACGTTCAAACAACAATTTTCCCATAAGTTCCGATCGGTTAAAGGTCAGTAAATCAAAGTAAGATGTGTTTTTACCTTTTGAAACAATATCAGAAGTATTTTGTTCTATATACAATATTCTAGCAAAAGCTTTCAAATAGTTATATAATTTCGAAAGATATTTTATGTTTTCAGATAAATTGGCATCGGAGTACTCTACACATAATTTATTGATTTTTAGTACAGATTTATGACTAGGGTGTTTACTGTTCAAGAAACCAGACTCAGTTAATTGCAAATCTTCAATGACTTCATTATAAGCTCGAGATAAAGAATTATAAAATTCTTCTTGTTTTGTATATTTATTTAAATCTATTTTATAGTCGGGTGATGTTAGGATTTCACCAATACTTCGGTTTTTTTCTTTGCCAATTTCCTTAAATAGTTCTAGAAGCTTTTTACAGAATTTGGCATAATTTGATGTTATATTACAATCCAAAGAATTGTTTTCACAAGCAAGAGCTAAAATAATTTCTGAATTTTCAAAATTCTGTGGAAGAGTAATAGCCAAATCTAACATATTCATAAAAACTTCATTATCAGCGGTGAGATGCTTGAAAAAATTGTATTTTTCTGATATGGCGTTAATCCGCTGTTCTATATTTGGATTGAAAATGACAGAGTTCTTCTTAAAGAATTGATCCACAGTTTTGCCAACAGATACCTCTAGTGTTGAGAAGGATATTTTCGGATTCACTTTTTGAATTGTTTTAAGTCTAATTGTTTTCTTTAAAGTATCTCGTAGATTAACCAAATTTTCACAAAATTTAATTTCATTGGTTAAATGAGGATCTTCCAATGCAAATATCTGAAAATAAAAGATAACACATTACTATAAAAAAATAATACTCTTTGTTATTTACAATGGTAACTTTATTTTAGGAGGATAAACATGATTTTTTCTCAGAAATTATTAGAGTTGAGAACTTTTAAAAATTGCTAATTTGGGTAACATTGAAGTTTTTAATTACAAACATGAACATTAAAAAAAATAAATTAGTAAGTTTTCGTTATTTATACTTTTTTTTTTGAAAGCAACTGTACCCGAAATTTTAGAATAAATCAAAATAAATCATTTTTTAATGTTTTTTACGCATTAAGTCCATCACAGAAGCGTGCGAATTTATAACTGTAGGTTTTGCATTTCTGAAAGCAATGGTTTTGAACGTATATGAAGAAACTATTGTATCAGTCTCTTCTAGGTTTAAATTAATACTACAATTCAGCTATTTTTATATAATCTCCTGCATTTCTAACACTTATTAACTTTTCTGATGACAGCGGTCTTTATGGAGGTCTTCAGTCCACCATACCAATATAGAACTCAAGAAATTTTAGAAATAAATCTTTTCTTTCTGGTGGCGATTCGAACCGAGAATTCTTTATGCCCGTTCTCAGTAATTTGTTTAGAAATGAACAACCGCAGGTGGCGGGATGAGCCCTTTGCGACTCATTTTGGAAAAATCATTGCCAAACATTAATGTCAATAAAATAATGACAAAGCTACTCGTTATAAAAATAGGGTATTATCTTAATTATTTGATTATTTTAGGAATTCTAATCATTCCCAAAACATTTTGCATTTGGCCTCCACCTTACAAAATAACTCTTTCTTATGAAGAAACTTTTGTAATATTTGATCCCATAGACAAAGCTGAACTCCAAGATGTTTACGAGGAAGAAATGATTAATAGAGAAGATATGAGAAACTTAAAAGTAGAATCTCACGATGACAAATATTACAGGATTCATCGCAGTTTAAACAATAAAAATATGAAAGAAGAAAATGAAGAACCAGTCAAGAAAAAAAAAGTATTTGAAGAATTCAATCCAGATAAAGAATATCCTGCTCCTTTTAAAGCGGGCTTAGTTGATGATGAAAAAGAATTTATAAACGTAAGTTTTTTTATTGATTTTATTGGGCATAAAGAAAATTATTTAATTAAAACATCGATAATCGATTTTCGATTATTTTCAATTAATTGATTAATTCGATTAATTAAAATAATCTAATGATCGTTTTGGGGTTAAAAATTATTTTTTTTTTGAGGAGCAATTTATGAACGAAACCAATTACACTAGCTTACTTTTAAAATAAAACAATTAGTGTAAAATCTTAAAACATATTATATTTTAATACTCTTTTTTATATATGTTTCCTTAGGAGGGTGAGTGGCTCAGTGGTTAGAGTCTGGACTTGCGAATCGAAGGGTCTACGGTTCGAATCCCACCGATGGCCGGCATTTTTCAATTTAATTGATTTATTTAAAAATAATTCAGCCATTCACTATTGGGTTCTAATCTTATTAACAGTGCTGGTCCTAAAGTGTCGCTGGGACACAGTAACAAGGCCTGTCTGTAGGGGTATTAGCGTACTAGCACTCCTGCACTATGGAGCATTAGACTACTAACCTACATAGAACAGGAGGTTAATGACCTAAGCTGTCGAAGGAGAAAACACCAAAAAAATATTATTTTTTAGGGTTTTTATTAAGTGTAATTAATTGCTTCGTTCGTAGTAACAATCCCTAATTGATTCAGAACTTCTAATTCATAGTTTGAGCGCATGTTCGATTCATAATCAATTATTTTCGGTTAATCGATTAATCGTTATTTCCTATAATCGATTATTTCGATTAATTGAAAATAATCGACAATTTATTTTGATAATCGCCCAGCCCTGCTTACAATCTGATTCTGATCAAATATCTACAACACTATCAAAAACGAGCATTTCATAAAGTAGCTCTTTATGAGATATACGGAGTGTTAGTATATTCGACCGAAAGCGCTCGTTAACTGAATAATTTTGATATAGGAACGTGAACCCTTAAAGGCATTAGTTAAAAGTTTGAAACTTGCCATAAATCAAAAACGCCTTTAAATATTTTTTTTTTTAATTTTGACATAGGAAGTTACATTTTTTTTTAATCGCAGCAAGTACAAAATGATATTATACTTTACGCAACCAGTTGTATAATGTTGAAAAATTCATTATGTCACCAATACACGACAAAATAACCCACTTTCTTGAAATCTAAAAACTAACAAGCAATATTATTTTCTAATTGTCAATAAAAGAATGAAGTTAATCATACGCAACTAACAATACAAGAAAGTAGTAATATTAGTTGCCTAGTTGTAATTTTTTACCAAAACACAATTTTTTAAACAATCTAGTCAATATTAAAAAAAATATTGCATGTAATACGTTATGAAATGCTGTTTTATATAACTGGTTTCATAAATAGCTATTTTCAAACTTGATGACCAATATGATCTTTAAAAAAAGTAATTTTTTGACAACCAATTTTTGAAAAATTTAACCAGTGGTGCGCTGTCAAGGTTAGTAGCAATTTCCCCCTATTTTTTACGCCACTAGAACGAAAAATTGTTTTTTTAAATGTTGTTAATTTTCAGTAACCTTTTATGGAGCTGAAATGAACTCAATATTTCTAAATTCTAATCTAGTAGGCAGTGACAAATTTTTAATAGTTCGCATATTTGACAAGATCTTGGCAGATTAAATTTGAACAAAAAAATATTTAAAGACGTTTTTGATTTATGGCAAATTTTGAATTTTCATTTAAAACTTTTAACACCCTGTGTCTCAGCAACTAAGCGTTTGATAATTCATATCCCTATATCAAAATTCATCAATTAACGAGAGCCCTTTGTGGTAGAGCGTTGTCGGTCGAATATATTAACACTCTGTATAAAATTATTTTTGTAAGGTACTATTTCTTTTTTTTTTTTATTCAGGATGATGTTATATATTTTGACAGTGGAGACGATGATGAATTTCGAAAAAGGAAGAGAGCTGAAAAATTAAACTCCACCAATGAAAATTATGATTATAACAATTTAAAAAATCAATATGATCATGAGCTCCAACAATCTGAAATTTCAAATGACACGGTAAATTATACAAATGTAAAAGAAGATGAGTCAATAAAAGATAGCATTAAGACCCTGTTAAAAATAAATATGGAACCGAAAAACTGCACAGAAGAAGAAACAAAAGGAATAGGTATTAACTTAATTAAAATAACAAAAGTATGTTAAGAACTAATAACATGTCTCCACATTCCCATTCTCTGTCATTGCATACGCCTCATGCCTCATATTAAAGAGGCATAAGTACTTGGATTCAGCTTTTCTGACACTCTAGCTCTGATCTTTAATAGAGTTGATGCCAGTTTGCAAGACCGCTTTATTGGACACATTCTAATCATTTAAATAGATATGGCCAGACGCTGCCCTTAAACTCAATGGAATAAGTGATTTAAGACTTCCTTTTCTCAGCATATGGCACCAAATTAATTTTCGACGATTATTCTTGCTTTAATAGAGAGTTATTGCAAGTTCACTTAAGGTCAGTCACTATTAGTGCCGCTCTTATTTTGACATCTGAGCATGCGCAGATCACTAACTTTAATAAAGATTGTGCCTGTTCTTAATAGTTCATCTTTTTTGTTGTCTATAATATTAAAGAGGCATTAAAAATTATAATTTTAGAAGGTTTAAATGACGATTATATTAAATATTTAATATTAAAAAACTTCTAACGGATACGAATGTCGGCGAGCGCATCCGAAAACTATAAAGTCGCCACTACCTGCTGCCCTTAAACATCTACAATTAAGGACAGGCACAATCCTTAATAAAGTCAGTTTTAGAACATAAACATCTGCGCATGCTTAGATGTCAAAATAAGAGCGGCACTAATAGTGACTGACCTTAAGTGAACTTGCAATAACTTTCTTATTAAGGACATGCACAATCTTTAATAAAGTTAGTGATCTGCGCATGCTCAGATGTCAAAATAAGAGCGGCACTAATAGTGACTGACCTTAAGTGAACTTGCAATAACTCTCTATTGTTAACCAACCTTAATTCTAAAGCGACAGTTATTGAAAGCGGTATTGTACTTTTTAAACAATATCGTAATTATGTAAACTCTGTTCTTTAATTATACGCTAAACAATAAATTGGGATACTACAATTTAATTGGCAAGTCTTTACAGCTCATTACAGGCTTAATTTCAACGGCCTCTAGTACTTGTTATTCAGCCTCCAGTAGTTTTCGTTGGCTACGTGTCCTACTTTTATCGGTATCAGGATCACTTAAATACTGAACAGTTGCTACAAACGTACGACAGTCAGGCATAGAAATAGTATAGAAAGCCGATTCCATATATCAAAAATGAAACCATAAGGAGAAAATAGTGTGTCGGAGCTCATGCGTATAACAGTGCTGGCTCGAACAGGACCGGTGCAAGTTTTTTATTGATCAAACAAATAGTTGGCACGATGTTTCAGTCATATATTTTTAGAGATGATTCTATAAAGAAAACGATGAAAAAAATCTAAGTTAAGGTAAATATGGTTCTGAAAGTGCTTATTAAAGAAAGATACGGCATAAAATATGAATTAGTTAATTTTCGGCAATCATTAGAACTATAGTCACGAGATTTTGCTTGTGATTTGACATCTTATTTGATTTAGTATCATTTTCTACAACTATATTGTTTTGAACTACTTAAAACATTTTCACTCGAACGGCGTACGTGATTCAATTTAAAAATACTTTCCAGAATAAAATCACGTGTTCCGATTTTGACTTCTTTTATTATTAAACACCGAAGTTATATACAAAAACGTTAATCCACAATCTAAATTAGGTACTATCTCAAGAAAATCACTGTTACAATTAATTATTTAACCAAAAACTAAAATACTTTTTAGATTCGTAACCAGAAGTGGAGTGGAACATTTATCCTAATATTGATTTTCTCTCTCCCTACTTAAAGGTAAAACTTAAAGCAATAACAAATTGCCTATCTACTAGGGTCGGTAACTAAACGTATATTCGCTCCGTGCGCGACAGCAGCGCCAATTTGTTTTGGTATTAAAGGACTATTTCTGCCTATACTGACAAATACAATTTTTAATAGAATTCGTAAATAAAAAGTATATATGTTAGTTTTAATAAAAGTATATGGATTTGTGAAACAAGTAAAACATTAATTTATTATTATTATTATTATTATTATTATATATTTTTCCCGCTTAAATTAAAGAAAATTATGTATAATCAATAAAAATCAATAATAAAATATAGACAGGCAACAGTATTTACTGGAAAATGTATGAGAAGTTGCCTAAGTCTAATAAGTTGTCATTGAAGAATTAGCTTATTCTGTCAACATAAAAAAAATACCATTTAATAATAGCGTGAAGTTAAAATGTATAAAAAAGGATCATTATTAATATTTTCATTTTTGTTCGAAAGAAAACAGAATGAATGATTAAAACTGGTTTCCCATCAGTAAGTCACAAAATTGCATTCCAGCCACATATTATAATCAAAGACAGAAATCTTGAAATCTAGTCCTTGCTGAATGAACATTTAAGAATAAAGGGATATTAAAGAATATCGTAAAATGATAATTTATTGTTTATTTAAAACCTTTCAAGTTTCTGATGTCTACTATTTGCAGCATTACTGTTATTATCACAAAAATAAAGGTAATTTTTCTTCTTATTGTACACCAATCCATTTATTTCTTTGATTTAATTTCCACTTTGCTAGTGAAATTTTTTATATATGTTTCACTGTTTTTTTTGCTAGTATTTGTAGAATTTTCAACACAGCAACTCCGGTTGCTTATTGTATTGTTTTTACCTACTTTTTTGAAAAAAAGTAAATTGTATACGTGTATTTGATATGCCAAAATTACAAAATATCGCCCTAAAATGCACGAATTATCCGCAGCTAGCGCTAGTATCGCTTTTGTTTCCCTTTCCATGACTTCGCACGGAGCGAATACAGAATGGGCGGATTTTGTTCATACTTAACATTACACTCGCGCACTGACATTTAACCTGGATTAAATATAACTATACATATAAATATTTACAAACAAAGATACTTTTCCAAACAGGCAATCATTAGTACTGTAGTCACGAGATTTTTCTTGTGATTTGACATCTTATTTGATAGTATCATTTGCTACAACTAAATTTAATCTGGGGAGTGCAAAATAGGGGGCAGTTGCTTTTCGCCCAGGAATATTATGTTCGACATTTTTTTTACATTTTGTCAGCCGAGACTATGAGTCGTTACTTACAATTAGACAGAAAACCTTTCATGTTTACCATTTTCAATATTAATTAAAAAATACTACTACATTTACTTGGTACATATTTTATTTTAATTTTGAACCCTTTTAAAAGGGTCTTTCGGTTCCATAATAAAAATTAGTCGCTGCTTACTAGAAACATTCTATACAGTCTAAACCAATTTATGGATTGTTTTCGATCAATTTAATACAAAGATTTAAAGTTTTTAGTCGATGATAACATTCCACATCAGCACATTGCAAACCTATTTTATAAATAACAAGAATAAACTTGTAAATCATTAATTTGGTAGTTATCTCACTTATATGTTTTTTTTTGTGTATATGTTCCATCGCTATCAGAAATAATAGAAGTGGCATCTCATTTAAAATAAAACGAAAATAACAGAACTGTTAGAATATTTTGGATGAAAAGATCATAACCTGCTTACTATTTTTAACAATTTTTAACAAAAAATCATTCATTGTTTTGTCAGATATCGATAATGTCTCCCCGTCGCTGGGCAGCCTGTATATAAATATACAGCTCTCTATTTACATAATTATAATTCTTAGGTAGGTTTAGATTTTCAGATATAAATCTTGTAATAAATAAAACAGCTGCTTAATACATTGATTACATTTTCATTAGCCAATGTAAAAATGTCTTTTATTGTACCTAGGATTTAACTAAACACTACAAAAAACTAAAAATAAAATGCCACTTTCATCGTGTAATTAAATAATAAACTACAAACGGTGTCCTGTAAGGGCAGCGTCATATAGTTTTGAAACACCGGATTTTAGTGCTATTGCCAGGTCAATATTGAATTTGTAGGTGAATCGCTTATTGAACATTAATACCGTATTTGTACATATTTTTGGGAATGTAATTACACATAAATATTATTAGTTGATTATTTAAATGTTTATAAGTTATTTTGTGGCGATATTTCATAGATATAAACTGTTTAAATCATATAATTTAAAATTCTTTTCTGTTAGGTATGTTTAATATACTTGGCAACACTACAGGGAAGTCATGCATATTGCGCAAGCTTCTAGACACACTATTTTGCGATGTCAGGCGCAGAGACGCGTTTTTATGCACAGTAGGTTTCAATTTCTGCTTAAATTTTATATTTATATTGGTCTTCTATATTATTTCTATGCACATCAGGTCGTATCACATACTTTGATTTTCTTTTACTATACGGAGAATGGTCGCACTGCGCAGCTTTCTGAGTGCCTTTCAAAAAGAGATAGAAAACTCCGCCATTTTGAACCCTTATTACGTGTTGCCTACATCTTGGCGCAATATTTTTAATAGGTGCGTTTTAATCATCCGCTTCTGCTTCGGAAATGTCGGTTTTCTTGTTTTAATCTGTGACAGGTTAGAACGACTGAACCGACAATTCCTCAAGCAGAAGCGGATGATTAAAACGCACCTGATATTTTGCTTGCTGCTGTCAGTGTCAGTGAATATTATTTTTGGAGTCACAGTTTATTGCTAAAGAATCAGTTAGCTCACTCCGACCAGTTGAAAGTTCCAAAATAACATCCACTCCAGGGATACAAATTCAGGATACGCAGAAGACTGCTTTTTTATTATAGGCGGTTGTCATATATTGTATTATCTGAGTTGCGCAGTGTATAAACTGGAACATTGAGATAAAAAGTGCCGACGCAGAGTGAGCGATCTGATTCTTTAACTATAAACTGTCATAGGGTTCAAAATGGCCGCGCCTTAATGTGGGTCGATACAATACGCTAGTTCAGTGTAATGTCATTTTGGTTCCACTGACATTTAATTCTAACCAAACTTTTAATAAAAACATCAATAAATTTGACATACTTATATTGTTTTAATTTTTTTCCTTCTAAATATTGTTTGCATTTTGCAGGTCATAAAAAATAGTTTAAAGGTATGTAATTGGCAACTAAACGATTGTATATTTGATACATGTTATCTACTTATTTTAGGAATATATTTATAAAAGTTAAAAAACGATACAATTTAGTTAAAACGTACTCAAAACATCTACTGTCACTTTAATTGTCAGTGGAACCATAATTACATCATCACTAAACTAGCGTATTTATAAAATCTGTGGTTGACAAGCTCTTATACTCAGATTTTGAGCCAGGAGTCGGTGACCTAGATTTGTACATGCTCTATGTCAATTTCAGTCGCGTACGCCATACTTAACATAAAATTTCAAAAATTGATTACTCTTTTAATTATAGGTTTTTCCGTATCGAATTGTTATTCACTCAGTGCGAAGTCATGGTAGGGAAGCAAAGGCGATACTAGCGCTAGCTGCGGATAATTCGTGCATTTTAAGGCGATATTTTGTAATTTTAGCATGTATACATTTTACTTTTTTTTCCAAAAAGTAGGTAAAAACCATACAATAAGCAACCGCAGTTGCTGTGTTGAAAATTGTAAAAATACTAGTAAAAAAAGTGTAAATTATAAAAATTTTCAGTAGCAAAGTGGAAATTAAATCAAAGAAATAAATTATTTATTGTTTCGGCCTTTACTTGATGAAAATCCATTTAATTTTGAAAGAGTAAAACCAAATTTGGTAGATTTTCACACTTTTATTTTAAAAATAAAAATTTTTAAAAAAACACTAACATGACATATGTTTCGAAGTACAACTTCTTTTTCAAAAAAAAAAAAAAGAAGTTGTACTTCGAAACATATGTCATGTTAGTGTTTTTTTAAAAAAATTTATTTTTAAAATAAAAGTGTGAAAATCTACCAAATTTGGTTTTACTCTTTCAAAAAGAAATAAATGGATAAGTGTATAATAAGAAGAAAAATTACCTTTATTTTTGTAATAATAACAGTAATATTGGAAAAAGTAGACATCAAAAACTTGAAAGGTTTCAAATAAATAATAAATATCATTTCACAAAGTTCTTCAACATCCCTTTAATCTTAAATGTGCATGCAGTAAGAACTAAATTTCTGCCTTTGATTATTGTATGTGGATGGAATGCAATTTTGTGACTTACTGATAGAATACCAGTTTTAATCATTCATTCTACGTTTTCTTTCGAGGAAAATTGAAAATATAAATAACAATCCTTCTGTTTATACATTTTAACTTCACGCTAATTATTTAAAGATATTTTTTTATTTTGACAGAATAGGTTAATTCTTCAAAGACAACTTATTAGACTTAGGCAACTTCTCATACATTTTCCCGTAAATACTGTTGCCTGCCTTTATTTTATTATTGATTTTTATTGAATATACTTAATTTTTTTAGTTTAAGCGATAAAAATATATAATAATAAAAAATTAATGTTTTACAAACCCCATATACTTGTATTACAACTAACATATATACTTTTTAATTACGAATTCTATTAAAAAATGTATTGTCAGTATAGGAAGAAATAGTCCATTAGTACAAAAGTGAATTGGCGCTGCTGTCGTGTACGGAGCGAATATCGATATTCGACAAAAACATGATGAATCCATCAAAAACCGTGCCTTTAAAAATTAGGGGGTAACTTTATAGTCGTAATGTGCATTTATAATATTTTTTAAGTTTGTCTATAGGAATAAAAATGTGGCAATAGACGCCAGTTTAGTGTAATGTCATTTTGGTTCCACTGACATTTTATGACGTATTCGACTACCTGCACTAGTGCGCACTCAGCTCGCATTTTGCGAGTGCAGTGCAATAATTTATGTTCGGGTTGATTCAGCTCATAAGCGAGCAAATATTTCCCATGTTCGACTACCCGAGCCGAGCGGGGGCAGAGCAATAATTTGTGTTCGGGTTGTTAGCTTGGTTTATCCAGCGTTCGAACTTTTTGGAACTGTAATTTTTAGCGGTACAAGTAGATTGCACTGGATTTTTTTAATAACCTCAATTATGTTTGCTCAGTTTATCTTTTGTTAAAAATAAAAGTGTGTAAATTTTACTATTGTACCTATTTTCAGTTCAAAGCAAACTTTCGTTTGACGAGAACGACTTATGAAAAAATATCAAATATGTACGAAAATTCCACGTTTTATCAAAAAAAAAAAACATATAATAGATGTGACATAACTTCGGCTGCTGTTTCAATTCTGGCCTTTTTATGGTAAAAACAATTAATAATTGATGATAAATTGTAATTTATCAATTTGAAGGTTAGGTGAAAAAGTAAACAAATAATCGGCAAGTGAAATCGGTGCGAACACGAACGCTTCAACTCGGATTTTCACAGAGCCAGCTCAAATTTTTGAAAATTCGCACTGCCCCAGCGCGCATTCGAATCGGCACTATCCGCTCTACCAATCTTGATTTTACATTGCAACTGCACTATCATGTTTCGAACTTGATCGGAGCCAGCGCTGGGTAGTCGAATACGCCATATAATTCTAAACAAATTTGACATATACGTTTTTTCTGTTTTGTTTTTTCTTCTAAATATAAATAGTTTAAAGGTATGTAATTGGTAACTAAACGATTGTATATTTGATGCATTTTATCTACTTACTTTAGGAATATATTTATAAGTGAAAAAACGATATAATTTAGGTAAACAAAACGAACAAAACGCACTCAAAAAATATACCGTCACTTTAAGCGTCAGTGGAACTATAATTACATCATCACTAAAATGGCGTATTATGAGCTAGCCTGTTGTTAACTTTGACAATGTTATAATTTATTACACGATGTTGACGATATTTTACAATCATAATCGAGCCTAATTAAAAAAAAAGTGTTTTTTTAAGGTTTGGGCGCTGTCGAATGCTTATGGATAGATCTGAATAAACCCAAATTAAAAAATGGTGTTATTGAAAAAATAATCAGAATAATAATAATATGGTTTGCCGTCTACTTAGTCATTGCCATTCCACTTTGGTGTCAATATGGTTAGTAAATTATTTAAAGCATTGTTATACATAGTGTCCTAAATATTTTTGACCCTTACTGCCTTTAAGTATAAAATAAAAGTACATTTTCTGGAAAAACCTTCAATCCATGCAGGTAACCAGTTGACGTCAAATCCATGTCAATATCATCTTTCAATTTAATACAGCTTATGTCGAGACGTCTATCTCGACAGATTGCAATTCTTATCTATGTGTCTCTCTATTTAACACGTAACGTGTCGAGTTCGCACATAATAATCCGTGTGTTGGTCATTTAATGTCACAGACGACATAATATGACCCTAAAATAATATTTTTTTCCTACGACCACCTAGGAAAGTGACACATATCACACTATACAATAGTCCTATGGAAAGTGCCCTATATCACACGCGTACGAATAAGAATTTACTTTCCACCCGTGTGCGAATATATATGCTTCTTTCCGCATCAGCTGTCACAAAATGTCAAATGCATCATTTCTATTTTGATCTATGTAATGTCCATATTAATACTAAAATCGATATGATTGTTAAATTATTGAAATTGTTGTAAATTAGATCCTAGATATTTATCTTTAACAACTATTATTAAAATAATTTTAAAAAAACTAAGTTATGTTTGCTTTTTATTCTGGTTAAGCACATAACCGATTAGATCATTCTATTGACGCAAAGCATATTAGCTCAGGTGGTTAGACTATCAACTTTGCCATTTGAGACCTGGCGAGCGACCGCGTTCAAATCCTTCAGGAGACAGAATTTAGTTTTTTTTTGTTTTTTAGTTTTATTTTGTTTAGAAAATATGAAAATTTAATAAATACGATTATTGTTGAATATTTTTTTAAATACATTTTAATTATTATAATAGTAACCTGGTTTTACATTTTTTGATGAAATTGTTTTGTGGTCGTAGGAAAAATATTTTACATCACTTGTGTGAAAAGTGATTTTCCACACTCGTAATGTAATAGCACAGCTTATACAATACAGCTAAAACACTCTCTTGGCGGCAACGGTTTGCGTCGATTTCGTCGCGCATCGCTTAAGCTCCGCCTTCGAAGGGAAAAGACGGTTTTGGCGTTCGGAAGCGTACTTAGGCAAGGTGTTGAGTCGTGCGTATAATTTCGTTGATTGTATAATTTCGTGGAGCCTATAATTTCGTTGATTTTGTTTGAGTTAAAGGTACTGTTATTATTTTGGTGACTCTTTAGCTGTGAGTAGAATGAGTTTGTGCAGTCAAAA
The DNA here is from genome assembly GCA_927349885.1 of Psylliodes chrysocephalus. Classification (NCBI taxonomy): domain Eukaryota; kingdom Metazoa; phylum Arthropoda; class Insecta; order Coleoptera; family Chrysomelidae; genus Psylliodes; species Psylliodes chrysocephalus. Next base: position 46,028,545 of record OV651816.1, read on the forward strand.
GCTGTTTTAATAAGGGTTATACCTGCAAGAAAACATTCTTCAGTTTTCCCAAGGACCCAAACCGATAAGTACTACATTATAAGAAATTTTCATTGTTAAAAATATAATTTATACAGGGTGTCTCATTAGTGCGTTATTGTTCATTATTTTGTTGTAGACACGCAAGAAAGTTTTAAATAAAAGTTATATGGATTTGAAAAATACCTACATATTTTAAAAATATCTTTGGATATACAGGGTGTCACGTTTTTGCCTGGAAAATTAAAATGTATGTTTTTTAAATGGAACACCTTGTATTTTATTTTATGATGAAATTATTAACACCCTAAATTATTGTAAAGACGAATTGCTACAGAAAAATTTTATCGGGTATGTGTGTGGTTACCTTTTAATAAAAGCCTTGCGGATCCACTCCTGCGATACCTGTCTTAAATCTAACAAAGATCACGTTGAATTAGACGATTTTTCTTTTTATTGCTTTTAAAAGGCATATGATAACGCCAATTCAGATACATTTGGAAATCTGCAACTGTCAAATGATGAATTTGTAGAACTAATATTCAATATTGAAAAGATATTTTAAAATAATTTTGAAGAATTGGCTACAAAAAATAACATTTGTACCACACTTTTAGAATTAATTAACCCAATACCCTTTAGTCATCCATGCTAACGTTTTCCAAAAGAATAACTTATTTTATTGTATGTTTAATCTCAATAACTAAAAAATATACTGACAATTAGTTTGACAGAATTGTCATTTATTTAAAATTTTAAAAATAATAGCAGTCGGTTGATCAAAATATGAACGGTGATTGGCGAATTTATTTTTTTTGCAGTGTTCTCACTACCTAGAATGGATATGAAATATATTCGTTCAATTGAAGGCAATAGCATACTTTTTCGTTTTGTAATCTGTGCATGGATATTAGCCAATCTACGCACATACTACAAAACGAAAAATTATGTTATTGCGTTCAACTACGAATATATTTCATATCCATTTTAGGTAGTGAGAACACTTTAACAAAATTAAATCTACAAATCACAGTTCATATTTTGGTCACCCAACTCCTATTATTTAAAAATTTTTAAATAAGTGATAATTCTGTTAAACTAATTGTCAATATATATTTTAGTTATTGATATTAAATATACATTAAAATTTTTGTGTAGACTCGATAAATAATAGCATTTTTGTTTTTATTATGTCCACATTTAAAAAAAAATAAATTTTAATCAAACTACATGATACTAATTTAATTACGAGTATTAAAACTAAAGTCCTGAAAGTTTCGGTGAAGATGAGGACAGAACATCTGCCTTCCATGCGAAAAGCCCGGGATCGAATCTAGGCCGAGGACTAATTAATTTTTCATGTTTATTTTATTTTATAAATTAGTCAACTTCGTAAATTATTTTAAAATTAGTTATTTTGTCTAAATAACCTAAAATATTAAAGTTGAAGGTGGTAGCCATGTGTGAGTTATAAGTTCAAAAAGGTAAATCAAACGAGGGTGGTCCTTAGGATCTCACAAGAGTATTTTATTACATTTTTTAACCTAAAATAATTTTTTAAATTTGTAGATTTTCGTTAGTGGGTCGTAGAAAAAATATACTGACCATATCGAGTGGATTGTTCATATCACAATCAGACGATTGAGTACTCCGCCTACGACGTCGTGCTCAAACTTCGTCTTTGTGTGATATGGCTATCATATCCACCCTTGTTGAACAAACTACAATTTATTTGTTTTCTTGGTTTAAGTTTTACATCAGAAATAAGAACTAAATTAATTTACTTTTCAAGTTTTCTTGTAAAAATCGATATTACTTTCTCCAAGTACAAATTTAGTACCTACCTAAAATAAGTACTAATTATGTAATATCGTGTAATATTGTAATTCAAATTTCACATTACTATAAAGTTTCAAAATTCCCTACTTCGGTATGGTCAGATAAAAATTGAATATATTATATTAATAAAAATTGTTAAAGTATTACTTCTACAAATCTGTATTTCAATTAATAAGAATACATCTAAATATAACCAATATTGTTAAAATGAAAGCACAAATTCTTTATAATTCCAAAATACCATAGAGTTCCCAGGCCTCAGTCGAAGCATTCGTTTATCTAGGTATAAACCCTTTGCGCGAAGAGTAACACTTGCCAGAGACACGGGGTACCACTTGATTTGCATCCACGAGCGTGACACATTTCTTTAACAATTGAAGTCCTTGGTGTAAAAAGGATCCAAGTCACAATTTGTCGTGAAGTGACTGTTTTAGCTCAAAACATTTGTTAACGAGGATTTTACTAGCCACATACAAATTATTTTACCTCTAATCCGAAAGATGTGCTATTTTTCGTAATATTTATATTTAAATAATTTTTTTAATTATATTTGACAGATTTAAAACAAATTAAAAATTTAATTTCCCAAAACTTACTTAACATGGCATGTAACCAACCTTATTACGTCAAGGTTTTCAATTTTTTCAATAATAAAAAAATTGCTTAATCCGGGCCCGACTTTTCCCTTTAATCTAACAGAGATAGCACCATTCCGTCTTGCTTGGTTCTCGACCGCCAGATCAAAGACGCCGACACGGAGTTGGGGAGCTGTATTGTATAAGCTGTGGTAATAGTATATATTATTCTACTCTAAAAGTGATTGGGAACACTTTTATGCTATTGCGCAATTGCAAACTATTCTCGTACAATCCAAAGTGCGATTGGGAACAAACCTATCAATCTGCGTACTATCATACCTTCTTTTTATAGTAGGTATCATGATTTATACTCATAATTATTGTATTCGCGATTTAAACTAAGTGATACGCCCTCTGGAGGAAATTTGTAGAAGGTGCCTTATAAGTAGGATATCGTTCAGTGTTGCCAGAAGTAGCAAAATTTCACTACGTCGTGGGATTTTAGCCCTTGAAGAAGTGGATAAGACCTTTTATTTAAGAATCAAAATTTGTGTCTAAGTAATATGTAATCATGCTCTATATTTATTTAGGGATTTTTTTATAAAACCGATTAATTATATTGATTTTTTTTAAATTTCAGTTCATTTATTAATTTTGTTTGAAAATCAGTTCATCATTTGGCAACATTGGCGTTCGTGTTAATTGTTTATATTTTAATTTGTATCAATTATAATTCGAGTTTTTTCTTACTTTTTAGCTTTAAATTTGTTATTTCTTACAGTATATGTGATAGTGTTTATATTAAAAATGAAATTTGCGAAAAAGCCCCCCGCAAATTGCAATCTATATGGTGTTAAAATCAAAACTGAAGTATTCATTATTTTCCAAGAGTGAATCGTAAAATTATAGTTTCTCACAATAAATGGATATTTACAAATTCACAATATTGAAATTTTACAAAACTTTGTTTAGAATCAAACTGCAAACTGATTTATGACGGTTTTATTACCATTTATATTGTCATGAAAATTCTTAAAGCCTACCCTGTGTACGCACGCGGCCTTCAGAAGGCAACCAACTCGTGCTCGAGGCGACGGAATGTTCTAGGAATGCCGCTGTGGCTCGAGAAACGGGTAGGACGGGCGAAGTGTGCCGTTGAGTCAGTTGTGGAATTTTCGAGACGACCGCCTGGAGACTTCTAGTAGGAGTTGGACTTAATATAAATAGCCGACGTATCAGCGCCGAGTTTAGTTGAATATAGAACGTTGTATTGAAAAGTTAAAGTGTAAGAAATAAATTAGAATTGTTAGTTAGTGTCTGAGTATCATATAAATTAAATAGTACGTCTGAAATAAATTGTAAATAGTGTGTTTTTAAATAAATTAGACTTTCGTCACAATATGTATACAAAATACTACACAATTCACTTCATAATATAAGAATAAGGATAGTAAGATTTTTAAATAAGTTCATCAATAATAAACGTTTGGTACCTGAAATGTCCTTTAAACCACATAATAAAACATGTCCTGGGTTTAGTAAATACATATTTCTAGATGTTCTTGTAGCAACCAATAGGTCAATATTTCCAACAAATTAGTTCATACTACACATGATAAATATTATATTTATAACGAAAGCACAAAAACTAAACTTGAATTAACACTAAATGAAACTCAAAAACACTATTATAATAAGAATATGATCTAAAAACAGTTAAAAACAAACACATGTAAATAAACAAACATCCTACTTATAGGTGACAACTGACAGGCGCGCGAAATTTAATTTGAATCGGGAATACAGCACCTAGGCAGAAGGACATCGATTGATAGCCTATTGGACTGAATTATTATTTAAATTATAGGTTGGTGTTGTTGCTGTTTTAGATGTAAGTTTTGCCGACCTCTTGAACAAATTGAGGAAGCAAAACAATTTTGGGCACAAAATCCTGCCGGAACTTACCACGATAAGGATGGAAATGTTATTAAATATGAACCAACTATGTATGAAAAATATGCCCAAAAAGCACTGGAAGATCAATTAAGAAAATTATAATATTTTATATCACTATATTTAAGTAATTTATAGATTTATTGGAAAATGTTTACAAAATTACTCTAACAATGTCTTTTAACAAGTAATAATAAAAGGTTGGTTCGTGGAGTCGATCTCTGATTTACTCTGACAAATTGGCATGCGCACAAGGTATGTAAGCATTTAAGGTGCGAAAAATCCGGGATTCTGGAAAAAAATCAATGTTGTAAAAATATAAGACACATACACAAATCGGTAAGTATTTTACCCAGAACTTCCTTCGATATAAAAATTGTAAAAAGAGGGAACTCATAAGCACTTAAATTTTAATACTTTAAAATTAACACTTCCAAACCAAAAACCAATTTTTCTCATTTCTTTCTCCATCGATCTTCCTCTTGATCTCACACAAACTCTCACTTCGCGTCCGCTCGGTATTCTTCGTCACGTTCCCCGTTATTGGACAATAATGATTGCCTGCTTTTAAAACGGTCCAGTTATACAAACCAAAAGGTCACTTTTTATTATTTCCATTTAAGGGGGGACCTTTTTTGATTAAATACGATTCCTTTCAACGCCATTTTGAATTCTTAAAAACTTATTTAGGATATGTTATCTTTGCCTTCTAAACTACTCAGATACCAATTTTAGTCGACCAACTTTTAAAAATAAATGCCTAATTAAATACAATAATTGTTACTGCATAATTAAGATGAAAAATTCTGATGTGTTGTTATAGCCCATTGTCAGATATTCTTTAGTGTATGATGGGTGATAATTTTACCGTAAATTTTGGTATGTACAGTGAGATCAAAATGATACAGGTCTAGGTAATAGAAATTTACCCTGGAATTTAATTTAACAGGAAATTGAAAATATTGCTATGTTAATATTTTAAAACTTTTTAAACAAAAATTATTGTCACTGGGCATCCAAGGATGTACTACTTCAAAAAATAAACTTTGTATAATTAGCTCAACTCATTACCTTTATAACTTGAAATGCTCTTTCAAAGTCACTTCTCTTCAAGCACATCTGAATTAAGGATTCTGGTGAAGACAACATATATTTTAATAAAAGTTTTTCACATTTTGAATTTTTTTTTACATTCCTTATTAGTTCCATTCTCCACATAGCATCGGCTACTACTTTATTTAAATGGGACAACCTATAATATTCTTCAGATTCCTTTGACTGAACATATTTTAACTTTATTTCTTCAAGTACTTCTTTGACTAAATACAAAATAAGTCTGACTTCTTTTTCTTCACATATATGTGTACTTTCTTCAGTTTTTGAATGTAAATAACTTGTTTCTGTGAAAACTGATGCAAATATATTCTCCAATAGTTCAAGTAGTAATGGTAAGCTTTGAATATGCAATAATTTTGACTTAATATGGTCAACTGTAAGGCTTATATTTAAATTTGGTGTTTTAGTTATACAACGAAACACATTTCCTATAATCATAAAAGCTTCAAACTGGAAAGATTGTGAGCTGCTAATTTCAAAAATATTTTCTTCTTCTTTAATAAACTGCAGAATATCCTCTAAATTTGATGTTTTTAATTTGAAATAATGAGAAAATGTTTGTAGTATACAATTCTCTTGAAAATACAAAAACATTTCATTCACATTAATATTCGATACTTGTGATTCACAATACTCTATAATTTTTATAAAATATCTAATCAACCTGAAATAGTTGTTCCAAAAGGGATGAACATCTTCATTAATTTCTGCTAATAATATTTTAATATGGTCCAACTGTAGTCTACAAAAATTAGTTAAATAGATTAATTGTAAACTCAGGATCTTGTTAAGAATTATTTTATTGGATATTAATACTTTGTCAGAACCAATAATGTGTTTGAACCAGTGATTATTTTTGCACAAACAATAATCATATAACTTTGTAGCATTTTCCAAATTAACTTCAATTGCATTTTCATTGTATTTTAAAAATCTTTGTAATAAATCCAAATTTTGACAACCAATTAATGATAAATACAGTACATCCTTTTGGATTATTTCTTTGTTACAAAGGTCATTTATTTTAGGCAGAATATACTCAGAGATATATCCACTCTCATTTTTATCAATCTGCTTAAATTCACTTATTTTTTTATAAAATAAATTGACCAATTTATTATGGTCGTTTTCACGCCTTGACAGCTTTTCTACAAGTTTCAATAGGTCCTCCATGCTGAAAAACAGAAAAACAAATATTAGTTCAGTTTAAAAAAAACAATTTATGTAGTACATACTCTATTAATAAAACTTTAATAATATTAATACTACATCTCTTTATTAATATGTAGTCCCTGTTATTTATAGTAGATAGCACAAATAATGAACCAACATTTCTAACACAATTACAAATTACAATACAATAATATTAAAAACAAAAAGTGGGTCATACACCAATGTCAAAAGTAATAAAAGTAAACAGTGATGACAGATGACACTAATGCACTAATGACCAATGACATATATCATATATAGACTACTTATACAAATATGTAATGACGAAAAGCGTAGGAATTAAATTTAAGACAGATTAACTAATTTTTATCTTGCGTTAGGTATTTTGAAAAAGAATATATATTTGTTTGAGCCGTAAAGTCTAGTTTCCATATATGCAAACAATTTTACACTCTTGTATAAACATTTTTAGTAAGTAAGAGATGCCATTGGTTGTGACAAATTTTATGTTTTATTATTAAACATCAATGGGAATTGGGTTAACGAATGGGAGTCACGTGGGAGTAAACAATAAAAAATAGTGTGTAAATTCCCTTTTTATTTTTCTATGTAAATTCCTAATTCGTTAATTCAGACTATTCAGCCTGGTTAATTAATAGATTATTTAATAAAGACCTCTGACCTTGGGGATTGTTATGTTTTTATGATAAAATTGTTTTGTTTTTAATATTTTAATGAACAAAAAAATAAATGCTGACCTCTTGCCATATTTTTTAATGTAAAACATGTCTTCGATAGTCACATTTATAACTATCATTTCTGCTGTGATAATAGGAAATATTCTCTGTAAGTACTATATTAAGTATTAGGTGCATAGGTACTTTATAAGTGAGCTTCACGTTAAATAACGAAGCAATATCAATATCCTGTTCCCTATTTAAAATACTTGTAATCTAAACCATTATTGAATATTTATATTTTATGTTATGCTTACCTACCTAAATAGTGTTATTTTTTTAGAAATTTCTTAATTCTCTTGTTTTGATATTGACATTTAACTATCTGTAACAAAGCTAATTTGTAAATGTACATATAAAAGTACCTAGGTAACTTTCATTTTTACACCATTTTTATGAATCATTCTCAACATTCCATACTTACATTTAAAATCATTTCAACCCACTATATATATATATATATATATGTCAAATAATAATATATATAATTTGTTTGGAAACACTATCAAATAGGTACTGAAGTTAATAATAACAGAAATACTCACCAAAATGCATGGCAACATAATTGGTCAAATGCTACGAATACTCAATATGTCAATACTCAGCAATTTGGAAAAAAATCTCCAACCACACCATGGCCAGCTTTAGGTAGACAAAGATATCAAAATAATGTTCCATCATCTACAAGAGCTCCCCTATGGGTAAGACCCAACAATGGTCCTAGTTGGGTCAGAAATACTCCATCCCCTCAACAAAATTCTAATTTTCAAAACACAAGAACCCAAACTCATACCAATAATTTTTTAAACAATGAAAGAGAAATAGTAAATGAAGGAAAATCTGCAAACCTACCAAATAGAAATACTGACAGATTTAACAATAATAATGGAATAAATAGTGTATTTTCTTCAGGGTCTATGATGAGCGAGACCAGAGACTCTCATAGACAAAATCAAGGATCTAATGGTAATCAAAATAGTGATGTAAGTGATGATGAGTTAAGACAGTTTTCAGAAGAATTGTTAAATAGAGATAATAGTCCTGCTCAATATGTTTCTGTGAACTTTCAAGGCATGACATCATCACGGTCTACTAATGATGAAGCTCCTTTGCCGTAAGTTTTTACTTTAGTATATGTGAAGAAAAGAGATTTTTTGTAGACAAAAAAATCCAGTCAAAAAATAAATCAACTTGAACTAATTGTATGTAAGTAGGTATTTTTTGCAGGATATGAAGAGTTAATTTTTAACTTTTATAATATTGCACTACATCCTGTAAAGTATCCATACAAGTAACTTTTTTTATATAGATCCTACCCAACGAAGAAAAACTATTAGACTAATTCAGTCATTCATAATTAAGCCCTTATTTATTGTAATCATTCAGGTTTTGTTTTGTATTATGCAGACCGAGCTGTTGCATCTGCTGCCATATTAGAAATAAGCTGCCAATTTGATTGGGGAAGGTTGTGAAAGTTGTTTTTCTGAGGAGCGAGCATGCATTTTATCAATGAATCAGTACTTACGTCTGCTGTCACACTTCAAAATTAATTGTGTACTTTCCTAGAAGTCACCTCCAACTATGATGTTATTTTGGGAATGGGGTGTTAATACACTGCGACTTAAAAGATCTATGTACACCCCTTATGTCGCTAATGCAGCAAGGATACGTCTTAATGCTATCTTCTAATCCTATCTTCTCAAGGAAGTGTAGGATTTGGAGTGGCTTCAAGTTAGGTAAATCTCCAGTCAGAATGTGAATAGAGGTTTCATCCTCCTCCTCACAGAATCTGCACTCACTAGCTTCTACTCTCAATTTACTAAGGTGTTACAATGCATAGCCTGTTCTTGCTTGGGCAGATACAGGCTTCCGATCTTTATTGGTTATATTCACCCAGAAGATCTGAGCCTGTCCTAGCCCTAAGAGATTGTTCCAATTGTTGTTTCTTCTGCTGCCCAATTCTTTTTTAATCTCTCCTATTATTGTGTTACTGCTGATACCACAGGCAGTAAGCTCAGGTACCACAAATGGTGTTTGAGCCCCTTTCCTTGTGAGACTATCTGCAATCTTGTTACCCTGTACCCCATTATGTCCCGGGACCCAAGGGAGAGTAACTCTATTTTCCTCGCCTACCTCAGTCAATTTTTCTAGGCATCTCCAAACCATTTTTGAGCTGATAATGTAAGAGCTCAGTTCTTTGATGGATACACTTCTCAATGGCATGAATTTTCGCCTGGAAGATGATTGGGTATTTTCCCAAACTTTCAGAGTGCCTGGTTCTAGGCAAATACACTACTATTCCAGTTCCTTCTATGGTTTTGGAACCATCCATATACCACTAAATAGCATGTCTTTTGGTTGCAATAATGATGGATTCTTGACTCCATTCTTTCTTGCACCCCGCTCTGTGGTTTTGAAGCTTTTCACAAAACTGTACTTTTTTCTCATTTCATCTTGGGGGCATATCCCAAGTATCTTCGGTCCTGAAGGTAATAGACTTTCGTCTGATTACTTTGTCCTTTTTGCCACATTCTCCATCATTAAATGTAGAGGGGTGAGGTTTAAGATCACCTCCATTGTGGCCGTAGGACAGATTCGCATTGCACCGGTGATGCAAACACAGGCTAGTCTTTGTAGTTTTGAGATATTAGCTCTCATAGTAGCTAAACTAGTTCTGTTACTCCAGGCTATACTGTAAGTAATGATTGGTCTCACTATTGCAGTATACATCCATTGCAGTGTGTTCAGGTTACGTTCCCATCATTTAAACGCAATATTTCTGCATACCTTTAGGGCTTATGTGGCCTGGTTTACTATTTCCTTCTCGTGTAAGTTCCAGAGAAGTTTGTTGTCCAGGGTTAGGCCTAGATATTTGACTTCATTTTTCCATTCTATATCCATCCTATCTAATTTGACGGGTTTGAGATTGAGTTTTCTTTTCCTTGAAAAGACTACTAGTGTTGTTTTCGTGGAGTTTATACTAAGTCCCACCTCACGGCACCATCTTTTGGACTATATCACAAAGGATATTTCCATATTTCCAAACTTACCTCTAGCAAATATGACTATGCTGTCGGTGTAGCCTTGACAGGGTATGCCGAGGTCAGTCAATCTACATAGAAGTTCGTCTACCATTAGGCTCTACATTAATGGGGCTAGAACTCTTTTCTGTGCACATCCTCTGGTTGTGCAGATGGTGATAGTGTCCTGCTCTATCTGTGTCTCTGCAGTTCTCGTAGATAGCAGCTGAGCCATCCATCTGGATGTGGTGCTCTCTACTCCTATGTATGTAAATGCTCTTTTGACAGATTTAGCGTGTTGTCAAATGCTCCTTCTATGTCTAGGAAGGCACACACGAACATTTCTTTGTTTGTCAGTGCATCCTGGATTACGTCAGTTAGCTGCACCAGGGCAGTTTCTGTAGATCTTTCTGCTCGTGACGCATGCTGGCTGTAGTGGAGTGGCACCCTCTCCAGGACTTCTATTCTGATATAATTATCAACAGCCTTTTCCATTGTTTTTAATACAAAGGATGTGAGGCTGATTGGTCAGAAGGATTTGGGATGTGTGATATCCTTTTTCCCACTTGACCCCTGTCCCACTGAGTCCTTGCTTCAGGGAAGGTAATTTTCTTCTATAATTTTTGGTAGGTTGCTGGTAGGTTGTGAGAAGAGGATGAAGAATATGGAGCGGTAGTGCTCCTCTTCTCTGCTCCTTTCACACCTTTCTTTTGTTCGCCCGTTTCTCTCTTGTGTAGTTATATCACTTGAGAGGTTGAGGAAGGTTGATCGCTTCGGGTGGCAGGCTCCGTTCGATCAGATTTGGAGGCAGTGTGTTCCTGCTGTTTGTTTTTTACTTTGATTTACCATGTAAATCCCACGAGCAGCTAGGGAAGGAAAAGTCGACTGGCGCAGAGCCCCGCATGCGCAGGCAAGGCTGGATACAAGGGGGTTTCACCAAGTACCAACAGTGGAACGTTCGCAACCACTTTCCCAGCGACCATTCAGTCTTTAGCACGTTGCCTTACACCTTAGCTAGGGTTTTGATGGAGTGTCATTCAGTTAGTTAATAGTGTTGTTCCTAGAGCAGCAATATTAACATATCCAGCGGTGCCACGAGGAGGTAGACACTATGATTGCATTTCTCCATTGGCATGCAGAAAGAGTTACCTACAAGCAGACAAGCAAGCAATCTAAGCTACAAAGCAATGTCTAAACTACAACCAACCCCGCCTTCAACTATGATTCAACGAGAAAAATACATTGAACTGATATTAACTAGCATTAAAAATGCAAATACTTCCTTAATGTAATTTTGAAAGCCTTTTGTGCATTTTAGAGTTTTATGTTAAGTCAGTATTGAAATACCTAACCATAATCATTCTTTGTAACAAGACTCTCATAATAAATTGAGAACTACGTGGGTAATAGTATGATTGTTTGCAATCCGATTTTTGTAAATAAAATTAGTCTAGTAATTATTCGTCATTGATCCACCCTACTTATATTGCCTATAATTTTAACCAATTTTATGTTCAAAAGTTAATTGCTTATGAAAAAGTATATTGTATACTTACATACTTTTATACCTTTTTATAACTTTTTCACTTTATCTTATTCTTATTTATTTAATCAATTTTATTTCTAGTATTATTCATTGTCTATTGAAAAATGTTGATTTTAAAGTTTTTCACACAATACTAACACACAAACATTTATATTTATTGTATGCAATTAGCTGAGCTATTGGTTTTAAATGTTTAAATATACTTATTTTTATATTATTTTTGTTTCTGTAATTTGTTTTAACATTTAGTTTTATCTAAAACATATTTTAGACTACTTTCTATTGACCAAGCAGCATATTCGATGCCCTCAATTTCAAAACTTACTCCTTTGTATAACAACTACATTGTGGAGACAAATCAGAATGAAGTTTATACAGCTCAAGAAAAAAATGAAGAAAATGATCTTCTTGGTGTAGTATTGTCAACACCTGTAATGCAACATACAAGAAATTTTTTGATTAGTAAAGGTTGGTTATTATCACTTGTTTAAGATATAGATTTATGAAATTAGCATTTGATAATTAACTTATGCAGATCACCAAAAGCACGGCATAATAAACAATCCAAAAGTATACACGATTACATTGACAATTTTGCATAATTACATTGACATTAATTTTTAAGGAATGTCTACTATAATTTTTTAGAAGTAAAAACCAACCAATAAGGTATTAGTGATTTTTTTTGAAATGAAATGAAAGCAAATTTGGGTCAGGGTATACTTTTTGTGCTTGGCCTGTGCCAGTATTTTGTAAGATTAAAGTTAAGCTTATTAAATAAAATCAAACGTTTAGGTATATATAGGTATCTACACACTTTTTTAAATCGGACTGTGACAAATTTTAAGATGTATTATTATTTATACGATATGTGAATGTTGCATTTAATTTTTAACACACTGATGCCAAATACAGTAGGTATAAACAATCTTAGAACTAGGAAAATTATTCTTCGCGTGATTGTGGGTAAAAACAAATTCCTATTAATTAATTTTTCCCTGAATCTATGTTAAATATAGGTACATGAAATATTATTCATAACAATGAATTTAAAAAAAAAATACAATCAGTATCTATTAATTACAATAGTATCCTCAGTATATCAATATCGTTGATTGAAAATGTAATAAGTACCTACCTTGCAATAACAAGAATAAATTATTTATTAAATAAATATCAGCAAACATAATATTCATAATAGCCCACCTGCTTATAACAGACATATTTAATAATGATTTCTAATTTTGATTGGAAATAAATAATTATACGAAAATTGTGAATTTTTTTTATCGTAAATCGCAAATCAAAGTCCGAAAAGTCAGAGAAATTTAACTTAGGTTTAGTATGAATACATGGATTTCTTATATAAACCGTTGCTGTATAAAGGTATTTGAAGATTTGAGAACGAGCTTGAATGCCGTCTGGCCCGAACTAGCACATCAAATTTCTGTCTAGGAATCTCGACAGTTAATGTCGTTATGGTCTAGAAGGAAGGGCACTTGTCTAGCATGCAAGGAGGCCCGGGTTCGATTCATGGCTGCGACAGGCTTTTTTTTTCAAATATCCAAGTATTTGTTTTCACCTTAGGGGTCAGGGATGGTCTTAATAATTCGTAGGGGGATTTTTGAGATTTGTTTCCGAATTTTCAAATTCAATTTTTTTTTTTTTTAAAGGTTAGTATATACCAAGAGAGTAAGAGGCTGTGCTTTCTCCAGGGCCACATATACACTAGGAAAATATAGTAAAATGAAACATTGAACAAAATAAAATATTTAATCTAACTTATGTTAGACAAGTTTGTATTTAAATTATTTGCATAATTTTGTCACTTCAGGAGGAATATTATTAAATTCCATATAAGAATCATTATATTCCATCAATTTTTGAATAGAGTAGAACTGTCAGTCATGAGATTCATGACTATCTTCGATGAGATCGTGGTATTCACAGCCATTGGCCAGTAGCTAATACATAATGAACATTCTGTCTCTAGAGTTAAAATGAAATACGTGTAAAATATATAAGAGCCAAGTTTTTCAGAATTGTCTTTCAATCCCAAGAGCGAGAATATTTTCTTTTTGTTATTATAAGTGGTTTCGGAATAACTACATTTAGTAGTGGCCGTGCAGAAACGAATTTTTTAATATTCCACGCCAATAAAGAATGTTGTGGTTTGAATTGATGCAATCCATTTTTGATTCACAATTCTACATCTTAACCAATTTTGAGACAACATATTTTATAAATGACATGTTTAATGTTTATTAACTTCTGTATTTATATTTTATTATGTCATGGTCAGAGATTTATCTCTGGTCATGGTAATAAAAAAATATAATATTATAGGTACCTATCACCTCTGGACTGTTTGCAAGTTGACAACGTCAATCTTATGCAATGGGAACGATATTTGACTATCACCACCAATCCGATTTAAAAAAAAAAGTGTGAATAGCATTTATAATTACAGCATTTTTTGTTTAATTATTGATTTGAAGGTAAAATTGGAAGAGACCCACAAGAATTCAAGGAATTGCTTCGATTGATTTGGTTTAATATGTACTCAAGGGGTCAAGGAAAAATTGGTTCTAGTGGATTTGAACATGTGTTTCTAGGAGAATTAAAAAATAACCAAGTGTCTGGACTGCATAATTGGGTTTATTTTGGCGAAGAAGAAAAAAAACATGAAATTAACTATTTAGGTTATATGAAGAAGATTGACTTGGGAGGTGTAAGTATTGACTGAATATTTTCGAATTCTTTCTACAAAATACATTATCTTTGATTCCAAAAATTTAGCAAAGAAAAGCATAGTTTTGAATTTGATTTTAATTTTACATTTATAGTAAAATAGAGTTCTACCTTCTTCCGCCGAGACAACGGTTTCAGATTCAGAAAGCAATATATTTTACTTAATAGAATAGAACATTCTTTACAGTAAATCTATTCGCTCCGTGCGCGACGGCAGCGCCAGTTCGTTTTGGTACTAATGGACTATTTCTGCGTGTAATGACAAATACAATGTTTAATAGAATTCGTAATAAAAAAGTATATATGTTAGTTTTAATAAAAGTATATGGATTTGTAAAACAAGTAAAACATTAATTTATTATTATATATTTTTATCGCTTAAATTAAAGAAAATTATGTATAATCAATAAAAATCAATAATAAAATATAGGCAGGCAACAGTATTTACTGAAAAATGTATGAGAAGTTGCCTAAGTCTAGTAAGTTGTCATTGAAGAATTAGCCTATTCTGTCAAAATAAAAAAATACCAGTTAATAATAGCGTGAAGTTAAAATGTATAAAAAAATTTTGTTCGAAAGAAAACTTAGATTGAATGATTAAAACTGGTTTCCCATCAGTAAGTCACAAAGTTGCATTTCAGCCACATATAATAAAGGCAGAAATCTTGAAATCTAGTCCTTGCTGAATGAACATTTAAGAATAAAGGGATATTAAAGAACATCGTAAAATGATAATTTATTGTTTATTTAAAACCTTTCAAGTTTCTGATGTCTACTATTTCCAGCATTACTGTTATTATTACAAAAATAAAGGTAATTTTTCTTTTTATTGTACATCTATCCATTTATTTCTTTGATTTAATTTCCACTTTGCTACTGACATTTTTTATATAAGTTTCACTGTTTTTTTTTTGTTAATATTTGTACAATTTTCAACACAGCAACTCCGGTTGCTTATTGTATTGTTTTTACCTACTTTTTTGAAAAAAAGTAAAATGTATACGTGTATTTGATATGCCAAAATTACAAAATATCGCCCTAAAATGCACGAATTATTCGCAGTTAGTGCTTATCGCTTTTGCTTCCCTTTCCATAACTTCGCTCGGAGCGAATAAAGCAAAATTGTTTAAAATTATAATAATTTATAAAAAGGATAAGTTTCATAATTATTTTTAGAGCGGCAATTAAAGAAGTAATGATAGGTACATAATAATTACTTTTGTTTTACAGAAAGGATTTATCCTCAAATTTCACTTTACATTCCATGGTGTGGATAAACCTGTTGATTCTATGTTCGTCGGCACTAGTCCTGAACTGGAAATGGCTTTATACTCAACTTGTTTTATACTAAGAGCCGATAGAGTGTGTCCGCTTAAAATGAATGGAAACCGTTTTATTATCAGGACATATACCTTTAGATATCGAGGAAAAAATATGATTGGAAGTGCTTTTGCTGAGATTTAATTATTTTTGTTATGTGCCATTTATGTCTTGTTTAATACAAGTTTTTTTTTAATAAATGTGTTAACGAAAGTGAAATTGGTATATATTATTCAACCTTTAATTCCTGTTTTCCAACACATCTTTGAATTTTGCCTATTTGCAAATGACTTTTAACAGTTTGAAAGTAATAAAAAAGACAATAAATAAAATCTTACGAGCGCCCCCGAGCACATACAACAACTAAAATAATATTTGAATGCCCATTGAAGACCACACACCTGTTTTCAAGGCCTTATGCCGAAATGTTCTAGGAAGCATCCAAAATCCAACCTACACATCGGTATTACACCTAGCAATAAAGCTATGTATATCGTTTTCAACCAATCAGCCGTATTAGTTTATTTCAATTTAGTGCTTGCATGGCACATGATATTAATTCATCGTTTATTCTTTGCCTCTTTCATAAAGTGTATACCTTTTTCGCCAATTAAATATGTCTTAACTCATTGTATATACATGCATATGTTGTGTAGGCTCCTATACTATACATGACCGGCCATGGTGGGCCTTTTGCATAAGGGACCAGTATCGATCTCATTATTGCGCTGTCATCTACACAATCGCCAGTGTTCATTTACTGTCTGTTCATTGTTCAAGATGGAACTCGATGACGAGTTGTTTGCAGCTACTAGTGAAATCCGACAACCGGGGGTTGATAATTAATTTAAATAATTCCTATATATTACATAATAATATTATATTCAAATTTTTATTTCGAATTCAAACAACATCCCAGCGTATCCCGCCTCGTAGGCGCCGTTTAATTACTTCTGGGAAAAGAAATCTACGCGTAAACTGTAGCGGCCGCTAGCTGGAACACCAGATGTTAAGCGATAGGGTTATATTCAGGAATTAATACAGAGCTTTATAGTCTTTATGCACCAAAGTCACAGTCGTTCTCTTTCCGATACATTTGCATGTATGTGAAATTTAAGTATAAATACCCGGGTTTTTGTGGGCTGGGGGACATTAGCTTTTTGATCTCCACCGAGTCAAGTTAACAAAAAACGCAAATATCCACGTTACCTCTACGGTGACTCCTTTTTCTTTATATTCTTCAAATATAATTAAAAAGAGATATCGCTACCCTTACGGTGGCCGCGTTTTTGTTATATTTTGAGAACGGAAATAAAAGATATCGACGGAGTAGATAAATTAATTTCTATAAACGACGGCTTCTGCATAGATATCCAGTTGTCCTTAGGATGACCACCCTTTTCTTATATTTTATATATAAGTAAAAGGAGATATATAGTCAGGTTGACCAAGCAGATACACGTTGAATAGAACCAGATTTCGCTCCTAGAACTGTTTTGTAAGGTTGTATCTACCGAGCGACTAAACTATTGGCGTAACTAATACTGGTAATACCACGCTAGTCTAGTTAAACGCCAGATATTTTATATCTCCGATTCAACATTATAAAATGTTACTAAGAGCCGATTCCACCGTTGTGTTAAACAAAGATTAAAATGATATTTTTACGTTGCCAAGGTCATTTTATTATTCGTTTAGTAATTTAAACTTCGTTTAACACAACGGTGGAATCGACCCTAAATGATTAAAAGTACTACTATAGGCGACGTTCGTAGTGGATTTCGTCACCCTTCAGGCTGACCCGACGAACTTGCGCCAGGTAGACGCTTTTATCAGCGGTATACTTTTTTCTGTAAGATTTCTTTTACGTAGAATTAAAACGATATTCGCACTATTAAAGTAATTAAACTAGTATTTAATATTCAGATATGCCGGGGGAGAGTTTAGACTAACATTAATGGGTTTACAGGTATCACTTTATTACTTTTATATTCATTAGCGGGAAAATTCGCGTCTGTGTTATTGTCATATTTTTGGTATTCATTGATAAACGTTTATTGTGGGAAAAATTATAAGGGTTTTTATATTGTGCTAAATTTTATTATTTAGAGAATCGATAGTAATGTTGTTGTCATAAATATTAATTGTTGTAAAGTCGGTCAACACTCAAGTAATAAATTAAGTCATTTAGATTTATGGCCAAAGGGCCGAATTGTAAAGGTTTGGGTTGTCTGTAAACAGTACCTGCCTCTTTCAGTAAAGAGAAAACGCACTTTCGGTTTTATTTTTAAATGGCAAACAGATGTAGATTAGTAGAGTAATAGCCTTGATTTGTATATATTTTTAAGTTAGATTGCGGTTAAAAAAATATGTTTTCTGTCGTTCTTTGTAAAACAAAATTGGGTAGACAAATGTGTAATTTTAGCCGTAAGGAGTGTTAGTTTTGTGTATCGATTTTTCGGGAAAAAGGAGATATGTACAGCGGCGGGTAGCATAATGAATATTGAGGGGGGGTCGTATTTATTTGTACATATCCACATATCTTTAGCGGGACATTACGTGGAAGTAGTCGGTATGTTTGTTATTTATTTAGAATAAATATGTGAAATTGTGTTTGTTGACTAGCTAACGTATCCTCAGAACTGTGATTAATAACACTGATTTGTCAATCGACAGAGCAAAAGAGCATCGCGCCGAAAAAGAAGCCTTAGGCCACCATAGACCGCCAGGGACCTCAATAGTAAGGGCCTAAAAATGGTATTTCCCTTGCGGCTATGTAAATTAAAGCCTGATAGAGGCTTGGATGGATCTCTACTGAGATACCCCAAAAGTGGGCCTGACGGACATCCCCCTTTATATCAGGTGTTCTCCGATCGACCGTTCAGTGTTTTCCATACAGGACTGAGTATATCAGTACATTACGGCATTGGAATATTAGAGAAAGGCGTGACGCACGGTGAGGTAAATCTACACTCCGGTTTTTACACATATTAGAAATATTATTTTTAACCGACTTCAAAAAAGGAGGAGGTTCTCAATTCGACGCAATATTTTATATCTCACAACATTCCTCGTGCTACCGCTATACTCTCTTTTATTAGACAATGCGTAATTTAGTATTTACGAGGAAACGTGTGATTGTATATTTGGAGACAAACAAATATACCAAAGTACTTCCGACTTTTATTTTACCCTTTTATGGGAACTAAAAGCTCTGAGGTTAGAAATGACACATTGGGAAGCCTACATAAACATAATGTTAAGCCTAAAAACGGCACATAATCTAAATGTCCGGCTGTATAAAAGAATAGATGTTAAATAAACAGTATTCCAAATTAATCTATGCGTTTAATTTATTCTTCCCCATTACAGCTACATTGAACTCTAAACGTAATTCTGGGGGTTTTAACATCACTTCGTGGGGATCCACTAGACGTAATTTAGGCCAAGGTTGAGGGTATTTGGAAAACTAGGTTAGGGCCCGGTTTGTCAAGTTACACTACCATTTATGTGATTTGGGCATACAATCATCACGTAAATAATAACATATTGAAAAAAAAAGGAGAAAAAGAAGATGGTGGATCTGCCTGTTCATTATTGTAATTTTTGAGATTTTTAAATTTAGCGTTCCAAATCGTTTTCTCGCCCTGATGTAGTTCTAAAATTTAAACGTTTGATTTTTAGTATACGCCCCCATTATAAATTCTTTAGGAATTGCTTCTTAGTAGCTACGACAGTCAAATAGAAACTGAGAGTTTGGTGATCGTGTGGACACACAAAAACATCTACAGACGATTACCTTTGATCCGCGTGTGAAAAACCGACAGCTCATCGGTTACCGACGATCACTGGCAGTTATGGCCGAACGTTGACAAATCAAATAGGCCCTCCACACGAAGGTACACGCATGTAATCGCCCATGATGACCGATCGTGTATAGAAGCTATGCAAGTTTGGTGGCATTTTTTGTACTCTCGTCGCTTCATTTTGTTGACAAGACGCTGACATCTTGTAAGAGAATGTAACACCGCCATTACAGCAAATAAAGGATTAGTAGACTGTAGTCTTAAGCTCCCTTCCACTCCAACGTCCTAAAATCAAGTCAGTAACAGGGTCACGTGACCCAATGGAAGCCAATATTGGACATTCTTAAAAGGTAATGAACTTGTTCTTCAAGTTTTTTAAAATTCATCAGCCACTGCAACCTTCTCGAACCGTCCAGACACGGAATGACATTTCTGGACTATTCTCTCCAATTTTTTTATTCGTACGTTTTCTATAACGGCTGCAGGGTACAGGTTAAGGGTGGCACAAAATTGATCAAAAAACATTGATCGAAATGGAAATTTTACATTTTATCGAATGGCATTTGATCGAAAATACATTTGGTTGAATAACATTTGATCGAAGATATATTTTATAGAATAACATTTTATCGAAAAGACAATAGATCGAAAATTCATTAGATCGAAAGGACAATATATTGAAAATCAACATTAAAAATAGTAAAATATCAAAAAATCAAACGATACCATTCAACCGTCCGTCTAATCCCTATAACCAGGGAAACTAAACTAAGCGGCTATCAAAATTAGGTACTAACAGCAAATTTCAAATTTTATCCTTACAATACTGTTAATTTAAAATTAATTATTTTAGAGATAAACGGTTATTTGGATTAAATGGTCATTTGGATTAAAAAAATGGGATTAATTCGCACAAAATATGTATTTCAATAAGATCGAGTTGTCTCCCGATGGGACATTTTAGGTAAATTATTTTAAGTTTTTTTCTATATAACAAATTTAATTAATTTACCTAACCTGTGCGACCTAGAGCCGTCGCGGTTTGCCACGCAAAAAATATAGAAAAATAAGAAAAATTCAAACAAAAATTTTAACTAATTTACCTAACCTGTGCGGCCTGGAGCCCTGGAGGGTGGCTTCGCAAAAAAATATACAAAAAAGGGAAAAATAAAGAAATCCTAACCTATTTACCTAACCTATACGGCCTGGAGCAATTTAACTAATTGCTCTGACACAGGTTAGGTAAGTTAGTTAAGTTTTAGGTAAGTTAGTTAAGTTTTTAAAAAACCTAACTAATTTACCTAAGCTGTG
This sequence comes from Psylliodes chrysocephalus, assembly GCA_927349885.1. Taxonomy (NCBI): domain Eukaryota; kingdom Metazoa; phylum Arthropoda; class Insecta; order Coleoptera; family Chrysomelidae; genus Psylliodes; species Psylliodes chrysocephalus. Next base: position 46,049,713 of record OV651816.1, read on the forward strand.
TCAGAGCAATTAGTTAAATTGCCCCAGGCCGCACAGGTTATGTAAATTAGTTAAGTTTTCTTTATTTCTATTTATTTTTATAAAACTTAACTAACTTACCTGTCTCAGAGCAATCAGTTAAATTTCTCCAGTCTGAAAACGTCGCGGTTTGCCTAGGAAAAAAAAATTATAAAAATAAAAAAACAAATTTAGCTAACCTGTTCTATTCAAATTTAACTGATTGCTCTCGCACAAATTAGGTTAGTTAGGTACGTTACTTAAGTTTATTTTATTTTTTCATTTTTTGTGTTTGCGAAGCAAGCAGCGATGATTCTTGGCTACACAGGTTAGGTAAATTAGTTAAAATTTTTATTTTAATTTTTCTTATTCTATAATTTTATGAACATTTGGTTTTTCGATAAATTGCGTTTTCTATCAAATCTATTTTCGATCAATTTTCTTTTCGATCAATATTCTTTTCGATCATTTTTCTGTTCGATCATTTTTCTTTTCGATAAAATGTTTTTTCGATCAAATGCATTCGATCAAATGTTTTCGATCAAATGTATTCGATCAAATGTTTTAGATCAATTTTGTGCCATCCACAGGTTACTAATACTTTAATCGTCTGTTTAGCTATTTGATCAAAGCTGCTGTGTGTTTTCCACTTCTGTCTGGCCATTGCATCAGTGATATTGTTGATTTATGATGCCATATACTCATCTTGTCTTCTTTTGATTCCGTAGCTATTCTTGAATTCGACGGATTAGAAAAAGGTTATTTTGTATTTATCTCGAATATACAGAATTTGTGTTTTTGCCCCATTCTTCCTTTGAACTTTCTACTCTCTCAGATTCAAGAATATATACAAAGTGAGAGTCTTTAAAACTGCTTTTCCTATACTTTTATAAAAATTTGTATCGTAAATCCAAATGTCAAATAAATCGTAGGATTTATAGGTATAGTGCATAAAAGTTAGAATGGCCAGAATGTCTGACGATTGGTAAAAATGACCGAGGCAAACATAACAAAGTTTTTTGATCTGACTTTTTCATTATTGTTTGACTAATTGTAAATCACGGTAAATTTGTGAGTTTTATTTAGAACTGTTGATCGTTGATTTGAAGATTCCTCTAAAGAATCCTTTAATTTACTCATTTGTAGTGTGTTTAGGACTGAAAAGGTGTGTAATAAAAATATATTTCATATTTATATATTCCAAACGAATATACATTTTTGATATTTTTAAACACATCGAAAATAACATTTAAAAACCCGAAAACCAAAATACACACGACTGACTAAGAAACTCACGTTGTTGTCAATCGTCCACCATTTAAAGTCACGTGATTTGGATTGCCTAATTGAGCAGTACAATTAGGCATTCCAAACAAATGAATTGCCAGTGGGCAGGTTTGGTAGATCTGACGGTTGCGACATACGATGTATTCTATCTACAATACGTAAAATCATGAATAATGGATTACATTTAAATATTTTATATCGAACACTATAAAAATATTAATTAAAAAAACTGCTTGTGCATTTTTTTAAAAACTGGCAGGATTGGCGACTGATATTTCGAATAAAAATAGCGTCCAAGATGCAAGACTATGTCGCTACCCCCTTAGATATACGAGACCTTTCCACTGGCAGGTATCGTTTGACAGGTCGTTGGAATACCTAATTAGGCATTCCAAACTGAATGGCTACCAGTGGATTCTGACGGGTTATGATATGGCAAAATTATGGCAACCCTGTAGGCCTAGTGATTTGACAAGGTCAATGAAATAGATAGTTACATAGATTGATCATCCATATTTTTAAAATAAACATAAGCTTATGCCTTGAAGTAAAAATGTAAGCAATTATTTTTTTTTAAATATCTAAAGGCTAAAAATTGGTTTTAAAACACATTTTTGCTAAACCGATTCAGATTAATAAATATTTGCCAGGCAATATGGCCGCTCGTAAACGACCAGCTTTGATCAATCTATATAACTATATATGTATAATTGACCCTGTTAATAACAACATGACAACAGGGTTGCCATATCTAAACTGTCATTACCCACTGGTAGCCATTTGGACAGGTCGTTGGAATACCCTCCGAGCTCGGAGGGAATACCTAATTGCCACGATTAGCTGATTCAAAATTAAAGTTAGGCCGCAGGTTGTTTTGAATTAAATGTTAAATGTGTATGATCTGGTATGATTGATAATAAAGTAGGTAGGTAGTATTATTTAATGATAATCATCATAATGGATCAATATATTTCTCCAGGATCCCCCAAATTTCTTACATCCGTATTCCAAAAGCATCTTTAAATATTTAACTACATGTAATTCCTTGAAGATAATAACGTCAATTTAGAGAAAAGGTAGAGTTGGGCGATATCGTGATTTTTCAAACACACAAATTTTGATAGGATAGAATTTATTAGGATGTTATATAACACAGTATGCAATATTGCCTTGACTTGCAGGTAAGTTTGGAGATCGTTTGTAAATTAGGCAGCTTATAGATGCATTTTTGTCCGTATTACTCGATAAAATCATTATCATTTATCAATATTTAAAAGATTTTCCAAATAGTTGTATTAGGAGAGACCAAATTGAGTATCCTGAAAAATCTCTAAGTTACTATAAAACTAAACGATTTATTTTAACGGAGATAAGACAAAATGTTAAGCGAATGTTTCGAACATCTGTATATTATACCCATAGATATATAACCAAGACAGATAGGATTATTTACAAAATTTTTGAAGAATGAACGGTGGTGTCCGCGGTAGAAACTCAATAATCCGATTGAACATTGATGCCAAGTTTACGTGCTTTTAACTATAGATATATATAACCAATACACATTACACAATTTCTGAAGTCAACGCGGATGATCCTCGACAGAAATGCAATATTTGGATAAAATTAAAATATTGATGCCAAGTTTGCGATGTTTTTAACTGTAGTAATGTTATTGCGTTTGCTTGAATTACTGTTAGGTCTTTAAATTGTCAAAAAAAAAAAAATAATGTCTGACAACAGCGGAAGTAGAGTAGACCGCAATTGTGGAGGGTCGTATATTGTTTCATTCATAAAAATTCCTTCGATACAGTACTAGTCCAGGAGCCAGTGAATTTTTTCGTACTTGTTTTCCCGGTCCGTGTATATTTAAATAATCTATTCCCGGTGAACTGTATATTTAAAATGGAACGCCAATCTATTAACAAAAGTAAGCCAGATTGAATTCGCGCATTACGTCACATCGATACAAGTGAGATTGTTTACAAAGTGCCTTTGCAGGCCTATTTTGCCCATTTCATGTATTTGTTTTTAAATCATGTTAAATTACTATTTTTGAAACTCAACAAGGAGAAAATCCAATTAACTCTTCCGTTGTGTATATATATAAGATAAATTAACTGAAGTTTTATTAGTAAAGTATTAATACTAAAATTTTAATGTAATTTACAGAAAATAGCTAGGTATGTATTTGTTTTTAAATAATTTGATAATTTATGAAAAAAGGAAGTAAAAGTGGAATGACCAGTGGCCAGTAGAGGTCAGTCAATACAAAGTATCATATATTTCTATTATAACATAACTAAAATACCTACATCTTTTAATCATAAGGACATAAGTTAAAAACCATTTTAATATATGCATTAGAATGAAGTAATAATAACTTAAAGAGACGAGGTCTTAAAGTAATAGCTGGTACAGCATGTTTTTTAAACGTTTCCTCATTGCTGCTAGAATGAAATCACTTACTATGAAATGTGCTCTAAAAACGGCATTTATAGCAGTCAGTGTTCAGTCTTAGGATCTCTTCCTAAAGCCCTCATCCAAGCTGTATACATATTAAAAAATAATTAAAAAAAAAACATTATATACCTATATAGTTTTCGGTTCTGGGTGCCTTAAAAGAGGACACTTGCCGACAATTTGGCTCAGATAGCTAAAACCCAAAAGTCACACCTCGAACCAGGACGTATTGTTATCCTTTTAAGTAAAAAATAACTACAAATAACTTACCTGAAAAATGAAAGCGTCTAACTTTACACCAAAAAAACCATACACTTTTTCCCATTGTTGCAAGCACCCGATGACGATTAGGTAGATATCAACTAGAAGCATGTACTTAATGGTTATAAAGCGTATTTTAACACAAAAAGAATAAAGCACTAGTCGAAAAGCAGCAATCAAATATAAATAGACCACAATATTAAAATTCAAATTAAAAACTATATAAAAGACAAATACTCTAAAAGCGCAAAAGATCAGAACCAAATAAATTGAATAACCATAATAACCTAAAAAGCACACTAAAATTGCAAAAACTATTACTGTAAAATCATGAGATTACATCAATAATGCATATGCGTCGGAGTATCGCAAATGTCAAAAGTACAGTGTTTCCATGAAAATTTAGCTGTGTTTTTAGCAGTATTATAGGACCATTTCTACCACGCGCATCCAACGATATTGGCGTTCCACAGTTCACTGTATTTCCCTCACACCTCTAGTATAAATGATTTGACATAACGAAACTAACAATAATTATAATTAATGTAGAGTAATAAGTGATTCGTGAATTCTAAATAAAACAATTATTATATAAAAGTGTAAAAGGAAATGTAATTTATTTCCCTATTTTCTTCTGTAATATCTTCAATTATTATGTTTAATTTCTGTAAATAAACCAACTGGTTAGGTGAAACATTGTGATATAAGATTTTATTTATGTGTCCTATGCGTACACTTTAATATACAAAAACCTGGAACATTCTTTAAATAATTGTGGTCGTAGAAATAATTGTGTACATAACTCGTTTGAAAGTGTATTTTATGCACTTGCCAAATATATTATCCATACAGATTAATCAGACTATTTTTTTACTTAACTTCAGTACATCTCTTACTACTAAAACTATTTTTATCAATGGAAAAAAGGGCCGTGTTATCGTATGTTTTGACGCATTTTCGGCCTCAGCCCATCGGATCCCCCCTCTAAATATATATGAATTTTGCTTAGAATTGCTAATCCTACAATTCTCTATTCGTGCTTGCTGACTGGGAAAATAAATACCGAAAATCGTCACTGTCTCCTGGACTATACAATAGATGATGATGAGGACTTCACAACAAATACACTTTTATGAATGGCTAGTTGGGGATGTGATTATACCCTACCAACAGCATTAATTATTAAAAAAAAAAAAAAAAAAATGCGTTATAATAATCCATGGTTAATTTTCAAACAATGTTCTACTTATAGTCTGGTTCACATGTGCCATTTCCCTCGAAACGTGTCCTCCAGCACCGAAAATTATGATTTTGGGCTCATTCGATTCGGAATAGCATCTAGAACATTCTATCAAAATTCCAAGAGGGCCTGAAAAAAAATGCAAAAGTTATAAACAATAAAGTAAAATAAAAAATAAGGGTTTGGTTTTTTTGAAATATTTCAAAAACTATTTTAGATCATCGAAATTTGAAAAAAGATCCTTAAAGAGCAGGAAATTTCCTAAAAAAAAGTCCTACCTCCCGGAACTGTACCAACAACCCTTATAATTTTAATTAAGCGGCGAAAATAACGGTAAAATATTAAGGAATAAAAAAATTTGGGTACTAAGTAGACATATGAATAAACAATAATCCGTAAACAAAAAATTTTTATCACTATTTTTTTATTAATTATGCTTTTGTTAATTAGTTAATTTTCACCATTTTAATGTTAACATAAAAACGCTGATTATTTCAAAACAAGAAATCTAGATTTTTTTTTGATTTTTTTGAGCTATTGTTAAAAGGGTTTAGAAGAGATCCCCGTTGGAAAAATTCAAAAATTTCGATTTTTCACTTTTTTTATTAACAATCAAAGGCATTAAATAGTATATTATATTACTAGGAGTAGAAGGCCAACATTATATGTTGAGCCCAGAATTTTGCACAGCTGAGGCGTTAGCCGAAGCTGTGCAAACTGGGCGAAACATATAATGGGCCTTCTAATCCGAGTGACATATTCTATTTTTTCTTCAAGCATTTAAATAAAAGTATGGATAAAAAAAATTTAAATAAAAAAGCTGAAATTAATAGAATATCTGTAAAACTAAATAACAGTTTAAAAAAATTATGTACCTACTTTAGTTGCTAAATATCTCTTGTTTGGTGCATTCTTAAGAAAGTTATCAAACTCCTGTTTAGAAAAAACTTTTGACTTCTTCGGTTTGTAATTATCACCTTTTCGTTTTAAGAAGGCAATTAATTTTGAATAGTTTTCAATTTTTACAATGTTTAATATTTAGTTCTGATTTCAGCATTGAATACTGCGACCACATTGTTGAACTTTTGAATTTTTCAGACAAATTAGTAAAATATTCGATTAGAACATTTTCTGAATAAAAATGTACGTGATTTCAGAGTTGGGTCGAATACTGAAATCCGGTATTCGAATACGAATCCTGAATACTGTATTCTAAATTGTATTCGAATAATCAATATTCGAATACAAAGAAAAAAAAGTATTTGAATACCGCTGTATTCGAATACCTGGATTCATTTACATATGAATACTTTATGAATATTTCAACTACAAATAATATGTGCGCACATAAAGCTTGATTATTATTTATATAGTTAATTTATAAAAATATAAAAATAATTAAAAATCTATGTTAAATAAAACTTGAAATATCATTTTTTGATACACAGTGTCACAGTGAGGTTAAATAAAATAACTATTTAATAAAAAACATTTGTTGATTTTTATTTCTTAAAGTCTTATTAAAAAATTATAAATAACGATAAAATAATGGAAAAGTTAAAATAAAATTCTTTGGTACACCGTCAGATAAAAACACAAACTTATTGTTTAATAAAAAATAAATAATTCCCATTACCTATAACCTATACCCTACAACCTACTTACTTATACAGAGTGTCCCACGAGATACGCCTCGGACCATAACTCCATAACGGTGCAATTTTCGAAAACTAATTTTAAAAGATGGCTTTTTTGAATATACATAAAAAAGGACACTTACAAAATTTTTGAAAATTGACCGTTATGGAGTTATGGTCCGAGGCGTATCTCGTGGGCACTCTGTATAATAAATAAAACTTAAAATAGTTTCTTTGGTACATTCATTGGAGATTGGAACACAATAAGGTAATTGCTTAGCAAAAGAAGCTATTCTTGAAAAATAATCTTAAATAATAAATAACTTAAAATAAATTCTTTTTGTTTTAAATAAAATATAACATAATATTCATAACGACGCACTAGTACTTGGATATCAGAAAGAAAACATCAATCAAAAAGCATTTCATATCCCGTTTGCCTTCAACAAAACCAACATTTCAAAAAGATCGCAATATTCGTAGAAATAATCAAACAGTATTCGAAAACAGGATTCGAATACCGGGATTCGAATAGCGGGATTCGAATACAAAGTGGGTATTCGAATACTAGGATTCAAAAATGGTATTCTGAATCCAAAATACCGAGTACTGACTAAAAAAGTATTCAGTCGAATACCGAATACAGAAAACACAAATGTATTCGAATAGTATTCGAATACCAGCCAAATGTATTCTGAATAAGATTCAGAATACCGGGTATTCGAATACTACCCAACTCTGCGTGATTTTCTTCACTCCATTTCACAAATTTTGTGTAAGCATAATCGTAAACTTTCTTCGCTTTCGTAGGTATTAAGGTTTCTATCGAAGATTTCGCTATTTCTAGCAATTCGGGAGGTGTTGATTGCATTTCCTCTGACATTTTCTTTTTACTTGAAAAACAGGTATAACGAACGGGTTAACACTATTTTTTTTATATTCTAAATCATACACTGACAAACGTCAAATTAAATAAGTATTCAAATGACAGTTCCAGCCTACTTGATTGCAACGTTTATAGATAATAAGCCATTTAACATTAGGTTTGTGCTTTTTTATACTAGTACAAAAATGAAAAATATTTGTACTAGCATAAAAATAGGTTACTTCTACAACACGTGTACCTTGATATAATGTAAACATTATTATACGCTTGAAGAAAAAAATTATTTAGTACAATATTTTTAAAAGTTAAATAAAAAATAATAAAAATTTTTTTTCAATAAAAAAATATATATGGTTGTTTTTGTAATATTTTGTAGTATTTAAAAAAAATATTGCGTAAAATTGCATTTGTTTATAACAAATTGTTATATAATATATATAACATATATATATATATATATATATATATATATATATATATATATATATATATATATATATATATAAGAGAGTTGATAATCGTTGCTGACTAGTTATTTATTTAAAATTTTACTTGTCTTGTCAAATTGTCAAATTGACCTTTCGATATTTATATTTTTTTAGTTTTAAAATATCGTAGTTATTATTTTTTGTGTATATTATTTTGTAATTGACTTCAGCTTGTCCATTTTGTACACTAAACTGAATAATACCACCAAAATGAACAACCTTAATTAAAATGTAAGTAAAAAATTTTTACCTTACTTTATCATCATATGTGGTATTATTTTATTTTAGTCTCCCTGATGATGGAAATAAACATTTCCGAAAGCTTGGAATAAACTTAAAAAAGTAATCTTTCATTTGCTGCATTACCCACAAATTACTGGTTTAATTATATATATATATATATATATATATATAATTTTTTAATACCTTTGATTGTTAATATAAAAGTGAAAAATCAAAATTTTTTAATTTTTCCAACGGGATCTCTTCTAAACCCTGTTAACATTAAAATGGTGAAAATTAACTAATTAACAAAAGCATAATTAATAAAAAAATAGTGATACAAATTTTTTGTTTACGGATTATTGTTTATTCATATGTCTACTTAGTAGCCAAATTTTTTTATTCCTTAATATTAATATTTAATCAGTTAAAATAATTTTTTTAGTTCATGTGTCAGATTGGGGCGATGCGCGCGGCAGCCGAACCACGCGTTTTTACCGTTATTTTCGCCGCTTAATTAAAATTATAAGTGTTATTGGTACAGTTCCGGAAGGTAGGACTTTTTTTTAGGAAATTTCCTGCTCTTTAAGGATCTTTTTTCAAATTTCGAGTATCTCAAATAGTTTTTGAAATATTTCAAAAAAACCAAACCCTTATTTTTTATTTTACTTTAGTGTTTACTTTTTGCATTTTTTTTCAGCCCCTCTTGGAATTTTGATAGAATGTTGTAGATGCCATTCCGAATCGAATGAGCCCAAAATCATAATTTTCGGTGCTGGAGGATAGGTTTCGAGGGAAATGGCACTTGTGAACCGGACTATTATTAACATATACGAGTATTTGGATTATATCCCCACGATTTAAGCTAAATTAAAAGCATCTTTGTTGAAATTTAGATGAAGTAGAATGGGGCTTTTTGAAACCTTTAGTACCAAATCTACAATATGCAAAAATACTATTAAATATTGATAGGTACGAAGTTTATTCGAAACAGGTAAGTTCATAAAGTGACTTGAAACCTGAAAATATATTATAAAATACGAAACGTTTTTTCTTCGGGCTCGTTTGATTTGATAAGATACCATATAACAGTGGCTTATTATGTTTTACCCCATGTTAGTTCATGTTCCACTGTCATCTTTATACCTTCCACCAGTGGCGGTTTGTGGTAATTTAAAATGGGGGTTCAATTTTTTCCAATAATGTTAGCATTTGTAAAACTTTGTACAAGAGCCAATATCCCTCCAAACTTCTTTGGCATCGTCCGTTTTATAACTATTAAATTCAGAATTTTTTATAAGATTCCTGAGTCATAAAAAGGTTTCTTGATACCATCACTTAGATGATCCGTTACTAGAAATGGTACAAGCGCAGAAGCTACCGTTTTTATTTCATCTGAAACTCGTGACATTTTTGAAGAACTTGTCAATCTAAAAAAGCAAAAATAAGAGTGAATCCCGAAATATTCTATTTATACTTCGCACAAACATTTGCCATTTGCTCTTTTAGTAAAGCAATTCTTGATTAAATTACATGGCTATACAACAGCCACTATACCCACCTTGGGCATTGCAAAGCCAAGATGAAAATAATGGGTTTTGTTCAAATTTCGCCCGGTAGAACTGTTTAAATCTTTATTTACACTACACCACACTATAAGTAAAAGCAATCGTATTAAGTACATTCAAATACGCCTGCAAACCCCGAACAAAATACAAAAAGTAATCGATTATTGCAAAAAATGATTATTCGATAATAATCGAAGCGAATCGAAAAAAAAACGAAAGAATCAAAAAGATTTGAAAAGAATCGAATCGAAAAGGAACGAAATGAATCGATTAATCGATAAAACATAAATAATCGATTATTTTTAAGTAATCTACTAGTCGAAAATAACTGATTATTTATTTTGGTGATCGCCCGGCCGCGATTTTACGTTTCCGTGTTTAGTTCAAACCGACGCGGTCTTGAAATAAACACGGGAAAGTATCGCAATATTTATTGGCAAACCCGAGTTGGCGTCGAGGCGCCAGGCAATGAACAACGCACAGATTTGTTTGGAAATGAATGAAGGTACATGTTCACGTTTTCGTTTTCATTTCAAAAAGCATCTTGGTACTGAACATGGAGACGTTACACAAAAAAACAACACATTCGTAAATGACTTAATTTTTCTTTATAAAAGTACTCACCACAAAAAGGATCGCATAACTTACTTTTAGAGCAATATAGAACAAAATTGTGTTAAATATTCTAGTAATATAAAAGTAATTTAACTAAACTAATTTTTATTTGTATACTTATATCAACATAAAATAATGACGAAAAAATTGGTAAGAAGTAGGTATAGTCTATAGAAAAAAATGTTTTAATGGTTTAATACATCTTTTGTAGTAGAAAATTAGTAGTAGGTACCTAACATTATTAGATTATGCCAAAGCTCCTTTATTTACATTTAAAACCCGGTCATAGATTGCAAAGAAACGTAGCGCGTAGCTATTTCGTAATTGAACCGACATGCGTTTCCTAGTGCGCTGTTGTCAGGCTGTGTAGTTTATCCCTTTCATATTTAAAAATAGTTTTTACCTATAACTCACTAATAGCAACAAGTTTTATTAATTAGAATAGTTTCGAGATATATTGCGACACATCAAGCATCCCCACCAATTCATTTTCGTACCTAGTGCATAGTTTCCAACTCCGGCGCATTGTGGGCCGAGATGTTGCAATATTTCCCGAAACATTTCTAATAGTAAATCTCTAAATAAAATGACTTGTAACAAAACAAAAAACGTATAAAATGTGTACAAAGTAGATTAATTTAGTTTAACTGCTTTCAGCAGACTTGATATTTTAGCAGCACCTATTTTTACACCATTAGGCAGGGCATTTTTGTACCTATCGTTTTTACATACATACGCTTGCTAAATAACAACTTTGCAAATACTAAGATAAACTATGGCAAATACCATTATTATTCCTGCAAATAAATGCAAGGATTTTAAAAGCGTTAAACGTGACACCACCGCAATTTAAAATAACTTTCTTTCATTCATACTATACGTCACGGACGTCACATATAGTATTTTATCCATCGATAGTTTGCGACGTTGCGATCCAGTAAATTGTTGCATATTGGATGTTTTTGTTAATCTTTAGACTTTTTTGGAAAAATTTCGGCTTGTGTATAGCTAACAACATGGTCCGCGAGTGCATCTTAAGCAAAAAACTGGAAAATGTGGGTGCTGAAGTATCTTTTCATAAGTAAGGTTAGGTGATGATGTATTGCATAGTTCAGTGGTGTAGATTTAAAGATTTTTATACTTTTATATTACTATTATTTCTCTGATCTTTCAACATTATTAATTTCACAAAAAATTGTAATTAATAGAAACACTTTAGTCTGGACTATAGTGGTAAAATAAATATGCTTATGCTCGATTTTTAGATTCACAACTGAAAGGCATACAAGAAATATTTGGCTATCACTTGTAGGACTTGAAGAAAATGAAGGTATCTAAAAAAGAGTGTTATGCTCGGAGCATTTTGATCCTAATGATATTCTTCAAAAAGCAAATATCTCAAGCGTGGAGCACTGCCAAAACTAAGTTCATTGTTTCGAGAAAGCTCATTTAGGTAACTAAAAACTTTCTTAATTATGTTTCGAAAATGTTCATTTAAGTGTTTATCCTTTAAGATGAAAGTTGGTAGTTTATTTTACAAAGAAATTTTTATATTGTAATTTCTTTAAATTTTGTATGAGCTTAACAAGGACAAACTTTTTTATAAACTCATAGTACATGCCTCTTTCTATGATTATTTTCATGAACTACCTTATTATTAATCAAAATGTATACTTACCTTTACATTAAAAGTTCTGAATACTCTGTTACAGCTCTGATTCCAGTATCAGTATTTTTGACAGCTCTAGTAAGAAACCAGAAGATAATTTATCTATGCCGCACACATTTATGGATGATAATAAGTAAGTTAGTTTACTGCCTAGTTTTACAAGTTAAAAACTATCAATGGATAGGTTTATTTTTGTGTTTTCGGATTTTACAAAATTCTTATTACCAGATCCGCTATAAGAAGCGTTCCATTTAAAACCCCCACCTTGTTTATAAGTATGGTAAATTTATTGATTTAATAACGTTTATAAATTTAGTAGTGTTAAAAATCTAAATTTTGATTTAAAAATCTCTCATTTACCAATTTGTAAAACTGTTCAAATTTTAACCCCAAAATTGAATTCGTAAATTTGTTTAAAATAAATCTTGATTTATTTATCTTGTTTTTATTTTATATAATTTAACATCTTTATTTGTAATAAATGTATTATTGGAAAAAATAGTGTTTTTAAGCTTTTTACCTACATTCCACTGAACTTCATACCCTTATACCAAATCCAATCGGTTTTAAAGTTTAAACCATTATAAAGTTTATTGCATACCATATCTGTTGCGTACAACAGCAGCGTTGCCAGACGAGATTTTCGATTACAGTCTGTCTTCTTTCGATCCGCATAAAATATCTTCTTTCTCTTTTCCGATTATTGGGACCAAACAAAACATACTTTATGAATGAAATGCATCATCTGTTGTTTCTTTTATCTAAGGATTATGCGATGCTTTTTGTGACTGGTGCAGATTATTTTTTATTTGTTTTATTATGGAGCATTCTTGACAATACCTATTGAAATCAATGAACGTCACAGCCATCTCTAACTCAAAATGTGGCGATTCACGTTCAAATTACAGAAAGTCAAAAACGAAAAATTTTGTATTGCTTTTAAAATGTTTTATGCAATTTTTGGGGGTTTTCTACCTAGGCACAGAACAAAGAATATGAGGTACTAGTTATTTATTTATTTGTTGCTAACATACCTATATTTAAATAATTATTTTCACAAACAAATCAAAATTATTTTCATTATGTAGGCGAAGGTAAGTTCTAATGTTTTTTCTACGAGCGATTGCTGTAGGTTGGACGTGGATTTTTCGATTTCGTCCTTAAGATCAACACGGATTTGAATGTGAGCAAATACGGCTTGCTTCCAAACAAATCCGTGCGTGGTTCATTGTCTGGCGCCTCGATATCAACACGAGTTTGCCTATAAATATTGCATTACTTTCCTGTGTTTATTTTAAGACCGCGTCGGTTTGAACTGAACACGTAAAATCGCCGCCCGGCCCTAACGTTTTTAGCAATCCATTTTGGCAACAAAATTATTTAAATAGGAAGTTTTATTTAAGTAATTGGATTTTTTTTAATTAATTTATAGAAATCTACTGAAATGTACCAAAAGAAAATTGTCTACAAAAACTAGCCAAAATAGCCAAATGTGGCAACGTTGAATTAAAGACTCCCAGTCAGAGTGACCTTGATCAAGCACAATAACTAATCGTTGGACCAAGCGAAGTTAACTGTCGTGATGTAATCTACGTGCGATGCACAAAATGATGCTAATAATATAGCGTGGTTTCAAGCAGGCACAGTACTGTTTCACGGATCTATTAGCCTGTCTTTTTAACATTCATTCTCAGACACCTCTCGCGTTCACTAGACATATTGAACCGACAGACGCGATCGGCCTGAGCGCAGTGGGGTACCAAAAAAAAGTAGAGATTAATACGTACGAAAATAATAAATATTCGCTCCGTGCGTGACAGCAGCGCCAATTCTTTTTGGCACTAATGGACTATTTCTGTGTATACTGACAAATACAATTTTTAATAGAATTCGTAAATAAAAAGTATATATGTTAGTTTTAATAAAAGTATACGGATTTATAAAACAAGTAAAACATAAAATTATTATTATTATATATTTTTACAGCTTAAATTAAAGAAAATTATCTATAATCAATAAAAATCAATAATAAAATATAGGCAGGCAACAGTATTTACTGGGAAATGTATAAGAAGTTGCCTAAGTCTAATAAGTTGTCATTGAAGAATTAGCCTATTCTGTCAAAATAAAAAAATACCATTTAAGGGGCGTTTGATTTGAAACTCGATCGAGCGAGCGTCGAGGAGACCGAGAATTGATGACGTCACAATAGAGCATTGAATCAAATCAAATAAAACAGAGTAAAAAACATAACCTCGCTTTTTTTGTGATTCTTGTTTCTGGTTTGTGCGTCAAAATAGTTAGCAAAAAGTAAAGAAAATTAAAAAAACTTTTAATAATAAGGGGTAATGGCCCTGAAATACAGCATATACCACAGATGACCGCTTCGCTTTCATACTCCATGACTGTGATTACTGGTGATTAGATTTGGACATAGAAAATGTATTTTCCAAACACACATTTTTTATGACGAATAATTTTAGATATAAGACAAAAGCGTCTAAGTAATTTGTTGACTTCTTGTCTGTTCTTTAATTTTGAGATTCAAATTTGTTTGTAGGTAAATTAAAAAGAGATGGTAGAGACAAAGACAAAATTCTACCTCTTCTCGATCCTTCTGCTCTGTGTACATCGAGCTCGCTCTATGTTCTCGCTCCAAAGCAAAACAAACACTTTAGGGATCTCTCGGAGTGCCAATTCAAACACGTTTGCAGCGCTCGGAGACCTCCGATGATCAAATCAAACGCACCCTTAATAATAGCGTGAAGATAAAATGTATAACAAAGGATCGTTATTTATATTTTCATTTTTGTTCGAAAGAAAACATAGAATGAATGATTAAAACTGGTTTCCCATCAGTAACTCACAAAATTGCATTCCAGCTGCACATAATAATCAAAGGCAGAAATATTGAAATCTAGTCCTCGCTAAATGAACATTTAAGAATAAAGGGATATTAAAGAACATCGTAAAATGATAATTTATTGTTTATTTAAAACCTTTCAAGGTTCTGATGTCTACTATTTCCAGCATTACTGTTATTGTTACAAAAATAAAGGTAATTTTTCTTCTTATTGTACACCTATCCGTTTATTTCTTTGATTTAATTTCCACTTTGCTACTGACATTTTTTATATAAGTTTCACTGTTTTTTTTTTTGCTAGTATTTGTACAATTTTCAACACAGCAACTCCGGTTGCTTATTGTATTGTTTTACCTACTTTTTTGAAAAAAAGTAAAATGTATACGTGTAATTGATATGCCAAAATTACAAAATATCGCCCTAAAATGCACGAATTATCTGCAGCTAGCGCTAGTATCGCTTTTGCTTCCCTTTCCATGACTTCGCACGGAGCGAATATTATTAAAGTGAATTTATATTATTAAATTATTTATATGTGATTTTAAAATAATGTGCTCTTATGAAATTTAACTGGGTGTTCACTGCATAAATGAACCAATGGAGAAACCGCCCCTGCTTTCCACTCTATTTTGGTCTAGACCAATGTTCTTAGTTTTTAGATGTAGCTCTATGTGACTTTCTGACTTGATATGGACACCTGGCCGTCTGAGATTGGATATGCCGTTGCCACCTCTCCTATCGTTTTGTTTTTACACATTACAAAATTCAATGAAGGTGAGTTTTTTGGAAAATATACCAGCCTCAGGGTCAAGTTTAGACCCGTCTGTATACCAGGTTTGGGTCTTAACACCTTGAATGGAACATTGAAGGAGTAACGCTTATTGGTTATGTGATCTATTCTTAACATGTTCTCTTCCACTAACCTCGTGATACTCATGTGGTCTGGTTTAATGTTGAGTTTTCCCTGGCTGTCCTCTAAATCTGTAAATGTTTCTTGTTTTCGAAAAATATTATTTGGAGGGACTACTACTGGGGAAACTCCGCCTGTAAAAGTTCAACAAATGTGGCTTGGTTGCTGATATTTAGTTTGGGCACGCCATCTTTTGGATGAGACGTAAAACCATTGGTTAAATGTTAGAAATAGACCGATGTTGAAAAATAAATAAGAGGAATAATTTTGTTTTAAATTTACCTAATAAAAAACATTTAAGACCCTGCTAACATAATCTCCGGCACTGTTTTCCATTTGTTTGTTAAAATATTAAAATTTAATGTAAGAACTTAAAACATCTCGCAATAGGCATTATTTTATATAGATAACTGGTTTATTCAATTCAAATTGGCTGCACGTAAGAGGTCATGTTATCAAAAAATATAGTTTGTTATTGAAATAAAGAATTTGATATTTATCTCATCATAACCTATTTGATCAAAAAATGTATGTAAATTGTTATAAGTTGTGTAGTTTTAGAGTTAATTTTTTTAATAACATTAGTTTTAATTTTAATCGAAAATATCACAGTGAAAATGTTTTTGGGTTCAAGAGGAAAGAGAAAAAAGTATATAAAGGTATGCATAAAGAAAAAGGTACCTATGATGTAAGTACTTTAATGGTTGTATTAGATTTATTTAATTACTTAGTATAATTATAAATAGGTCAAATGCTTTTATTCAATGGATAATGATAATTCAACAGTTTTAGAAAAATATTAAATACATTTTATTGTATTTGATTGTGACTGCCGTTCCAAATATCTAACAGTTAAATTCGAAAAAACTATAATATGGATAATTTTAATTTATATGACCTGCTATTTATAAACAAAGGCTTATTAAATCAAATTTGAAATTAATAAACATTTAATGAAGGTATTACATTTTTATCAGTTACTTCAACTCTTACCATTCACTTGGACTGAACAGTAGTTACTATTTTTATATTACTTGAAAAGTTTGTTGCGTAACCATTTATAAAGAAATCACTATCGCATTTTCATATCATGAACGTAACATAATCAGGACCGAGGCCGATTATTCAAGGGCAAGTTCATATTTTTTTTAATCTTTCGCAGACGAAACTCGAAATAATATGGGCCTTTACGTGCATTGGGCCAAAATAACTTCTTTTCATTGCTTCAGTTTGTGTCAAGCTCATAAACGTAAATAACATACCATAAAGTACCCCCCCAGATGTTCCGACTTTGTCCAAAATCTAATCATTTCACGTCAGGCCGAAATAAAACTTAAGTTCAAAATTTAATGTTTTTTTCTTTATCCGTTTTTGAGTTTTCTTCAAATTTCGAAATTTACACATTTTCTCAAATATCTCGAATACGGTCCATTTTAGAGAAATTATCTATAGGATAAAAATTATAGAGAATTAGAAAATTTTGTATATAACAAAAATTATAGATAATAAAATAAGAAGTAACTTTCATTTGAAGAATTTTCTTCCCCAAACGTAAATAACAGATATATTCCATAAAATATAAAAATGACCACCTATAAAGTACCCCCCCAGATGTTCCGACTCTGCCCAAAATCTAATCAGCTCATTAGACGCTGGAACAAAGCTTAAGTTTGAAATTTGGTGTTTTTCCGTGTATCGGTTCATGAGTTATGCGTTATACACACACACACACACACACACACACACACACACACACACACACACACACACACACACACACACACACACACACACACACATACACACATACACACACACACACACACACACACACACACACACACATACACACACACACACACACACACACACACACACACACACACACACATACACACACACACACACACACACACACACACACACACACACACATACACACACACACACACACACACACACACACACACACACACACACACACACACACACACACACACACACACACACACACACACACACACACACACACACACACACACACACACACACACACACACACACACACACACACACACACACACACACACACACACACACACACACACACACACACACACACACACACACACACACACACACACACACACACACACACACACACACACACACACACACACACACACACACACACACACACACACACACACACACACACACACACACACACACACACACACACACACACACACACACACACACACACACACACACACACACACACACACACACACACACACACACACACACACACACACACACACACACACACACACACACACACACACACACACACACACACACACACACAGACATCATCGCGAAAATAGTCAAAACGGATTCAGGGGACCTCAAAACGTAAAAATCCGTCGAAAACTCGAGGTCGAAAAAAATCATGATTCCTATACTTTCCTTATATCTGTAAACAGATAGGAAAGTAAAAAGTATAAATTTCTAACTTGTCATTTTATCACGTGACCAATAAAGTCTAGAGCGTTTGTTTATTATAGCGGGGTTTTCCTAGCAACGCACATTTTACGCGGCGTAGAACGTAATTCGGTCGGCGTAAAACGCTGAGGACATGTCTAATGAAAATCAAATGGAGTCGTTTTCCTACAGGGCGCAAAAACGACTTGCGTCGCGTAATACGGTCGACGCAACGGGACGACTGCTCGGAGAGAAGTCTATTCAGTCGTACGCTGCGTTTTAGTGCGTTTTAAAAGGAATGTGCTCCTAATTTGCAACAAAATGACTTTAAAAAAACAACAAATTCGTTTTAGTGCTACTGAAGATAAACAATTAATTGAAGTCGTTAGTGGTTATCCTATTCTTTGGGGTATGAAACTGAAGGAATTTATAAATGTAGTGAAAATGGACACAATCTGGAATGAAATGGACAAAATGTGGTTATAATGTCAATTTCTTCTTGCAAAATTTCATCTTGCAGTATTAAAAATGCCAAAGCAAATTTCTTTATACAATTATTTGACCCACTCATCGCGATGATCAGGACGCAACTGACAATCCTAGGAAAACACTTTTACGCAACGCGTTGGATGTTGCGTTGCGTCGGCCGTATTACGTTCTACGCTGCGTAAAATGTGCGTTGTTAGGAAAACGCCGCTTAAATCTATATTTAAATCTAATCCTCTATCACGTGATAAAAAATTCACAACATCTCAGATGCATCCGATGTGGATATTCAAACGCAGCAATAGTATAACAGTTTTTTGTTGTTGAATCAACTCATTAGGACTCGGACCTCTTATATAAACTGTCTTCGTCAAGGACTCTCAAATACTTTTCTTCCCAATCAATGTGAACCTTATATTTTTCTTTGTCTTATTTGCTGTAACTATGGTAGACTGGGGACCGTCGTCTTCACTATCATAATGATCAGTTTCGTCAATAAAAAGGTCATAAAAAGGTTATATTTCGATAATCCTAATCTTCATCGGGCAACTATTCACCTTCACTGCCACATAATTCTGGAATATCAACGGTTTTGAGAACATAAAATCGTGAGGCTTATATTAGCTAGAGTTGTCTTTACTGTCTTTACTTCAAACAGTGGCGGCTGGTAAGAGAGGGCGCTGGGGCGCCGGTCTTCCTGCGAAGTAGCAGGAGTCATCTGCTAATTAGAATTTCCATATTCTTAACCAGTAATTTTACTTAACTCCTTCTAGAGATATTAACAATAAAAGAGTCAAATACGAGCCGTCACTGACTTCAAATTGTGCCGAAATGGCACAAGGAAACAAATGACATGTATCGGATAGGCATATAGTTCTAATACATTTTTTTTTACAAAACAACTATACCACATACATCGAAGTATGTGAACTAGATATTTTTAGTTTTAGTAAATTTTATTTGTTCGATTTTTTATGGCAACTAAAACATTGTAAACAATACGTCCGGTAATACGTCCTTATAGGTGTTATAGGTGCTGTCAACTGAGCAAAAAACTACATAAATTACAAAATAAGAGCTAGCGGATGACAATTGACAATCTTTCTCAAACGAAGAGAAGCGAGTGTACCTTATTTGGAATATATTGAGTTGGCGGTTAAAAATCAGTATATGTACAGAGTGACCCATTTGAAAGCGGGCCACCCTCATACATTTTTTATTTATAGAGCGATGATTTTGACGAATTTTTTTTTGAAATGTTGAGGGGGACAGGTGTATTTTGGAGCCAAGCGGCCTTCAAGTTTTTTTTTTAAACCAAGGCCTATTTATTAATTTTTGTTATCGCATGGGTTACTATATAAAAAGCTTCTTAATGCATAATAAACAACTTGTCAGTAATGTATTCATAGAATCACTAATGTTGAGTCTTTTTTCATGAAACTTGGTACAGATATATTTCAGAGAACTCCGATTTTTGGCGTATGCGAATTTCTTCTAAAAAAATCGCTAATATGCATTCTGGATTGTTCAGCCTCTAAATGTGATCTAGTAGGTCTTGGTTTAAAAAAAAAACTGAACGCCGCTTGGCTCCAAAATACACTTTTTCCCCCCCACATTTTAAAAAAGAATTCGTCAAAATTGCTCTATATAAATAAAAAATTTATGAGTGGCCCGCTTTTAAATGGGCCACTCTGTATGGACACAGTATGTATTAAGGGGCTAATGATCATTTGAAATAAGTTGTATTTCATCATTAAAAAGATGACACATCTTTACCACCTTCGTTAAATTTTTTAAGTTTTATTTAAATGTTTGACAAATAAGGTTGGTATATGAGTTATTTCAGCTTTGTTGTCTTCAGGTTTAATTCATAATATAATAAAGTTTATTAACTGGTGGAGTCAGTGGCGCAGCCAGAATTTTGTATCAGGGGAGTTTTGAAAAAAATTGGGAGTATTAAAAAAATATAATATTTTTTACCCAGATTAACTTTTTCAATTTCAAAATCGTCTAGGTTCACGTCTGGGGGGGGTTTAACCCCTAAAACTCCCCTCGCTCTGCTACTGGATGGAATGTAATATGTTTGTATCTGAGTTACAACTTCTATGAAGGGCAATGATGACTCCCAAGGTTGTACCTTAATCAAACTCAACTTTTCAATTTCTGGTATTGTAGATTGCTGCCAAATATAACACATCGTTACATATACGACCTATCTGGTCAAATTCCAAGTGGACTGTATACCACTGAAGATAGAAGATACCTGATGATGAATTCTATTTATGAGATGCTGACTGTGTAACTAGTGCTTTTTGTATGTGATTGAATTCAAATTCACATAGAACTGAACACATTTTTATTATCACAAATTATTTATATTTTTAACATAATACAACAGATCACATATAACTACCTAGCCAGCACACATAATCCAATGGACGTCCACTTTAGATCCATTTGAGGGTCAGAACGTCCATATCCGTATTCGGACGTCCAGTGTACGTCCATTTACGATCATTAATTTAACAGCTGCATATCGACTTAATTTTAAGTTTAGTAGTATTTTGACGTCCAGTGGATTTCCATGTTAGGACATTATTTATTTAGCCTACCAGATAATACCCTTCTATATTCACTTTCTTTTTTGTATTTATTTATAACTGGCCAATAAAAATTGACAAATTAAATCTATTGTATTTCATTCTATCAGCGGAAGTTTGAAATCTTATTATATTATAACCATATCTTGTAAAAAGTTTTCAAGAGGCTCCTTGGTCGAGATCGTTTAACGGTTGAAAGCGTAGAACGATAATGGACGTGTCGTGAGTTCGAGTCCTGCTCCGGTAAAGCGATTTTTAATTAAAAAAAAAAAAGAAATGGTGTATAGCAGTTTGCGAAAATAACAAATAAATTATTAATAATATAAAATAGTGTAAAAAAAAGGTGGGGATGTGATCTCAGTTGAATATAATCCAGGAATGGACGTTTTTTGAGTATCCAATATTCAAAGTAAAAATATAATCCAGAATTGGACGTCTTCTGTATGGTCAAAAGTGTGCCATTTGTATACTTCACTTGAAGTCCAAAAAAAAGTAATTTTTGCACGTTCAGACATCCAAAATTGTATATCGAATGAACGTCCAATTGACCTATTTGTGCTGTCTGGGTACATCTTATTTAGTTAACTTGTTTAAAAGCTTTTCACATTATGTCATTGTGCAATTATATCGCTTATTTTTTGGTTTTTTACCACATACCTTATACACATACCACATACCTCAAACAATATTTTTATTATATATAAAGTAACATAAATAAAAATAATGCTTTCGGCATTTTAACAAAACATAATTGAATTCAAAGGAAGTTTGAGTAGTTTTCTAAGCAAATGAAACGTAAATAGTTGTTAATGTTATTTGTGAACTATTTAAAAATTCATTAATAAAACAGTGTTCAGCAATGGGTGAATTTGAATACAGCCATACTTTCAAGAGAAACCATAGTACCTCACAGTAAATCAACAGGTATTTAATTAAATTACAGTCCACTTAAAGCTCTAAAGCCAAGATAGGCCCTATTTAACATTGTGTCAGTATTTGGCTGTAATCCATAATACCGGTAATATAACGATCAGCGTTTTATTTTCCAGGATAAGGTGTATTTCAAGGTAATCAATACAGTTCACCAGGCCTTAGCTGATGATATTTACCGGGGACGAAACCCTCATCGTAAACAACAATTATTGTTGTTCGATATGTGGCCATCAACTTCATTGCATCATTACATTTTCGGCTCAGGTTTTGGCTTAAATAGGAATAAATAAAGAAAATGTTCACATATAAGTGATGTTCGATTCTTTCTTGAGAGTATCTAGTAGAAGAAAGAAGCCGGCACACTCTAATCAACTCTAAGAGTGTATAACATCTACGTTTATTAGAGAGTCAAGCGAAGGTGGAAGCTCTAATATAACAACGGGCATGACATGACTTGTATCTCTGTCTGTCCGTCCGTCCGTGGCTTATTACTTTAGGGTAGATTAGGAAATAAAATGAAAATGTTTATTAAAAATCAATCTACTCATATCTTCATTATGTTTAATACTATATTTCAAAATTGCAACTGAAAACGGTTTGACCGATATATTCAGGCTTCTATCGGTGTTCTCCCGCCATATATAAGATAGGACCGATATTTGGCCCTTGACTGTTCATGAACTGTAGAAATAAGAAAGTTTGAAATACCTGTGTGATCCATAGATCTCGGAGATCTAGATACTTTAATTAAAAAATTACCTCTGATTGAACACTTTTATTTTAAAACACGAATGGAATGATTTGATTTAACACTATGCATGATTTACTCATGAATAAACCACTTTTTACATTATTTACAGCATTTATCCAGCAAATTTCTTACTTTAAGTCATGATACTTAAGAAATAATTTATTACATAATGGCGGACAGAGCGTTCGTTCTTATCGAGGCAAATGCGTGTGGTCTCGATGACTGTTTTAGTAGCAGCGGCGCGAAGAAGGAGACAAGCTGTTAAACCAGCTTGAGGCTGACGCTTGGCGTTGACCAACGAGGAGCGGGCGAGGCTTGTGATGTATCTATTTGTCGGAGAATTTTCTTATCGACCAAGAAAGTGCAGATCACAGAGACGTCTCTAGGAGTGAATGTATATTGGATGAGTGTACCCAGACAGCACAAGTCAATCCATTGGATGTCCATCGGAAGTCCATTCATGGACATATCGGCTGTCCAAAGGACGTCGACGTCCAGCATTTTACCGAAGGACATCCACTGGACTATACAAATGTCCCACTCCTGGACGTCCATTTGGACTCAATGAAAGGTCCATATATGGACTCTTTTTGTATTGCTTTTGGACAATTTATGGACATCTGACGGACATCACTACCTATATTAATATGAAATAAAATAATTGCAACTATTGACTTATTTTTATTGTCATAAATAATATCAAGCATGTATTGATTTTATACGCACTCCATCCTGTTGACCTTCTCAGCCATTTTCTTAAGGCTATTTCGCTTACTTTTAAGCAGCTCCATTGTCACTCTCAGCAGCAGCTAAAAAAAGACATTACATTTTATATGAATATTGAGTCTTAGTTAGTCATTTTTATAGTGTCCATCATGGACATTTTTTGGACATCCATTGGACTTCTGAATGGGTATATCCATTGGATAACGGAAAACGGATGTCCAATGAATATCCATATGAAGTTCATTGACATCCAGGACATTATTTGGACAAAATATGGACGTCCAGTGGACGTCGTGTGCTATCTGGGTAATCATGAATGTAATACAATAGAAATGTATAATTTTTTTTCGCATACATTTTCGAGTCCAGCCATAACAAATAAGTTCTATAGAACAATTCACACATTTTTGTTAAATGTTTCAAATATGATTCACTTTGTTTTTCAGAAGCGCAGGACGTGATCGATGCCAAATGTAGAGAAAGTAACTTCTTTCGTTTAGTCACAGCTTATAGACAACATGGCCACAAGTGTTCAAAAATTAACCCTGTGACGTTAGCTACAAGCCACAGGTAAGTAATTTATGTACATATTAGTTAATATATATCTGAGAGGGTACTATACTTACTAAGGATAGAAAACTGCATGGTGCATATAACAGGGAACTAACTATTTTTAAAAAATATCAAATACAAGGAAGGGAAACTGTAAGTCAGTTATCACAGAATAAGTTTAAATGATGGTTTCGGCCACCATGGGCTATCAACAGGCTAAATAATTTAAACAAATGAAGGATACCTAGTAGTTCCGATGTTGAAGTGAATAATAAATCATTCTCATATACATGAAAAAGCTGGTAGTATATTTGGACTCTCAATCAGCAGCATATACAATGGGGTTGAGGTTTACCACACCGCAAAATTAAACATACATTATACATGAAGATTTTATGATTTGCTGCTACTGTTTATTGTCATAAAAAATAAATTTATTTTAGCCTCATACCGGAATTAGAAATTAACAGATATGGTTTCAAAGAAAATGATAACGTTCAATTTGACGGCATCATTAGTTCTGGTCAAAAACAAGGAAGTATTGAAGATGCAATTAAGTTTTTAAACAATGTTTATTGTAGTTATCTTGGAGCTGAATATCTACATTTGGAAGTAAGTTATCATGAAAATTATTTTGTAATATCTGAGATTAAAATATACTGAGTAATCCTTTATTTATTAGAATGAAGAAGAGATTGAATGGATGAACCAACAAATTGAAAAATTACCTGAAACAAATTTTAGTAATGCAATAAAAACAAATATTGCAACGGATTTACTAAAGTCACAATGTTTTGATCAATTTTTAGCAAAAAAATTCACTAGTTTAAAAAGATACGGAGGTGAAGGATGTGAAAGTATGATGGTATTTTTTAATGAAGTATTTAAATTATCTGCAGGAGGTAAAATTTATTACTTATTTTATGCGTTAGCCTTTTCCACCCGCTCCTTTTCTTTTACATGATAAATTAATAAAATGAAATTTATATTTCCAGTTTAACTACCTTTTTTGTCTAGGATATCTATATTCTTGGATCTGCGAAAGTAGAAAGTTTCAGGAAAGAATGAGATAGATATACATATGTACATTTAAGATTGATCTCACCCTGTACCCTGTATAGTTGATATAACAGATGAACCATATTTAAATTATTGTAAGACTAACCTTGTACTAATGTTTTTCTATTCCTCATAAAAGGCCAGTGGAGTTTGTAAAGATGCAGATTCCAAAACAATAAAAACATTAACTTTATTCTGAACACTTATGATAAGTACATAACTGGTTTTAATTACTTCACTAATTTTTACAATTATTCTTATTTTTCTTTTCAAAAGCAAACCGAACACCTTAAAATTTTCTAATTCCTTCTAATTTGAAAAGGGATTTTAAAAAAGATATTTACGCGCCATTCTATTTTAAATCTATATAAATTTGCTGCTTTTTGTTACAATAAATATTTAGTAGTTTTTAAATGAGAGGATTTCCCACCTTTTTTTCCCTTAAATGTCTCTGTAGAGTGCTGCCTTATCGTTGCACAAATTTAAATCTCTTAATATTCTGGAGACACATAACATCGCGAAGTATTCCCAGTAGCGCGCATATAAATACAATTTTATATTAGGAAATCCTCACAACAGTTTTGTTTTCGCCAGAGGTACGGTTTACTCTTAAAAGATTTGATTGTGGTTTGTGTAGAAAATTTAAAAATAAAATTCCGGCTTTTGTGTAGTAAACAATGTATGCTCGATGAAACAAAAGATGCTTGATGTGTCTAGGTGAGAGTTGAGACAAGTAACGCCTACTAGGTTCTCACCTCGCTTCTATTTATGCTCTCGATTACCGGCATGGCGTAGAGGAGCTCGATTTTAAATATTATTGGCGTCAGTTAGATTGACTTTGAAAATAGAAGCTTTTGAAATTATTTTTTACTGGCAGTGCGTGTGTCAAAAGGAAGACAAATGATAGTACTATTTTTTTTATGTCTGTTAGTCACTTTTTCGCTTGATTGTGTGGTTGAATGTTTTTAGTTTGTATACTATGCTGGATTTGCTGTTCCCGCTTTCCGTGACGTTGTTGAGAATTTACGCAAAATATGATCAGATTTTCGTATTTTAACAGAGATAAAGAGAAAAGAACTATGAACATGGCCCCTACCTTCATCAATATCTGATTTTGTACTTAATTACCTACTTAATTAATTTAATTAAAATCGATCATATTTTATGTATCAAAAATAATTTTATTGTTAGAGAACATTGAGCAAATTGTACTTGCAACGCCGCATAGAGGACGATTGAATTTGCTAACAGGATTGTTGAATTTTCCACCTTCAAAATTATTTAGTAAACTCAAAGGAAATCCAGATTTTCCCTCGCATTATAAGTCAAGCGGAGATGTTATTAGTCACTTTAGTAAGTACTATTTTTAGTAAAACTCGCAAATACACTCTAATCAGTGTCGGATTGGGACCTCCAGGGCTTACCAGTCAGGAGGTAGAAGGGTTCCACCTTTTTATGGTCCGATGTTGTTTATTTAATAGCAAAAAAAAGGTCCTCTCATATTAAAAAGCAAAAAAAAGTCCTCTCACGTATTAGGGGATTTCTTCTATTTTATTTGCGAGCGCCCACTGCCTGAACGAGAGCCCACTGCTTGAACGAGGGCCCACTGCTTGAACGAGGACCCAATGGTCTTTTGGACCGACGGCCCATTCCGACACTGACTGTAATAATGTTTATATAAAGTTAATAATTTAAGTTTTATTTTAGTTGCTTCTACGGATCTTACTTATGATGATCGTTCTGTACATATATCTTTACTATATAATCCGTCACATTTAGAAGCAGTAAATCCTGTATCAATGGGAAAAACAAGAGCAAAACAGATGATGTCCAAAGATGGAGATTATGGAAACCAAAGTTGGTCTGATAAAATATTGAATATACAGGTAATCATTAACATGGTGTTTTACGAAGATAATAGTGACATAAAATACTAGAGAAAAACTGCAGAGAGAATTAGGTGAACAAGGTTAGGGAATTGTGAGGAATTGAGAGGAATTGTGAGGAATTGAGAGGAATTGTGGGAATCGATAGGCGATTGCCGGGAATTACGGGAATTGTCAAATAATTCGCAGGGAATTACGGGAAATGCTGAGAAATTTCTCAGGGGTTGCAGATGAATTGGTTAGGAATTGAACAAAGATAACTTTAAATACTTGCGGAAATCGGATAATAAAAGAAAAATAGATTTGGGCCGGCAGTTTGCTCCTCGGGGCAAGTTGTATGGAAGTTTGTGAGTTCACTAAAATTAAGCGGACATGATAAATATACATACAATGATTTTATGTTGTGGCAGCCAAATTGTTAATTAAATATAAAATATTTATTAGGTTCATGGTGATGCAGCTATCATTGGCCAAGGCATTAACCAGGAATGTTTGAGTTTAACTAGTGTGCCACATTTTGAAATAGGAGGTTCTGTTCATCTAGTGGTCAATAATCAAGTAGGATTTACTACTCCTGCTGAAAGAGGTAGATCATCTCGTTATTGCACAGACCTAGCTAAAATAATTTCAGCACCAGTGATACATGTTAATGGAGATTATCCTGAGGTAATTTGAATTATTTTATATTCTGTATTCCTAGTATATATTATGATGGAAACTGGTGTTATAACATTTCTCCTTGGTTTTTAATTATTGTGGTACACTTTTGTATATATGTAAAAAATGTCTAAATGATCCTTCCTAACAGATAAATGATTTTTTTAGGATGTCCTAAAGGTTACTAGATTGGCTTTCGAGTACCAACGAAAATTTAGAAAAGACATTTTTGTCGACATTAATTGCTATAGGCAATGGGGTCATAATGAACTAGATGATCCAAGTTTCACCAACCCAGTACTGTACGATATTATAAGATCAAGGGAGTAAGTATTTTAAATCATTAAAAAAACAAAAAAATAATTTAAATATTTATTTATTCGTGTCGTGTTTTAGGACTATACCTGATACATACGTTAAAAAACTTATCAACGAAAGTGTTTTAACAGAAGACAACCGCAGAGAGATAGTTGAGGCGTATGAAAAATATTTGAATGATGAACTAAACGCCGCAGAAAATTATAATCCTCCGGTAACGTATAATTTTTATTGCATTTATTGATCCTATATTGGCGGCCATGATATCTTTGGCTCTAATAGTTAGAGATTTTTTAATTTTTAAGACATTGGTTGCATCTTTATACTTTTCATACAATTTATCATTATTATTACCTACTATGAAAATAATTTTTTAGTGTATCCTTTTTAATTTATTTCAAGGATATTTATTTTAAAAAACAATGGGAAGGATATAGTCAACCTGGTGATGTTATTACTACTTGGGATACTGGGATAGATACAGACATGATGACATTTATTGGTACAAAATCGGTGCGAGTTCCAGAAAATTTTGTAAGTATTTTAAATTACTCTTAAATATTTACTGTCCATTAGGCTTGTTCTAGCAGATGATGCAAGTATAGACAGTCAATTTAGAACATTTAAATTCTTCGATCTTCAAGCTTATGTACCTAATTATAAGATTGATTGACTTACCTGAATCTAAATTTGTCGAACTCATATCTTCCTTCGCTTCTGCAGCCATATAGAAAAAACAACAAAAAATCTATAAGAATACTATGGACCTGTAGGTAGGTGGTAGAGAACACATTGGGGCTTAAACCAATTAGGATGCACTGCCCAGACAACACACCAAATCCCAGAGATATCCGCAGAATATCTTTTGTGGATATCCAATATATCCACAGGATATCAGAAATATTCCGTGGATCTAATATGGATATCCAAATGTCCGTCTATATCCAGGATATAGAAGATATCCTAATGGATATTCAGCAAAATATCTAATGAGTATCTTCTAGAAAATACAAGAAATCACAGAGATATCCACAGAATATATTTTGTGGATATTCAATATATCCAATATGGATATCCAACCAAATGTCCGTCTATATCACAGGATATAGAAGATATTCTGATATTCAGCAAACTATTTTATGGGTATCTTTAGTAGAGGTTCATAAGTAACCAATGATTATTGAATAACGTCGAAAGAAAATAGCAGAGATAAAAAATATTTTCAATACTCAAAATATTTTCAACACTGCCTTTGATTTTGCCCACTAAGGAGAAAGTCATCCTTCTTAGGACTCTTCAGCAATAAATGAAAATTCTCGACTCCAGTCTCTAATGGGGTGATTAGGACACACATTTCGATCGAACTCAATTACGGCGGGTCGAGCATGAGTAGATGCGATAGTGGTATCGCCATCTATACTTAGTAAGCAGAATCAAATAACATCTAGTGGATATCCACGATGGTTTGCGTTCGCGCCTAGACTTTGATATATTTAGTGGATGTTCATGGGATATTGAATACACCTTAAAAAATTAATTTTAAATATCTGAACGGTACTATTAGCCACAATGGCGAGCACAATGGCGTAATTTTTTAATAATTTGCTATATAATTACTATTATTTATGGACATTTGCATGTCTATAAATTACATTTCATTGATATAAAATAGATATCTACCATGGACTGGACATTCAGTGGATATTGGGATGTTCAGTAGATATCCAAAGGATTTGGTATGCTGTCTGGGTGGCTTTATACCATGGTTGTAATACCTGATATAACTTATCAGTCATATGGTGACACAAGGCTAAAAGTTAACAGAAAATTAGATAAGGTACAAAGACTGGCTTGTCTAATAATAACAGAGGCATTTAGAACTACACCCACTGCAGCAATGGAGCTACTGTTAGGTCTTTCTCTATACACCTTGTGGTGGAAAAGAAGGCTATGGCGAGAAAACAATGATATTAGAGAAATTAAAACAAAATTCGGTGTCAAGAATGCTATCGGTTAGAACACCTATTATTCATTACTTTAGGAAACCTTTCGACATCCAAATACCAGAAAGTGCCAAAAGCCGGGAAAAATAGGGAAATACAAAACGAATCAATCTGGTATACAGACGGTTCGAAAATGAAAAACAGCACAGGACTATGTGAACTCAGGGAGGATCTTTAGTCAGAACCAGGGGTCACTGACAAGAGTCTTCCATGCTGAAGTAACAGCAATAAATGTATATGCCAAAGTTATGCTAAATGACTCTTTTAGAGATAACAGGGTCTTTATTATGACAGACAGTCAGGCAGCCCTTAAAGCACTGAAAAGGCTAGAAGTACAATCTAAATTAACATTTGATTACCAACAGTCCCTGCAGGCCTTTACAGAACATAACAAAGTCACTCTTGAATGGGTACCGTGACATGAGAGAGTGTTGGGAAACGAGAAGGCGTACCTCCTAGCCAGTAAGGGGGATGAGAAAACTCTAATTAGACCAGAACCCATATATGGTATTTCATATGAACATGTTAAATGAGTGCTAACGGAACAGATAAATAGAGAACACCATAGGCTCTGGTTGGAACTTCCTGGACTTAGTCAGTCCAAAATATTCGTAGAGGGCTCATCCAAAAATAGACAAAATCAACTGCTAAACCTTAGCAGTAGCGAACTAACTGCCGTATCATGACTCTCTACGGGACACTGCGGCCTTAGAAGACACCTACATCTTTTAGGGATATCTGAGGACTTCCTTTGCAGAATATGTGAAGAGGAGGAAGACGAAACTCCTATTCACATACTATGCCATTGTCGTACCTTAAATGGGAACGCGAATGGCACTTCGGGGTACAATACCCGGAACCTGAAGAAATCGCGAAAACGCTCAACAGACATATTCTTAAATTCATCAAGAATATTAACCTGATGGGGTAGAAACTGTGAGGGGTACAATAAGCCAAGAGCTTCAATACGAGTGGGCTTTAAACCATACCCTAATTCAGATAGATATAGATACACCTATTGCAAAAAGAACAGACCCTTTTCGAAGGATGCAATTTTTCGCCATACAAAAAAAGGTTGTAATATCATCTTAGATTCAGAAAAAAACGCGTTAAATATGCTGTTACGTGGTCGAAATTCTTACACCGGAAGTAGCAAACCCAGACGACAGAAAGTGCTTGAAGGTATTTTTTCTTGTCATAGACGTTTAGAAATATATTATTTCATTTCCATCCAAAAACGATAAAATCCATCGATTAGCAACTAGCACTCCCGGGAATGGTACATGTTGTTTAACCCCCCCGCCCTCCCCAGTACCCAACTACAAATAGCAAACAAAGAACACGACATGCCACTTTTTGAAGATGAGGGACTAGTAATATCGCGTTAGTCATACCTTTCGGCATTTGTTAATAGATGAAACAATTTTTATCAGACATTCCTATCGCCAAGTTTTCACCGATATTGACACAAAAAATGATTGCTAGGGGTGCAAGTAACATGTGGCGGGTGGCGCCCAATTGTACGGGAAGATAAGTTCAACAAATTTCGATTGATCTTCCTTACACTTAAGTTAATCTATCTTGTAATTATTTGTTTTCACTCATTCTACTGCATGTAAAACTGATCACCATGTAGGCTGTTTGGAGAGAATATTCAGCGATCATTTTAAAGAAAATAAACATTTAGTTTGACTTGAGTCGTTTATTCTATTATTTTTCTAAGAAACTCAGATTTTTTTATTCTGTCGATATTGACTACTGCCCTAAAGGCAGTCGAAAAGTAGAGGCATGTAAGCTATGTGACGAAACATTTGTTTATATCTATGCCACTGTCTTTTGGCGTTGTTTTTATCCATCCACTGCTAGATTGTGATATAACATTGTGATGAGGTTTCTTAAAAATTAACCATAGCTGTTTATTAGATTTCGTGTTTCTAGAGATACTATTATAAATTTTAACAGTAATGAAGGGTTGCACTTTATTTAATTCTGAAGTTTTTAATTTACCAGAAACTTTTATTTCAATATTACGTTTGATATAACTATGTTGTCAATTGAGATTTTGATATGGTTTGTATTCGTTGTCCTGTAGTTAATACTACTAAGGTTTACTTAGTTGTTCAAAACTATGTTTCGTAATGTGGATGTGGAATGTACTCCAGATCCTTAAACCAAAACATAAAATGGGCAGCGAGTAGTAGTGCCAGTGTAGTTCAAACTGAGCTCACGGGAATTCTCATAGCAGCAAAAGAAATCACCAGAAATAATATCACTGGAAGAAACATGATCAACTATATAGATAGTGTAACAACCAGTTAGCCTAAAGACCATTTACAACTACTGATAGGTCTTTAGCTACTGTTACTATACTATTAAGGGATAAAGGCAGTGCTTGTCACCAGCCCTAGGGTCCTGGAGTCCTGAAGGAACATCCATTCGCCAGTGGCAAAATAAAATAATAAAAGAAAATAATAAAAATACAAAAAAAAACATCCCTTAATAGCATATGTCGAGCGGTTTTGGCAACTGACTTAAGACTCTCAAGTCCTTAAGGGTAGGAACGCCGAGGCTTAACATGCTCGGAATATTTCTTACCGGTTTTTGGAAAGAGGTGAGAATAAAATAGGTTAATAAACAATAACACGTATATTTAAATATAAGTAAAAAATGAATAACAAATTTCAATGAATCAAAACAATCTCTATTTTTGAAATAAGACATAGCAAAAATTACTACCCACAATTGTAAATCTTTATTATGATAAACCATGCTAATATAATATAATCTATGATGAAACTTTGATATAAAGAAACCTTTTACATCACAAAAACATTTTAATATAAAAAAACTCTTTATATGATAAAACCCTTAAAACTGATAAAAACATTTAATAAGTAAACTTGGGACGAAAATGAAAGAATTGGCATTTGAAGAAGACTAATGAACTGTTTTAAAATGCATAACCCAAACAAGAGATGTTAAAATAAAATAGATATTACCTTTGAAACTAAAACACTACACACACACTTTACTATATATAATAAATACTAATAATTACTAAGTTACATTTTTGGGCATAGGTTTGGCCCAACGGCCGCCCCTTCAGTCTTTTTTGTGTCAACGATTGACTCTCTATTTATATCAACCTTAACGTGATTATTTTACAAGAAACGACTTATTTATTTTTAATGATTATTTGCACGATTTGTCCTTAAATTTACTAGTGCAATGAACTATTTCTAATTGTTTGGTTTTAATAAATATGTTGTGTTAATTTAATAGGTATTAAAAATATTAGATATTTTTGGGATTTTTGTTAAATTCTTTGTATTTTAAAAATAATAATGCCAATTATTACATTATTCCCCCGACAGAAAAAAAATTGAACTATACTTGTTCAATTCTTTTTAAAACCCTTAATGTAAATAATTTACAAAAATTTTAAAAATTATCTACAATATATATGGTAACCTTACGCTAGCTTCACTGCACAAGTTGCGTTTTCTTCTTCTTCTCTGGCCGTAACTACCCTTTGCACTCTGGTGGTCACCTCGCATCATCCCCTGTTCCTTGACCTCCATAGATTGGTTACACATGAAGTCGTTTGGTCCTCGGCTGCTTCACGGTCCTGTTGTAATAGTCTATCCATTTACTAATAGACTGCGGCCTTGGGTCCTCTGGTTGACTCTCTGCTCTGAACGGCCTCTCTGGATTTGCTACTGTGAGACTGCTGCTACGGACTGGCTGGCAAGTACTGGTTGGCGATTCTGGCTTCGTTGTCTGGGTCGTCATGACATGAATTATTCTGTGGGCCCACTTTCTCTAACCGGATTTATCTGGGAATAGCTCTTTCATTGAACCTTAGCTATAATAGACAAGCACTACTCACCCTGGACAGACCACAAATTTATTCAGGGTTAGTACTAAAATGTCACGAAGCTTTGACCGAGGTATCCATCAACATTGAGGTCAACTTAAGATGGATTAAAGGTCACGCCATATCGGAAGGTAACCGTCTTGCTGATTCACTTGTCAAGAAAGCAGCCAACCAAATACTTTTTGGACCTGGCCCTTCTATTGGATTGACAACATCACTACTGACAAATCTTATTGAATATAATTCCCTTGTGAAATTCAAGACAAGATGGGATGAAACAAGAAGCTGCAGACTTGCCAGGGAGCTTTTAAGTTATCTTGACAACACTACAGCGAACAAATACTTGACTATGACTAGACAGAAGCTGCGCCTGATCACAGGTATTCTGACTGGACATTGCCAACTACGGAAGCATCTCCATATCATGGGGCTGTCAGAATCCGCACTCTGTAGGGGGTGCGGACAAGCAGATGAGACCATCGAGCATATCCTCTACGATTGCTCGACGCTTTCATTTATTAGAAGGTTTGTATTCTGATATAAGAGAAGCACCTCTTGGTTACGTTGTCAACTACATTAAATCTGTAGGTTGGCTTAGGAGCTAGGAGGTACCTATCTACTTAGAAGGATGCACAATAGACCTAGTGAGGCATAAGTGCCGTAGGTTCACCCACCCTCCACATGTTACAGATACAGAAATGGGGATTATTATTGCAAATTTTGATAGAACTGGTTGAGGATCCCAAGTTTCGTCATATTTCGACTGAGCTAGTCTAATATTATAAAAAATCTCTTCAACCATCTTTGATATCAAATAATATTTAAGCAGGTTTATTGATTCCCATTTCCAATTATAAAAAATATCCACAATCTTGCAAAACAATAATCGTAATTTTTTAATGTACTTTCTGCTAAAGAAACTATAAGAATATGTACTACTACATTTGATATTTTCCTTAGGAAACAGGATGTCTTTATAATGGCTTGTAACAAAATAAGTTTCTTGTGTATAGGAAATTTAGTTTTCTGTAAGCTGACAAGATTCATTTGTCACTGGGTCCTTTATGTAAAAGAGTCGATACTAAAATATTTTTGAATTGTTGAATTGTGGGTATCATGATTTAAAAAGCCAATGTGGTAATTATTACATCTGCAGCTTTATTACTAATAATTTTGTCGAAACTTTACTAACAACAGCAAAAGGAGGGAAGGCCTAGAAATATAACTTGTTACAGTGGAATGTAAATGTATCAAAATAACTAAATCTCGTGCCCAGAATACGTAGAATGTGCATTGCCA
This sequence comes from Psylliodes chrysocephalus, assembly GCA_927349885.1. NCBI lineage: Eukaryota > Metazoa > Arthropoda > Insecta > Coleoptera > Chrysomelidae > Psylliodes > Psylliodes chrysocephalus. The sequence goes on from OV651816.1 coordinate 46,085,453, forward strand.
GTAACAATTCCCTTTTTGGCATTCTCGTGAGTTGACGTTGATTTCTTTTCCTTTTTGATCTTCGTCACCCACGTAAGGGTTCCTTCCTGTTACAGGGAGGCAAGTTGAACTGTATATTTGTAAAAACTTGTAAAATGTGTGATTTTAGTGAAATACTTGCTAACTTGCTTTGGAATGTTAAAATTAAAATAATTACTTCTGCTAAATGGTTTATTCAAACTTTGCATTGCATCACATAACAATTTTACATATTTTTTTATGAAATTTTACAACGAACGTATAGGTTTGAAACATCTCTTTTATTTCAAATAGAAGCGACGTGTATGTAAAAGAATAAAACAAGATGTGGTTACTCTACTGGAGTTTGGAAAGTGTCTCTCCGATCGTGAGTTGTGTCGTGTGAAAAGACTAGCATTTTTGTGACACTGTTGTGATTGGTCTAGAAAACGGATCATTTGTTTGGACACGGTTTTGTGATTTGTTATTGAGAACGTGGCAAGAGAGTTAACCAAATTAGTGCGGAGGGAGATATAGTGAATGTTGAAACAATTAAATAAACATACATATTTGTTTTTAAGGATTTATTTTAACTATATTCATATTAGAGCGAATGAGATAGATTTACGAGTGGGAGAGAGTTGGCACTTATATTTAAATTACTCAAAATTTTCCATGAGTGAGAAAACTATATTCTGCGAGCGTAAATAATAGTAAATATGCTGTAGTAGGTGTTCAAAGAATGTTTTACTTGGAACTTGAAATCCGTTAAACTCCAATCTTGGTGTGCCAAGGTTGGCTTTGATTTGTGTGAGATTTTTAAATTCTGTAATACAATGTACATATTGAATAATACAATATATCATTGTTTTTATGTTTATATTTATGCACTAAATATCACGCTAATTCTTAAATAAACGTTTGGATCATAGGGTTACTACAAGAGCAAGAACAAGATAGCTCTACTTTCGGCACTACAGTTAGTTAACAATACTAACTCCATATTAATACATTTACAATATGCACTACCAAGATGAGTGGCATTTACATAGAAACCTTGTAGGTATTCAGTTGCTAATAGTGTGTCTACTAAAACAAAATATTTTTGCTAAATATTTTTAGTCCGATTCCTAATAGTGTTTCTGCCAAAACAAATAAAGGCCAGAACATTTTTGTTGAATATATTTCGTTCATTTGTAAAACAATAATTTTACAAAAGAGCAAATTTAAATAATTTGGTAAGCCTAAAAACTAGAGAGTTACGTCTGCTCTCTGGTGCTGTAAATCAATCTTGTTCCCTTCTTCCCCATAAAATATGAGATAATTTTAAATAGATTCTCGTTAAAATCTCAAATTGAAGTTTTTTGAGATGTAACTCTTTTCTTCCAAATGAACTATTTGTTGAAATACTTTAATATTTTGCCCAAGTCATTTGTTTTGTTTTTCCCAGAGCCGTCTCTGGTCTTTTTCGAATTATCCGAAAACGAAAAGGTGATTATGTCAGCCTTTTTTTCCACGATCTAGCTAACACGTGATGTCCGAATCTCCGTGTTAAATGATTGATTGGTCAAACCGTAACGAGTGATTGGTCAAGCTGTAACGAGCGGGGATGCTGACGCTCGTACCCATGTTGTTTTGTGAGAAAAAGCTCTGAGAATACTTATAAAAAAGTGCAAGAAGTTAATAATGCCAAGAAAAAAGATTTACTAAAACTTTGCAAATCATATGCTACACCTGATGAATTTCACCATTATTATCACAATCTACCTGTATCCAATAATGTTAAAGACACGGTACCTGAATATTCCGTTGAGGATAGTGACACAGACATTGACTATTATGACCTGTAAGACAGCTAAAATAAGCAACGTAATGTTTTTTCTATTTTTTTGTTTTGTTACAAATCGACAGATTCTTAGTTTATACTTTGTGAATACTAAATATGTGTTGAATACTTTTTTTTTATTGGAATTATTGTTTATTAAGGACCGATTCCACCGTTGTGTTAAACGGAGATTAAAATGACGTTGTTAATGTAAAAATGTCATTTTAAACTTCGTTTAACACAACGGTGGAATCGGTCCTAAACAGTTTAAAGTTATATTATAGTTATGCGAGGTGGATCATAAAAAGAGTAACTGAACTATCTGTTAAAAAAATAATTTTTTAACAATAGGTATATTGGCATATAATATTTAGTAAACCATAAATATTTTTTCTCCACTCAACCACTACTTGCTGTCATTTTTGAACAAGTATATATTTTTTTAATATAAAGCTAAGGGATTGTAAGAATTTTAATCTCGAGGGGGCATTTCACAGTGATTTTTTAGCAACTATTAATAAATGCATAAAAATACTAATACACAATGATTGATATATTAATTGAATTGAGTAGGAAATAATTGTAGGAGCTGTGACATTCTTCTAGGTCTGTATAATTTAGAAGTAAACAGCTCTGTACGGTCGCCGTCGTATACGTAATTGTTCAGTTTAAGGTTAAGAAAAGTATTATTTTTTTTTTAGGAAATTCATCCAACTTTAATAAAAAGTCACGTAAGAAATCGTAATCGTAAAATATCAGAAGGTACTAACATTGACTGGGCAACTGCAGAAACATTGGCTTTTGGATCTTTACTATTCCAAGGTACGATAATAGATTTTTAAATTGAACAAAATATTATAAACTACTCTGTTGCTGACATTATTAGGGTTGACATATTAAGCAAAAATGAAATTTCCTGGCATACCATTCTTGAAATTCCTGACATTTCTTTAAAAATCCGGACAAAATAAGAAAACTCCAACTCATGAAATAATTACTAACGTTTTATTAAAAAATGTATCACATTCCGAATGGGTATTTATCGCAGGAAAGGACTTGCATTTTGCATTAGATATTTATCGCACGATTCGGAAGTTATATTGATTAATTTTAACGGCCAAAATGACTATTTATAGGTACGGTATTTTAAGTATACCGTTTAATGTTTTTCCTGAAAATTCCTAGCAATAAGTGATTCTTGGCGCATTCTGGACAAAACGCCAAAATTCCGGACATGTCCGGACTTTTCCTGGCGTCTGGTAAATTACCTTTGGAGTGTCTATTTCTTTTGTTGAAAGATATATCCAAATGCTTTATGAAAATAAGGCTCTACGAATTTTAATAATTTTTAGGATTCAATGTGAGATTAAGCGGCCAAGATGTAGGAAGAGGAACATTTTCTCACAGACACGCAATGTTAGTCGATCAAAAAACAAATAATATGTATATTCCTTTGAACAATATGCATGATAATCAATCAGCGTTTTTAGAAGTTGCAAACAGTATTCTTTCTGAAGAAGCTGTACTTGGATATGAATATGGAATGAGCGTTGAGGATCCCAGAAATTTAATTATATGGGAAGCACAATTTGGGGACTTCTTTAATGGTGCTCAAATAATTTTTGATACATTTGTAAGTTCCGGTGAAAGTAAGTTTAAAACATATTTAATTTAGCATGGCGTTTCAACTAAAGTTGTAGTTTTCTCCTCTATTTATAAAGTTTAATTCAGTTGAAACATGTTTTAGCGAAATGGTTATGGCAAAGTGGGTTAACAGTGCTTTTACCTCATGGCTATGACGGAGCTGGCCCAGAACATAGTTCTTGTAGGTTAGAAAGATTTCTCCAAATGACAGATTCTAAAGAAAATACAGTCGATGGTGATGATATCAACATGCAAATTTGTCAGCCTAGTACGCCAGCTCAGTATTTTCATTTATTAAGACGACAAGTAAGTTAATACTAAAGGCGATTTAGCAGATAGTTAATTATATTTTATGATTTTTTTAGATGGTTCGTAATTTTAGAAAACCTTTGATAGTAGCTACTCCAAAAATTCTTCTTAGAAATGCGTCTTGTGTTTCAGACTTTGTAGAAATGGGACCTGGAACATTTTTTAAGCCTGTATTAGGTAATTTATTATTATTTATTTCGTTAGAAAAAATTTGCAAATACTTTTATTTTTAGGCGACTCTATGGTGGTTCCTTCTAAAGTAAAAAAAATATTATTAACATCTGGTAAACATTTTTATTCTTTATTGGATAAAAGGGGTTCGTTGGGAGTTACAGATACTGCCATCATAAGAGTTGAATCATTTTGTCCCTTTCCTACGTTAGAATTGAGAGAGGAGATCTCGAAGTATACAAATGTTAAGGGTAAATTTAAAATATCTTTCAACTAGCTTATTTGTAATGACTTTTTTATTCATAAAAAAAGCTTAAAAAATAACATAATAATTTGATTTTATAATTTAATTAATTTTCGATACATTTGAAATAGATTGTGGTACTTTTTGGTGTTTAAATTTCTAATGCATTTATTTTGTATTCCAGCAATAATTTGGTGTCAAGAGGAACCTCAAAATATGGGGGCATGGATGTTTATAAAACCACGTTTCGAGAACCTTATTGGAAAACAAGTAAGTTTTATTATTATCATCTAAAGTTATTAGTATTGTTTCAGGTAATGGAAAATCTTATTCACATTGGAAACTTATTACCACCAAATTAAATAAATCACCCTATTTTATCAAGCAAATAATTTGCATTATTTTGATATTTTAGATCAAATATTGTGGGAGAGAAACGCTTGCAACACCAGCAGTTGGTATAGGAAAATGGCATCAGAGACAAGTAACAGAAGTGATAACAAAACCATTTCTCGTTTAAAGCTGTTTAAAAATTGAGAAAAATAAGAAACTGCAAAATATAAATTTTAAAATTCTATGAAAATATAAACATGATTATTTGTTGAGTAGGTACCTACCTATTAATAGGTATAAATCAATTTTTATATGTATAAATTGTAATGTATGACTATGACGTCAATAGGATTCTGAAAATAATCGTGTTTAAATTTTATTTGCATTTTTACTACATCATGATTATGATGATTTTATTTACATTAAACAGTGTGTCTACTTAAGTGGGAACCATATGGAAAACTTTATTATTGGTTTTGTGAAAAATTTTATTCTTGATAAAAAGTTCTGCATGGTCCTAAACTTAAAATGCCATCACATATTAATTTTTTTAAGCTGTATACGAGGTTTGTTAAAAAATATGAGTTTTACTCACGAGTAAGTACCTTTATTTTTTACAATACAGAAGAATGTTAAAAAGTAAAGTTATTTTGAATTAAAAGTTAGCATTAAAATTCAGTTTAGGTGATTATTTACGTTTTATATTATACATTATTTGTAGTTATAAATTAAATATTCACCAAATCTAAATTTTAATTCAAAATAATTTTATAACATTCTTTTGTATTGTAAAAAATAAAGGTACTTTACTCTTGAGTAAAATTCATATTTTTTAACGAACCTCTTATACGGCTTAAAAAATTAATATCTGATGATGGCATTTTAAGTTTTGGACCATGCAGAACTTTTTATCAATAAAATTTGTTCACAAAACCAATAATAAAAAAGTTTTCCATATGGTTCCAACTTAGGTACATTGTATATTGGACAATAAATATTTGATAAATTATTAACTACAAATTATAATTTTACTGGTAATGAAAAATAAATAAATAAAAATGCAACCTAAATGTTAGTTTTTATTTATTAGATGTAAATATGAAGTATCAAAATAGGTACAGGCGTGCGAGCCATTTTTGAGCAGTTTGGTCCTGCTCTAATCTCTTTGCAGCACTTTCGTTGAGTATCAATAAAAAATATTAGAGCACATGCATTGTCTTTACCTGACACGAGGTGTGCCGGGGAAATTATTTGGAACTGTCTGGTTTGTCAAGACAAATTTATAATGATTAAGCTCAAGATTTATTTATTCAGAATTTTACAATTTTCTGTAAAGGAAAATGGTAAAATTAATTATACTCAGGGGTGAATTCTCAGTTGCTTATTTTGGAACTTTTGATGATATGTCTGAACTTGAACACCTGTTTTAACTATATTAAAAAATATTTTTATTTAGAGAAAAACAAAATAGGAAACAAAACTGGACTGTGACAGTTCAAATTCAAACTAATATCAGGCAAATTAAAACAGTAAAATTCAATATATAGTGTTAATAATAAATAATTTACCAACCCATAAGAAATTAAGGATCTGAGAGCAAATAACAAAATATTTAAATTTGAACTGAAGGTTCTGAATGCATAAAAATTGATTATTGAAAGATAATGAACAAATAAAGTATGAAATGTGATATAAATATAAAAGTTGAACTGAAGGTTCTTAATATATAAAATTAATTATTGAAAGATAGTGAACAAATAAACTCGGGTAACGCCCGAAAAAAATGCACAAAACTAATTTTACGCAACGAATAATTCCCAAAACTGAAATTGTATTTTTATGCGGTGATTGAGTGTTACAAAATAGTCAGAACTAGTTTTACACATTTTGAATTGCACAAAACTAGTTTTGTATATTTTTGAATGATCAATACTAGTTCCTTGTGTTAACAAGTTTTCTTCGGGATGTGCGATTTCAAATTTTATAAATCACCAAAACGTATGTTCCCATGGCAAACTAACAGTGATATAGAATCAGAAGAAGAAAATATACAACAAAAAGACAAAGCAGCGACTTCTCGTAGTCTAATTTATTTATAGTTTATTAATTTAAAACAGACTATTTACAATTTATTTATGACGTACTAATTAATTTATATAATACTTAGGCACTAACTCACAATTCTAATTTATTTATTACAATTTAACTTTTCAGTTCAATACTTTTTACTAAACTAAACTGTCCGCCGATAAGTCGGGTTATTTATGTCAAGTCCAACTCTGCTACGAGAAGTCTCTAGACGCTCCCGAAAATTCCATATCTGACTCAACGGCACGCTCCGCCCATTCTAGCCGTTTCTCGAGCGTACCTAGAAGATTCCGTCATTTCGAGCATGAGTCGGGTGCCACAGACTTGCAGGTCGCTTGCTTAGATAGAGACGGCTTAGGAATTCCCGTGATATTGCCCCCTCCTTAAGAAATAATTCCTCCTGGAACTAAAACTGAATGGTTGTATTTGCAACTGGATCCTCTTTTACAATTTCCAGTTGCATGGAAGTAACAAGGGACAGTCTTCGTTATAACCTGAACGCTGGGAGAATGGCTGCAGACCAGTATTTCAACCTGGGTATCTTGGAAGATTATTTCCACCATGTTTTTAATGATCCTCCAATTCAGCTTGTTGCTCTCTATCTTTGGCATAGCTAGCTTCTGTAAATTGGACTCCAGCACATGCTCCCTCAGACTTAGTTATGCCTCCCATACATCCTGATAGGTGGTTCGATCTTGGAAGGTGTTCTTTGTTACCAAATGGAAAATATAACGCGATCCATCTTGAAGTTTCAATGCTTTTCCAGGGGCTGGTAACTGATCTTGAAGTTCTGGCAATCCACCAAACTTCTTCCGGAATACAGATGCCAGACCTCGAGCGTCGTAGATGTTGGCGGAAGTGCTATGGACCAGCGAGTAATCTTTAAGAACTGTGAGCAGGTCTTGTTGTTGCTCGGTTATAACACCATATCTTTTTTTTCCGGTACCTCCATATGCATCCATAAATTCTGCAAAGACAAGGTCAGGTGTTTTTTGGAGCTGGTATACTTCTTCTTCCTCTTCATGGTCACCCTCAAATGGCACCAGCCGGTTTTGGTGAACTAACTTTGGTTTACCGTTCGGGATATTACTTATACGGTAAATGACATCATTGATTTTTTCTTATGAGATACGGACCTTCCCAAGACCTTTGAAGCTTTGGAGAATAACCCTTTTGTCTTTTTGGGTTATGGAGCCAGACTTTGTCGTCTTCTTTGAAACATCCTTCTGTGGCTTAATTATCGTATCGCTTCTGTATTCTGTCGCTGGCGATTTGAAGATGCGAGCGGACCAATTCATGCATATCGTACATTCTTCTTCGTAACTGGATCACGTAATCCTCACCATCTACATCTTCTCCAGGTCGGCATCCAAACTCAAGGTCGCACGGTAGTCTCATCCCACGCCCAAACGTGACCTTTGCTGGTGTTTGGCCTGTTGATTCATTGACAGCGGATCTATAAGCCATTGCAAAGAGCGAAAGATACTGATCCCAATCTCGTTCATGGTTTGTAATTACTTTTGACAGATATTTGCCAATGGTCTTATTTATTCGTTCTACCATTCCATCGGATTGTGGGTACAATGCTGTGGTTCTGGTTTTCTTCATGTTTAGTCTGTCCCAGACTCCACGGAAGAGTTGGCTTTCAAAATTTCTGCCTTCGGTAACGTTCTCTTGTTCTTCCCTAATTTTAGCAGGACCCCCACTCATCGTTGACTACAGTTGTTCTTAGTAGTCCACTTTCTTTAGATTCCACTTTGTTGTAGTGGGAGCACTCTGCCAGACACGGTCTTCTAGAAAGATAATCGGCATTTCTGTAGCTTATTCTGGCTCTATGTTCGATCTTAAAGTCATATTCTTGAAGTCGTTTAATCCATCTGGCGCTTTGACCCTCCGGGTTTTTGAACTGCATCAACCACTTAAGGGCGGCATGATCGGTACGGATTAAGAATTTTCTTCCACATAGGTATTGGTAGAAGTGTTCCACGCATTTCACAACTGCCAGGAGTTCTCTTTTTGTGACGCAGTAATTTTGCTCAGGTTTCGAGAGCACTTTACTAAAATAACCCAGTACTCTTTCTTTTCTCCCTTGAATCAGTGAGAGCACTCCTCCAATTCCCACATTACTGGCATCAGTATTCAGAATAAATTCTCCCTCTAGTAGTGGGTAGCCTCATATTGGCGCTGTTGTTAAATGCTTCTGTAAAGTTTCGAAGGAAGTTTGGCAGTCTTCGTCCCAGCAGAATTCTTTCGCTTCTTCTGTGAGTCGCGTTAGCGATTTAGCAATATCTGCAAACTACTTTATGAATATTCGATAGTACGTACATAGCCCAAGAAAACTTCTTATTTGATGTTTATTAGTCGGTTGTGGCCATTTTTTGATAGATGCTACTTTTTCCTTATATACAGCCACGCCATCTTTGCAGTAAATGCAGTTAAGTAAATTTAAAGAATTGCCAATACTGTAAAAACAGTAAGGCTGTGCCAGCTGTGCCTTTAAAGGGTCAACTACCGGAATGTAGGATTGAACCTACATTAAGGCCTTTTATAAAAACCGGTATTGACTATTTTGGACCCATTGAAGTGGCAGTGAAAAGAAGTCACAAAAACAGATACAGGGTGATATTTACGTGTATGGTAACTCGGGCAGTTCATTTAGAACTAGCTCATGGTTTAACTTCTAATGTATACATTAATATTTTGAGGCAATTTGGATGTCGACGTGGTTTTCCTGACGAAATCTATAGCGACAACGGTAGTCATTTCAAAGGTGCCGAAAGAGAACTATTTTTAGAATTTCAAAAGTTAGACCAGTCAGAAATCATGAAAATGAGTGCACTTAAAAGATGTAATGCACCACTAGCAGCATAAAAAAAATTCTGAGACAAATTTTAATTGAGAAGTACCCTCATGAACATGTTTTACGAACCTTCTTGACAGAAAGTGAGAATATTTTAAACTCCAGGCCCTTAGTTCATGGTATCGCTTGATCCAGCTGACCTAAAAGCTTTAACACCCAATCATTTCCTTATTGGGTCTTCTTCAGTTGCTCTTCCTTGCAAAAAAAAAACAAATGACAGAGACGTAAATATGCTGTCCAGTTGGCGTGTAGCTCAAAGATTGTCTGATATGTTTTGGTTTCGTTGGACAAATGAATACTTACCCACCTTGATAAGAAGAACAAAATACATGGTTCCAAGAGGGTAAACCAATTCAACTTGGTGACGTAGTTATTATGGTGGATCCCAGTGGACCGATAAATTCCTGGCAAAAGGGGTTAGTTATCAAACTGTATACTGCTAAAGACGGCAGAACGAGAATAGTTGATATACGAAATCAAGCAGGAACAGTTTATAAGTGACCAGTATCTAAACTCATTGTCCTTGATGTTATAGGAAGTAAATGAAAACAATTACTTGGGGGGAGAAATGTTAAAGATTAAGTTCTTTATAATGTATGTTATTATGGTTTTAATTATGTTTTTATGTAACTATTTTATGTATCATTTTCAACTAAAATTACTATTACTATTGAAATAAAAAAATAATACCAAGTACCTTGCATATGTTTTCGATACAACACCCTGTGTAACGCCTACTACCTCTGCTACGTCTCTTTGGGTCACTCGTTCTTCAATGAGAACAATAATAATTTCCCTCTGCACATCTGTTAGTCCAACATAAGGGGTTTTATTATGTTTTTTTTTTTGGACCGAAATAATATTAACAGTGAATCGTGATTTTACTATTAAACACAAATTCACAAGATACCTAATAAATCGCAGCAGTCGTTTCTTCTTTATTATCAGGTTTGTTTAGAACAAAAAGGCTTATCTTAAAGTTGGATACCAAATTTTTTTCCTCATAAAAAGTGTATTCAGAAATACAGAGTGATTCCATATAAGTTTGGTAGTGTGTATTTCCACAATTTATTTAATAAGCTTTTTTACATGACTTATCAAGTAATTATACGCAATGTATTAAGTTTACTTACGTAAATTAAAATTACCTAATTTGTTGTGTCAATGATTACAATTTAAATATTGTAATTTTGAAAATTACATAATTGAACGTTGGTTACAAAATTGCCAACGAAATGTTCTGTAAATTACAGAACTGTTTTTGTAGTGCATGAATGCGTGGGTAGAGCGAGCCAAGTTGTTTGTATGCATTTTTTTATTTGTGGTTTTAACACAAATGGATTGAACAGGAGCGGTTTGCGAAATATTATGTTCGAATTTAAGATTGTATTCTGAAATTTAAACAAGGTCAATAGTTTTAAAATTTATTAACTTACATTTCTTGTTTTTATATACATTTTTAAAATACAAAATAGAGTACCTACTATGTTAACATAAATCTCAGCTTGATTTTGGATACATTTTGCTGCGCTTCGATCTTTTAACTAAAAAAGATTGCATTTTACTCTAGTGCTTAGATAATTATATAAAAGATCTAATCGATGAGAAATGGTTCATGTATATTTACTTATAATATAAAACGTACATTTTTAAATGTAATAATAATAATAATGACAGTATCAATCTTAAAGCTCACGTTTACATATCATCCATATCCATATCCATATCATCCATAGGGTGTTCTTTATTATAATGAAGTAAAATTGGAAAAAATATACATGCCCAAACTGCGAAACAGGCAAGTAGGACTATAAAACTGTATGACTTTTGCTTATCCCAAGGAGATAGAGGTTGCTTTCGGTTGATAGAACTAGACAATTGAGGAGTAGGATTGTGCTAAAAAAAAAACAAAAATGTTAAGTTATATTTATGAACTACGTTTAAAAAATACAAATTTTCTAAAAAATTATAATATTTACGTATAGATACAGTATTTCTAGATTGAAGGTGTATTAAAAAAAGTGAACCCGCTAATATTGTCAAATAAAGTCATTTTGAATCTACGACTACCTACTTTTTTTTGATAATTATTAATTATTTTATTTTATTATGAATAGTTATTGTATGTGTTTGTCATTCAGTTAGCTTCTTTATCAGACTAATAGAGGATGCATGCCTAAGTATTTTTAGATACCTATACAGTAAGAATTCAACGAGGATTGTTATATAAACCAAGATACATTACTAGATTATATTTTTACTTCTCAGTAACCAGTAATGAAAGTATAGGAATCATGAATTATTCGACCTCGAGTGTTCGACAGATCTTTTAAGTTTTATGGGGTCACCTGAATTTGTTTTAAAAATGTTTCGCGATGATGTCTGTCTGTCTTTTGGCATTTTCGGAATCTTACTATAGATAGTAAATCCAGATTACTGGGTTTAGCCATGGTATACCGATGGATCACGTGGATCAATGAAATTAATGCCGATAGTTTAAGAACGAGTTGGATTATTGTTCCTGTTTATTTTATCTAGTTTGTCGATCTTTATTTTTTGCGCATAACTGTCAATATTATAAACCCTTATTTGTTAAAGAACCATTTTAATTAAACATTCGTAGTCAGACTAATAAAGTTGCAATAAGGGAATAAAAATTACAATTTATAAGTAATTAAATGTAGAAAAAACTTTAAATCTACTACTGGCAGACACCAGACACCAAAAAATTGCATTATCCCTTTATAAAATCCTGAGGTGCGTATGCGGATCTATTACTAATTTACTCGTAGAGTGGATCACAAAATATTGATCTCAATGATAAAACTGGATCAGTAATATATTAGTTTCCGAACACGGATAGGGTTAGTAACCCTAGGTAAACGAACAACAGAATCCATAATCTTTCTGATCCGAGTAAGTTTTCGAAAACGCCTATATGTACATCCACGATTAGAATCGATAACAATAAGAAAAACACCTATAACTATCAATAAATAAAAAATAAGTAAGTTTTTATTCGAATATGTCAAAAAACATAATTTTTCGGACAAAAAACAGTCGAATACTTCATAAAGTATTTTATCGGCTATGGCCTCTAAAGTTAAATATAATATAAAGTATTGCATACCGATTAGAATTCTTAAATCATAAAACTGAGACTGGCATATTAGGCATATACCTAAGCCATTAAAAAAAACTAATTTTTTTAGAATTTTATTTATCCACCTACTTATTAAAAAATTATGTAACTATTAATTGTTAACATAGGCAGAAAGCCCTTTGGGATTATCCCCAATAAAGATTTTTTTCTTCTTATTTATCCATAGTTTATGTTAAGTATGTGGAAACACCCAGATAGCACAAAGTCGTCTTTAAGACGTCTAGCATAAGACACATTAGACGTCTTTAAGACGTCTGGTATTTCCTGAAAGACGTCTTGATGTTACAAAACGGGACGTCTTTAAGGCGTCTTATTATTGGCTTTTATTGGTTTGTAGAGCTTAAAACAAGCCATAAATAAGACTTCTTTAAGATGACTTATTAATAGCTTATAATAGTCTTGTGAAGCCTTAAATAAGCCATAAATAAGACAACTTATTAATAGCTTATAATGGTCTTAAATAAGCCATATAAAATACGTCTGCTTATTAACGGATTATAATAATCTTGTGAAGCTATAAATAAGCCATAAATAAGACGTCTTTAAGATGTCTGATTAATGGCTTATAATGGTCTTGTGAAGCTTTAAATATACCATAAATACGTCTTTAAGACGACTCATTAATAACTTATAATGATCTTGTGAAGTCATAAATAAGACGTCTCTAAGATGTCTTATTAATGGCTTATAATGGTCTGATTAGTCTTAAATAAGCCATAAATAACACGTTCATTAGTTTTATTCTGCTAATTCTATAACCTGTCTATAATATAAAATCATTTAAAAATGTGTATCATCGTGCACGGAGAACGTCGAATATCTTGGTTTAAATTAGTAAAATAACCTTGCAGGTTATAAAGAATGCAAAAAATAGAATAAAAAATATTTATTGATAAAGTATACTATTATTCACAGGTCACTAAGAGTTATTTTCTTTGTAGCGCATTCGATCACTTCTCTTTAGCCATAACTGGATTAATTTTTCTCTTCCTTTTTGATTTGCAGTTGCCTTTTCATAGCAGCTACTAAAAAGAAATTTTGGTAAGAGCATTCTAGTCACAGAAAGTTATACTTTGCAAAATTTAGTACATAGTTAAAAACCGAAAGATCAATTATCTCTATAAAACAAAACAAAAAATGAATATCTTAGCATTTTAAATCAATGAATTTTTATAACAAATCATTTAATTCAAAAATGAGCTATTATTCTTAATCTTAACTTCACTTAAAATGGATATCTATCTAATATATAGGAGGCTTTTGATATTAATAGTTCTCGAAATCTCCATAAAAAAAGATAATTGTCGAATATCTGAATTAAATCTTATATTAAGGTGTTAATTATTCTTACTTAGAAGAAACAGGATATTAATGTTCTATGTATATAAACATGCATTTATTACCTATACAAAGTATTCCAGGAACGTGCTACATCCGTAGCAGAAACTTCACTATTCTTCCCTCTCTGGTTTTAGTCCCATATTATTTAAGTAAAAAGAGACTAAACACAAATGCACAAAATAGCCCAAAGATACTTTTGGCGGCTATAATCGCGTACGCAATAAAATAATCAATAATCCATAATAAGCTTGGGCCATAGACATTTTTAGCTTGGGCTTGAATGTAATGTTAAGTCAAACGTCAAACTTTACTTCATTTAATTCTTCTTATTAAATTTGAATTATGTAAACAGTGCAAGTTTCCGTCCAAATGAAAGACGTTTGTAAAGGCTGTATGTCACGATACTAAATTAAGTACTAAATTTAGAACTAAATTAATGCATTTTTTAAGTACTAAAAAAATTCACGTTGCAAACAGCAAATTTAGTACTAAATTTAGTCATTAATTAAGTACTAAAAGTGCGCCGAAATGTTGCGCAGAAGTTTTTCATAGAAAAAGTTGACACGACGGTATTTTCTGTACCCTTTTATTTTTAATTAGCGACAATTTTACATTATCGCCTTGAATAAAGTTCGCTTGTTTGATTTTGTAGGTTTTATAGTGTTTTTTTCGTGGTTTTTATGCTGTATTTGGTTGTTGTCAAGTCAACTAGTGTCAAATTGATAATAAAAACACCATTTACTTGTCTGTTTTACACATATTTTATTTCTCTGTTAATTTTACGTATTAATACGTCAATGCGCGTGCGCCTATAGTAAATTTAGTACTAAAAATTGGTATCGTTGCAAACGGAAAAAAAAATTTTTAGTTCTAAATTTAGTACTAAATTAATAACTTAATTTAGTGCTAAATTTAGTACTTAATTTAGTATCGTGACATACAGCCTTTAGATATCTTAAAGACGTCTTTGACCTTTCACATTCATATATGCATTTGGCAAGACGTTTTAAGAACGTCTTTGAGCACTCACATTAATACGTCTTAAGAATATCTTTGAGCTCTTACATTAATACGTTTGAATTATGGCTTTTGCCAGACGTCTTATAAGACGTCTTAGGTCCGTATTTATAAACAGAACTTACCTGAGTCGGACTTGGGTAAGTCGTCCTTGAACTAAAATCGAAGTTCGGTTACAACGCCTCTAAAGTTCTAGGTGGTTCTGGTGTTAGACTGGAATTTAGAGATGGATATTAGCAAATATGTAACTGTTATGTACATTTACGGATTTGTTACTACCCCATCTCTAAATTCACGTCGTTAAAGGACGACTTACCCAAGTTCGACTCAGCTGAGTTTTGTTTATAAATACGGACCTTAATAACGTCCTAGGACATTGAGATCAAACCAAGACACACAAAAGACGTCTTTCAGACGTCGTGTGCTGTCTGGGCAGGGCTGTAAATTTAAAATTTGGCTCTGTATTAATACAATTTTGTGAGCCTCCAATTCACAAGTATAACGAATGCATTTATTACTTTCCTATCTGTAGATATATAAGGAAATTATAGGAATCATGATTTTTTCGACATCGAGTTTTCGACGGATTTTTACGTTTTGAGGTCCCCTGAATCCGTTTTGACTATTTTCGCGATGATGGCTCTCTCTCTCTCTCTCTCTCTGTGTGTGTGTGTGTGTGTGTGTGTGTGTGTGTGTGTGTGTGTGTGTGTGTGTGTGTGTGTGTGTGTGTGTGTGTGTGTGTGTGTGTGTGTGTGTGTGTGTGTGTGTGTGTGTGTGTGTGTGTGTGTGTGTGTGTGTGTGTGTGTGTGTGTGTGTGTGTGTGTGTGTGTGTGTGTGTGTGTGTGTGTGTGTGTGTGTGTGTGTGTGTGTGTGTGTGTGTGTGTGTGTGTGTGTGTGTGTGTGTGTGTGTGTGTGTGTGTGTGTGTGTGTGTGTGTGTGTGTGTGTGTGTGTGTGTGTGTGTGTGTGTGTGTGTGTGTGTGTGTGTGTGTGTGTGTGTGTGTGTGTGTGTGTGTGTGTGTGTGTGTGTGTGTGTGTGTGTGTGTGTGTGTGTGTGTGTGTGTGTGTGTGTGTGTGTGTGTGTGTGTGTGTGTGTGTGTGTGTGTGTGTGTGTGTGTGTGTGTGTGTGTGTGTGTGTGTGTGTGTGTGTGTGTGTGTGTGTGTGTGTGTGTGTGTGTGTGTGTGTGTGTGTGTGTGTGTGTGTGTGTGTGTGTGTGTGTGTGTGTGTGTGTGTGTGTGTGTGTGTGTGTGTGTGTGTGTGTGTGTGTGTGTGTGTGTGTGTGTGTGTGTGTGTGTGTGTGTGTGTGTGTGTGTGTGTGTGTGTGTGTGTGTGTGTGTGTGTGTGTGTGTGTGTGTGTGTGTGTGTGTGTGTGTGTGTGTGTGTGTGTGTGTGTGTGTGTGTGTGTGTGTGTGTGTGTGTGTGTGTGTGTGTGTGTGTGTGTGTGTGTGTGTGTGTGTGTGTGTGTGTGTGTGTGTGTGTGTGTGTGTGTGTCCACGTCCACCATAACTCATGAACCGATGCACAGAAAAACACCAAATTTTAAATTTAAGCTTTATTCCAGCGTTCAATGAACTGATTAGAATTTGAGCAGAGTCGGAACATCTGGGGGGTACTTTATAGGTGGTCATTTTTATATTTTATGAAATATATCTGTTATTTTCGTTTGGAGAAGAAAATTCTTCAAATAATCTTCTAATCTTATTATCTATAATTTTTGTTCTACCTGTTTTACCTAAAATGGTCCGTATTCGAGAAATTTGACAAAATGTGCAAAATTCTAATTTTTATGAAAATTGTTGGACTAAAAGTTGTTTGCGATATCGATCTCTATAATTTTTGTTTATACATAATTTTTCTAAAATGGACCGTAATGGAAAAATTGTAGGAAAAGTGCAAAATTTAAATTTTTTAGTATTTTCGTTTTCAACGAATATCTATAAAAAAATGTTTCGAGGTAGAAGTATGTGGAAAATGTATATATTTAGTTTATCCTCTAAACAATAGGTTGTACAAAATAACCGGAAAAGGCCTATAATAACTAGATAGAAAAGTCATGTGTTGGCCACATCAGATTTTTTTAAACATTCAATACCTGAAATTAAAATAAAAGAAAAACAAATTTTATTTAGAATTAAAAACTCATTCTTCTAGCGCTCTTATGTGCAAATAATACGTTAATTATATTCGAAATATTTGATTTATTGCTACGTTATTTTCGATAAAAATTTGAGCAAGATACGTTTTTGTTAACCCATTGAATTATTTTGTGCAACTGGCGTGGGCCCTCTTAGGGGTGTAGGACCGTGTTCGGCGTACCATACAGAACCCATGGTGTGAATTTGTGTCAATGAATTGTTTGTTATCTAATAAAATAAAATGAGTCCTTCTGAAGTAGAAGCTTTAAACCAATATGTATTTTTATAGATGAAATATAATTAATGTTTGTAAAAAGTTAGGTTAATAAATTTAAATTTCGAAAATTATACATAGACAGATCAAACATGAAAAAAAAGCAGAACTAAAGAATTTAGTTTTATCTCTAATAAATTATGAAATTATTATATTTTGTTGAAGTGAAATTATTTATCTCATTTGATGAGATCTCATTTACTTATAATAAGTGCTTGAAAAATTGAACAATGGTTTTTTTTTTCGCCTTTAGATATACGAGTACGTCTGATCTCGAGCATATTTTTAGAGTATATTTATGTGTTCCAAATACTTGTTTTCGCATATAATAATTTTTTATAAAAATAAATTTGTTTACTAACGAAATACAATGTTTCAAAGTATAAAGTATCTACATAGAAAATGTGTTAAAAGAAAATGACTAATTTATTATATTATTAAAATTATATAGAAAACTCAAAAATCATAAAAATATACCTCTATTTATTACTAAAAACTGGAATAAGTACTTCAGTGTGTAAACATTTTTTATTAAAAATTAGGCTGAGCGCTTTCGGCTTACCAAGCCATCATCAAAGCCATTCTAAAAGGCTTTACATAGTAACAATTATAAAATTATTACTAAATGATGTTAAACTTACGTCTTGAATCCCCTCCACATGGGATCATTGAACGAATACAACATTTCAGGGGTCTAATATCAAATGCAGCAATTCCAAATTTCCAGATTAAAGCTTTTTGTGTCGTACCGGTTTGGAATGTTTGTTTATTAAAATTTAACATCTTATTGCGTATTGAAAAATACTTAATGCATTTTAAATATACCAATTTTTCAGGCAAAGCTAGCTTATTTTAAAAATTTTATTTTGAATTTTTAGCCTTTTTTTTTGGTTGAACCGGTTATATTTTTATTTAAAAAATCCACAAGATAATGCAATCCTTCCCTTATTTGCAAAAAAAATAATAAAATATATTGATTATTGTGCCGTCTAGAATTATCTAAATTCAAATATTCGAAATTCACACATTTGTAAGCACGAATCCAAAGGTCCAAACACATCAATCAAAAAAGCGTAATTAAATTATCTATTCTAAAAACTGTCGATATTTGGTTCTTATATGTATATATATAAAATCAATTCCTACTCAGTTAATACAAAAATAGTTTAATGAGTTGAAAAGGGACAAATATATCAATGTGTAATTGAAAAAATTCGTAAATAGTAGTTTGTGCCAATATTAATAAAATGTCTACAAACCATTCTTATTAATAAAATTTTAGAATTTGGCAATTTTTAAACATTAAATCATTCTATTTTTATTATCTAGGTAGGTATTTTGAAAATTATTTAGAAGAAATGATTTCTCACAGTACCTATAAGAAATTAATAACTACAAAAATCCAATTTTATATACAGCAATCGTAGAATAAAATTTTTTAACAATTAATTTTGCAATAAAAATTTTGAATTTTAAATTTTTTATTTTTTCACTAGTTAGAAATTATGTTCATTTAATTCACACTGCCCAATCTGTCTCAGCAATGAAATAATTTTAAACTTCAAACAAATTTCTTAATTAAAAAAATATCCCGCTTTAATTTTTTTATATTTTCAGATGCTTGTAAATAAATTAAAAATTATCTTGTGTCAAAATTTATTATCAGAACTTAAAAAAATATTCAAAATAGACTATAAATAAATACCTACTTTGTTGTTTCATTTAAAATTCTAATATGAAAATTTACAACAAAAAATTATTCATACATACCTGTGAAGTAGTAGCAGTTGTTAGAGTTTCCGAACTTCGATTCATCTTTAGCCAAGTAAATCAGAGACTAGAATGATAATTGTTTACTACCTACATTCACCTATGCACACTGTAGACAATTTTATCTTTGCATGAAAACAATAAGTGAGTATTCATAGATCACTAACAATTCTTTTGTTCGCTTATCATCACTTATCAATCATTTATCATCCAAATAACAAAGTATAAAACAAAACATAATGTTTCCAAGAAATTATATACTAGTTATTAGAATCTAGGTTGAAATATGTTTAAAATATGAAAGTGAAAGAGATGTTGATATTTGACGCACTTGTGACCTTGGGACTATTATTATATAAAAACCATTATAATTACATAAAACTCAGAGGCGAGTAGTAGGGGGAAATTAGTTTCACTGCTTACTGATGTTTTCCTATGCCTAACTTTTAAATTTTTACTATTTCCTAAAAATAGATGTGATTATTTTAAAATTAGGTATTAATCTTGAAATAAAGTACCTAATAGAATTTTAAATTTAGGTATTCTACATATATTCTATCCTCATCTGACTGCAAAAAGACAAAAAGTGGCACGTCGTGCTTTTGTAGCTATTTATAGTTGGGTTAAAGGGGAGAGGTGGTGAATAACATGTGCTATATCCCTGTGGTAGAAAATAATCGATTAATCGAAAATAATCGATAAATTATAAAGAATCGATTATTTTTTAAGTAATCTATTAGTCGAAAATAACTGATTATTTATTTTGATGTTCGCCCGGCCCTAACGCTTTTTGCAATCCTTTTTGGCATCAAAATTATTTAAATAAAAAGTTTTATTTGAGTAATTGGATTTTTTTTTATTAGTTTATAGAAATCTACTAACAGAAAATTATCTAATAAAACTAGCCAAAATATCTGAAAATCTACCAAAAAAACAGAAATCTACCAAATGTGGCAATGTTGAATTAAAGACTCCCAGTCAGAGTGACCTTGACCAAGCACAATACCTAAACGTTGGACCAAGCGAAGTTAACTATCGTGACGTAATCTACGTGCGATGCACGAAATGATGCTAAAAATAGCGTGGTTTCAAGCAGGCACACTGCTGGTTCACGAATCTAATTAACCTGTCTTTTTAACATTCATTCTTAGACACCTCTCGCGTTACTAGACATATTGAACCGACAGACGAGATCGGCCTGAGCGCAGTGGGGTAGCAAAAAAGTAGAGATTAATACGTACGAAACTAATAAATACAGAGTGTCCCGAAATTGAACGGTCATATTTTAACAGCGTAATCTACATCCTAAAATAGGAATAAAAGTTCATGTAAACATAGGTCGAAAACGTTTCGTTTTCGAGATACAGGGTGTTACAAGTGAAGTCCTGATGGCACATTTTTGTAAATATTTTCTAAAATTTCTTTATGTCACCGGTTTTCTAAAGTTAAAAAAAATAAAATTTCTGATTCCACTGGCTTAATAATTATTGTTTACACTTTCGAATAAGATAACATCAAATTTTCAAATGCTTTTCTCTTGAAAATGGTGCGTCATAGCAAGATGCAACAAAAGTAGCTGTATTATAAAGAAAATATTGGTTTTCCAAATTTTATAGTCAAAAATGTTAAAAACTATCAACAAAAAAAATTTAGGGCAATTTTACCCTAAGCCCCCCCTAATTTATCCACCTATGAAGATTATCAAAAACTGGGATTTAGTTTATTAAATAGAGCGTAAAAAGGTAAACATTTTTACCAAATTTCACTTAGTTATCTTTAAACGTTTAGAAAATATTTACAGTGTGTCATCAGGACTTCAATTTTAACACCCTGTATCTCGGAAAAGAAACGTTTTCGGACCTATGTTTATATGAACTTTTACTCCTAATTTAGGATGTAGATTATGCTGTTAAAATATGACCGTCTAATTTTGGGACTGTATATTAAAGTGAATTTATATTATTAAGTTATTTATGTAATTTTAAAATAATGTGCTGTTATGAAATTTAACTGGGTGTTCACTGCACAAATGAACCAATGGAGAAACCGCCCCTGAACATCTGTATAAGTGAAAAGGCAGAAAATAAAAAAAATCAAATCATAAAGAACAAACTACATGTACAATGTATAATTTCGCAGTAGTTAAGTGATAAAATCTTTGCTGTAAAGAAAAAGTAATAAAAAGACTGTCAACATTTATTTGAACAATTTTCTTCTCCAAACATAAGTGACAGATATATTTCATAAAAACGGTCTCCCATAAAGTACACCCCAGATGTTCCGACTTTGTCCAAAAACTAATTATTTCACGTCAGACAGAAATAAAACTTAAGTTTAAAATTTCATGTTTTTTCCTTTATCCGTTTTTGAGTTTTCTTCAAAATTCGAAATTTACACATATTTTCAAATATCTCGAATATGGTCCATTTTAGAGAAATTATGTATGGACTAAAAATTATAGAGAATTATATTACAAATAACTTTTATTTGAACAATTTTAATAAAAAATTATTTTTTTTACATTTTGTCAAATTTCTCGAATACGGACCATTTCAGGAAAAATTTTTATAGAACAAAAAATATTGATAATAATATTGCAAGTAACTTTTATTTGAAGAATCTGCATATAAATAGGAAAGTAAAATGGAAAGATTTGCAGATGGGGGAGCATGTTTCTATAACATTTCCAAACTTGTCCAGGGGTCCGCTTAAAGCTGTGTTAAAAACTATTCTTGATGTTCGAAATGGAGTACCCACATAGCACACGGACGTCTTGTGGACGTCCAAAAGACGTCCTTCAGGGACATAAAGGACGTCTGAGGGACGTCCTCTTTTGGTACCGTGACATCAGTCGGACGTCCAATGGACGTCCTAATGTCCCGTTTCCGTCCATCTTAGGGACGTCCCTTAGGGATATCCGAAAATGACATCATGGGGAACTTTGCGGGACGTCCTAGGGACGTAAATCGGACGTCCGAGGGACGATATTTGACCATAATCCATAAATGGTAATAATATAAAAAATGTTAACAATAAAAAGGCTTTATTTAACAACTTTTATCCTGAAAAAACTAGCTAGAGTTTACAAAAAAAACAGGAATAAATTAAATTTAACTAAGAATTTAACACACAGCGCTGGTAAGATGAAACCTTGGGTCCTACTTATAACTTGTGTCGACATAACTGAATTTGATAATTTTGTCAAAATTAGTTTTGTTCCAACTTTCCGCCATTAAGGTATTTTCTTTCCGCCTGCGGCTACCGCCAATACACATCACTTATTCTAACCTTAACACAAAACACTCATTTCAGTTTATAATCACTTTTCCACCAACATCAAAAAAAATACAAATAACTTATATAAGTTAATTATTTAATGCCGAAAATTGTAGCTGTTGCCGTTCATTTGAAAATAAATGATAGGTTAGGTTTTCTGTCCTCATATTCTTGCAAAAACAAAACGTTGAATTTCAAGTTATCGATTGAAAGATCAACGATGATGCTAGTACATTGAAAGTCCCATAGACGTCCCATTGACGTCCCATTGACGTCCCATTGACGTCCCATTAACGTCCTGGACTCGGACCGAAACCTAAACGCTTTGCCGAAACGGGACCAAAATAGGACGTCCTTCGAAAGATGTCCTAGTGTTCACGATAATCCTAAGTCCAGTGGACGTCCTATTTAGGTCCTGGACCAACCGGGGCCAATTCAATTCAATTCAGGACGTCCATGGGACGTCCTGTGATATCTGGGTAGGTATACTAGATAGGAGCTGAACATGGGCTTTAAATCGACGGTTTTCTAGGGACTTATCTTAATTAGTACGTCAAACTTAAATCCAGAAAATATCAGTATTACGTTAAGAGAAGTTATTTCTAAGGGTTTTTAATTTGGGCGACAAGGGTTTAAAGAAAGCCAGTAAAAACCTAGTAAAGTTTAAATGCTCTACAGACAAATGTCTTGATTTTAAGGCACGGGAAAAATACCACAGTAATGGTCCATGTTTTAATAAATAAAATATGCTTGAAAAATATGGGTTTGCTGGGTTGCCTATCAAAATATGGCTGTAACTAATTTTAATAGTACTTTTTTCTACTTTAAGGTGTATCTTTCTTATAATTGTTTACAGAAGAAAATGCTTTCAATAAAAGTTGTTTGTGATGCTATTCTCTATAATTTTGGTCATATAAATGATTTCTATAAAATAATATATAATTGAGAAATTTGAGGAAATGTGCAAATATTTCTGTAAAGTAATTATTGAGTGGGGTCCATCAAATCCAAAAATGAATTACAGATAAAAATTATTCAAAACATTATTGAATAACTTCATTGTCAACAAAATACTGAAAAAATCAAATTTTTCACTTTTCCTCAAATTTCTCCATTACAGTCCATGTATTAAAAAAAATCACGTATTTGACCAAAATTAGAAAGAATAATAACACAAACAAATCTGTTTGAAAGAAATTTCTTAAAAAAGAATCATTGAAATCGGACACTGTGTTAAAGAATAATCGCTGAACATACATAAAAAAAAATATCGCGACGAATTGATAACCTCCTCCTTTTTTGAAGTCGGTTAATAATCATAAATAACAGAAATATCCCAAATAGCACACAACATCCCCAGGATATCCTGTCAATATCCTATTCATAGCGCATATCCCGGGACATTCCTCGTATATCCTAAAGATATAGCAATACCTATATACCTCGTATATACGAAAATCTATATCCTAGGTATATCCTATATACATATAACGAGGACTTGCCAGCTTAGTTCTAGATGCTGAGGCCAGTTTCTTCTTTTTTTCTTTCGAATATTATCGGATCGGAAGAGATTTTAAGGTTATGTTTTCAAATAATTTTTAGAAGCGAAGCGTGTAGCGTGTGTAGTGCATAAAAAACGATAATTGTGATCATATTGTGCAATATTGTGATTGTTCGTTCAGGTAGGTGCAGTATTAAGTATAATTATAAACAAATATTACATGCGAGCCAAACGGCAAAAAATTTCGGACTAAAACGTTCCATTAGAACGTAAGTTAAAGTGTGGTTTGTAGTTCAACTAAAAATGAACTTTTTTTACATGCCAAATTCGGAGGCACTGTCAGTGAATTGCAACAGTTCCTCTGAAATTGAAAATAATGAAACATTGGAAATAGTGTTAACACCAGATATCCAATCATGTTCTTACACATTTAATAACAGCTCCTTGAACAGTATAATCACAAACACATCTACTCAAATATCCAATAATAGTATGAGAGACCACTGCAAATTTCGACCGTCATCTGATAACGAAATGAAATATGCTCCAAAAGCATGTAACAACATTGTAGTTTACCAAATTGCACCTGTGCCAATCCCTAACCTGAGCAAAGTGGTTAAAAAAAATTATTTTATATTCAAAAAATCACATAAAACATGACAGCGACAATTATATTTTCCCTGAAAATTACAATCCTAATTCATTGTGAACCTAGCTTTTAAACCTGAATTATTAATATTTTTCCATACCTTTTAAACCATGTTTATGTATGAAAGGAAGAAGGATGGCATTGTATAAACCATTTGCAGAGATAGTCAATAATAATTATAAAATCTTGTTAGACAATTATTTTAAACCATAATCATAGTAGTTTTTTTGTCGTTTCTATGGCAACCTGTGAAAATGAATCACAACAATAGGCATACAAATAAATGTTTAAATCAGCGAACATTGATTCATATTTTTAATGATATTTACCTACTAATCGGGGATAGATGTTTTTGTGCGATGTTAAGAGGAAGAAAATGTTTCCCTTTAACGATATATATCAAGATATATTTAAATAATATTTTCTGGAAAACTTTAAGGGCAAACAAAATTAGCGCTGTCATGCCTTATGTGATTTTTTTAATATAAAATAATTTTTTTAAGCCACTTTGCTCAGGATTGGGATTGGCACAGGTGCCATTTAGTAAAGTACAATATTTTTCCATGCTTTTGGGGTATATTTCATTTCGTTATCAGATGACGGTAAAAATTTGCAGTGGGCTCTTGGGCTATAATTTATCCCCAAAACATACCGAAGCTAATGTTTTGCCCAGATCTCTTGATCAATGGGCAATTAATTATAATATTACTTGTCAAACGATTCAACCCTCTCATGCCAAATACTGTTTATGTACTAAACTAAAATGCACAGGAAAAAATATTTTTGCATCAACGATTTATTGCTATTTGTTCTCTTGTAAATTGTATATTCATCCTTAAATAATGAATGTTTGTTTTTTGCAGAAGCAGATAAGAGAGCAAAAATATCAACGTCAAAAAAAGAGTGGGAGAAGTCAATTGCTGCATGGCTCAAGAGGGCGAAAGAGCGGCAAGATAGGACACACAAACAATTCTTTTCCCATTCAAAAACATGATTTTTTTAAATATATAAAATAAATAAAAATTTAAATGAACATCTTTTTTATTCATAAAATATTCATCTATGTACCCTTTAAGTATTCTTTTAATAGCCTATGGATGTAGTGCAGTGTATATCCCGAGGATAAAGTATACGGGATATCCCGGGGATAAAGTATTGGGATATACCGAGGACGTCCCGTTTTTTATCATTGTATATCCTCAGGATGTACTAGGGATACCCGAAACCGTATATCCCGAGGATATAGACTAATGTCCCATCGGATACCCTCGGGATATCCCTGGTACAGACTTGTGCTACCTGGGATACCTTTAAGTAATATTAAAAAGCTATATTTTGAAAATTGTATTTTAATTAAAAAATAGTGCAGGAATCATACGGTCGGATCTAAGACCATTATTGGCTCTTTTAAGCCGAACGAGTGTTGTTTTATCTTTTTCATTTGTTCTTCAGTTTAATTTGTTCTTCAGTTTCATTTGTTCTACAGTTTAATTTTGTTCTTCAGTTTAATTTGTTCTGTTTATTAGATAAATATGTAAAATATTTGTTATAAAATGTTTTAATTTCAATAAATCCATGAATAAAAATATTGATGGCCCTAACTTTGAAGTAAAATTCATATTTTATAAAACGACTAAAACTTTTCACCCGCCAGAATGTCAAGCAGAATATAATTTTAAACATTTGACAATCTGGCCACGTGTTGACCGTCATTTTATAAAACACCTAGGCATTTTACAATCCGACTAGCCAGATTGGAAAATCATGAATGTTAAACAAGAATTTGACAAATTGGCCGCCTTTTGTAAAATGTCTAGACACTATAAAACGATGGGTTTTACAATTTGGCTACGACATACACATCAAATAGAAAACATTTGAGTTTTAGGTCTATTAAACTTGTTTAACAATATGAAAACAACCAAATCTGTTTCCAGATTGGTTTGATCTAAAAAAATAAAAGTTTCACCCCTCATTTATGAACTACCCTGTAGATTTAAGAATAATTGTACAATATTGTCCCACAACTTTTGTATTAAAAAGTCTTCGTATCTCCAATAATAAAATAGCTATCGATCATATACGTACTGATAGGACACCCTGTATATAGTGTATATGAATAATTGGCTAACATTTTGGTATCGTTTGATAGGTAAATTCATAAAGAATTTAATTCTAAAATAATATACAGGGTATTGTATTTGAAAAACTTGAGCAAATCGAACTTAAAATTAACCATATTTATTAAATGTTTTAAAACACTCTGTATAAAATGAACCAGTTTTATTATCACTATTCTTTAGGTGTGCATCTTATAAGTCTGTATTTTAAACAATTTTGAAATCGTTGCTAACCTACCAAAATTATGATAATTTTATTGGGGCCTGAATCACATTCTTTAATTTCACAAAAAAATTAATTGCTTGGCAACACTGTAATATTTTTAAAAAATATTTTAGCGTTGAATACTACTAAAGCAGTATTTCTCAAACTTTTTTGGGGACGGAACCTTTTTGAAAAGCGAAATATTTGAGCCCTAAACACATTTCTAAAAAATAGGTCCTCAAGCAAAATCATATCCTCCTTCCTCTTAGTGACTTCAAGCCAGGTCCCTCCCTTTTGTGGTGATAGTACTGCTTCTTTTTTTTTAATATGACTATTATTTTCTTCACAAAGGCTTGGCGGAGCCCCAGGGCTCCGCGCAGCACACTTTGAGTAACACTGTACTAGAGTATTCTAACACTAAAATAAAATACAGGATGTTCCATTTAAAAAAATATACATTTTTATTTTCCAGGCAGAAACGGAACATCTTGTACATCCAAAAATGTTTTTAAAATATCGATAAATTACGCTCGTAATTTATCACTATTCCAAATATCAGTCGTTTAATAATAATTGTTTAACTTTATTTCGATTTTTTTCCGTCCATTTTTTTGTTGTACACTTCGGAATCGTATGCAAGTCGCTAAATCGTGATATTTTATCAAGAATTTTGAGGACACAAAAAAAAACATACCTACGTTTATTAATTGTTTAAAGTGCATCGATTATTTTGCAACCTAATTTAGCGTTTGCAAATATCTTAAACACTTCCGAAATTTTTGCAATTTTTTTTTTCGCGCATATTTACCCAATACTTTTTACATATTCCAATTGCATACATTAAATAATTGTACCGAGGAGTTACAAAAAAGTACATGTTTAAAAAATAACCGCAACGCATGTGCACGTCGCGATTGTATGCAAAGTAGCTTTTCGCGGTCTATTTAACAACAAAAAATAATGCTGTGAAAAAGCATACTTTTAATAATTGTTCTTCAAAACCTCTTCTTTTTTACATGTTTAATTAACAATTTCGGGACATACTAAACGAAGGAGGCGTATGCAGATTTTTTCCGCGAGCACTCTTTACAGCCGTATGCATAGTCGATCGCCAGCGACTCGCCAGAGATTCATTTCGGCGCATCGCCAGCGATCCGCCGGCGAAAGCCCGAAAAGGTGACGACTCGCTGGAGATTGTCACCGGCATGTCATTTCACGCAAGTTTTCATGTTCTTTTATAGAGAAAAATTTGATATTCGTTCATTGTTTTTTGAGTTTTAAGAAATGAATCAATAATAAAATACGAGAGGTGCCGGTGATAAACACTATAAAAGAACATGAAAACTTGCGAGAAATGACATACCGGTGACAATCGCCAGCGGGTCGCCACCTTTTCGGGCTTTCGCCAGCGAATCGCTGGCGATACGCCGGAATGAATCTCTGGCGAATCGCTGGAGATCGACTATGCATACGGGTGTTAGATAATTGGCTAGAACATGTTAAAAACCTATAATAATAATCATAAATTAAAAGATGCATACCTTAGACTAGGTAATAGTCTAAGATGCATGCATTAAAAAAACGTTGCACAATATCTGTCAATTACCGGCTAGTCATTCGATCATGTATTGGGATAGATACGCCTTGTTTACATAAACAATTGTTGTATGATAATAAGGTCCATAATCGCATGCACAACAAACGATGGTACCAGCAGAGGTTGCCATAGTGTCTGTTTCGGTTAAACGTATAAGGATAATAATTATTAGTTTCCAATGTTTCAAGGTTCAAGTTACTTAATATGGAGCTTAATATTTAACAGTTCATTCAAGAATCTGGATGATATTCATAAAATTTCTCATTTAATTTTTTTCTGCATTGAATCGGAGTTTAAATTAGATGTTTTTAGATTTTGTTCACTAGTATACATCAATTTAATTATTAAATACTATATTTTAACTGAACATTTAGCAACCCTGTTTGTGTATGTTTTTAAAAGTGTTGTTCGGTGTTTTATTTTAGTGGAATATTCTTGTTTTATTTATTTATATAAAAGAAATTGTCTACAAACGTGATTAGAAATTCCAAAATAGTAAAGAGATGTATAGTTTTTCGATCATTTTGGACCAAAACCACCCAAAACCAATGCTCGCTCTTTTCACAGATAGGTTATGTCAAAATCAATTAGGCAATCCAAATCACGTGACATTAAATGGCAAAAACAACAAAAGTGTTTCCCTTGACAAAAACACCTATTAGGCATTCCAAACAAATGAATTACCAGTGGGCAGGTTTGGTATATCTAAGGGTGGCGACATATGGTGTATTCTATCTACTTTACGTAAAATCATGAATAATGGATTACATTTAAATATTTTATGTCAAACACAATAAAAATAATATTTAAAAAACCCACCTATACATTTCTTCATAAATTGGCAGGCTTGGCGAGTACTACTTCGAATAAAAATAGCGTCCAAGTTGCAAGACTATGTCGCTACCCCCTTAAATATACAAGAATTTCCCAGTGGCACCTATTGTTTGACAGGTCGTTGGAATGCCTAATAGTGATGTTGTTAGTCTAAGTTTGTATTATCTTTTTTTGAGTTTTTAGAGTTTTCTATTTGATGTGTTTTAATTTAAAAACGCCATAATTTAATATTTATTTTGAATATATGAATACTAATTGTATGACTTTTAATAATAGTGAAATACTAATGAAAAAGTCAGGTTTAGAAACTGTTGTTTTTGCCAAGCATCGGCCTTTTTGGTACATTCTGACAGGATGTTGGATTGCCTAATTCTTAAGAAAAGCCGTTTTACGAATGAACTACCTTAAATATTATTTTAAAAAAATGAAAATAAAGTCTTAAAATCTAAATCTTGAAGCTTATTTTTAATTATATTTAATATAAAACTTAATTTTTAAATAAAATGTACCTATTCATTGTAGGTTTTTATTTGCATTTAAATTTTTTAAAAATAGCCATCTCCAACTTAAACCATTTTAAATTAGGAATTCTTATTACCTATAGGTATTTAAAAATATAATATCAGAAAATTTCAATCCACGTTGCCCATTTTAAATTAGTCATAACATTTCATGCATTGTCAGAATTGTTAAAATAGAGAACAAATACAATACCATTATTTCTTTTGTTCCCTGTAACTTGTGTATGGCAAAATTTTGCTAGAGTACAGTACAATAATAATAATATAACAATAATAATAAAGTTAATGAATCTCCGTATTTGTGTATAACTATTTTTGTTTGATAAATAAAATGCTTTAACTGGTCTTTATTTTATTTCATAAAGGAAGGTTTGTAGTCCGAAATATGTATAATATTCTTGCTTCACGTATAAAACGGGTTCGTGACAATATTTTTCTATTTTTTTTCTCCTTCATCAGTCAAGTTTTATAGTAGGTATATTTACTCAAAATGTATAAAAATTGTTTAAAGTACAAAATTAATAATCCTCTAAAATTGAGTAAATAATATACAAAAGGACAAGCCTGTGCATGGTCTATGTAGTATCACAATACTGTGAAATACTATTCTTATATTGAAAGTTAAAAATATACAAAACAATATTTTTAAAATCATATCCATCCGCTTTCATGTGCCATTGTATAGTAACCAACCCCTTCCATACGGTACGGCACTGCCAAGTTTTGCGTTTGTGTACCTTTCCTCTCTCCCCGTCAAGATAATCACTTACACGGGTAAGGCGTATCTATCCTAATTCATGATCGAATGGCTAGTCCAATATTGACGTTAATCCATGAAACCATTAAAAAATAGTTCTATTGTCTCATCTCTTCTTTCTTTCATCTATCAAAGTTACTTGTCAATAATTATATTTGGCGGGTTTTCGTTTTGTTTGTTTTGGTAGACAATTATTAAAAAGCAAACGTGAAAAAGAAAAAAAATTGTTAAATATTTTCGATAACAATCAGTAATAAAGACATTTAGTTCCAGGTGACCACATTTAACCAAGTTGTTAGACTACAGAATATTTTCGTTGAATGATGAATTTAATTTCAGATTAAATTTAATAAGAATGTCAATATATAATCAACGCAATCATGTCACAAATACTAAAAGTGTTTCAAGAAAATAGAAAAATACTAGAAGATAAACCTGTGAAAACAGTAGTAAGTACATACATTTAATTAGAATAATTAAATATTGGAAGTAGGTAGAGCTTAAAGACGCCCTTTTTCTGTACCTATATAAAAATTATCAAAAAATATGTTAATAAAAAACATAATTTCTGTTTAAACGAAACAGTCCCAAACTGTTTATTTCAGATGCTTCAGATTCTAAATTTTCCCCTACTACTTAGTAATATTATATCGAAATTAAAATGTTGACAAGTTCGTTAAACAAAAAATGACAGTTCAAAAGGTTATCTTACACATTTTTATGTAATGTCTAATGGCTCCTACACACGATCGGCCACCATGGGCGAACACAGGCCACCATCGTGTGTAACCTGTGGAGGGCTTATTTCTCTGTGCTCAGCCATGATTGGTACTTATCGTTAATAATCGATGGGTTGTCGGTTTTTTACACATGGATCAATGGTAATTATCTGTAGTTGCTATTCGCTCCGTGCGCGACAGCAGCGCCAATTCGCTTTGATACTAATGGACTGTTTCTGCGTATATTGACAAATACAATTTTTACTAGGATTCGTAATTAAAAAGTATATGTGTTAGTTTTAATAAAAGTATATGGATTTGTAAAACAAGTAAAACATTAATTTATTATTATATATTTTTATCGCTTAAATTAAAGAAAATTATGTATAATCAATAAAAATCAATAATAAACTATAGGCAGGCAACAGTATTTACTGAAAAATGTATGAGAAGTTGCCTAAGTCTAATAAGTTGTCATTGAAGAATTAGCCTATTCTGTCAACATAAAAAAATACCATTTAATAATAGCGTGAAGTTAAAATGTATAAAAAAAAGGATCGTTATTTAATTTTCATTTTTGTTCGAAAGAAAACATAGAATGAATGATTAAAATTGGTTTCCCATCAGTAAGTCACAAAATTGCATTCCAGCCACATATAATAATCAAAGGCAGAAATCTTGAAATCTAGTCCTTACTGAATGAACATTTAAGAATAAAGGGATATTAAAGAACATCGTAAAATGATAATTTATTGTTTATTTAAAACCTTTCAAGTTTCTGATGTTTACTATTTCCAGCATTACTGTTATTATTACAAAAATAAAGGTAATTTTTCATCTTATTGTACACCTATCCATTTATTTTTTTGATGTAATTTCCACTTTGCTATTGAAATTTTTTATATAAGTTTCACCGTTTTTTTTGCTAGTATATGTACAATTTTCAATACAGCAACTCTGGTTGCTTATTGTATTGTTTTTACCTACTGTTTTAAAAAAAAGTAAAATGTATACGTGTATTTGATGTGCCAAAATTACAAAATATCGCCCTAAAATGCACGAATTATCCGCAGCTAGCGCTAGTATCGCTTTTGCTTCCCTTTTTATGACTTCGCACGGAACGAATAAGGT
Organism: Psylliodes chrysocephalus; assembly: GCA_927349885.1. Taxonomy (NCBI): domain Eukaryota; kingdom Metazoa; phylum Arthropoda; class Insecta; order Coleoptera; family Chrysomelidae; genus Psylliodes; species Psylliodes chrysocephalus. Next base: position 46,117,933 of record OV651816.1, read on the forward strand.
TTGTTCCAACCACATACTTTAATTTTCTTTTACTATACGGAGAATGGTCGCACTGCGCAGCTTTATGAGTGCCTTTTAAAAGGAGATAGAAAACTCCGCCATTTTGAACCCTTATTACGTGTTGCCTACATCTTGGCGCAATATTTTTAATAGGTGCGTTTTAATCATCCGCTTCTGCTTCAGAATTGTCGGTTTTCTTGTTTTAATCTGACAGGTTAAAACGACTAAACCGACAGAAGCGGATGATTAAAACGCACCTGATATTTTGCTTGCTGCTCTCAGTGTCAGTGAATATTATTTTTGGAGTCACAGTTTATTGCTAAAGAATCAGTTAGCTCACTCGGACCAGTTGAAAGTTCCAAAATAACATCCACTCCAGGGATACAAATCCAGGATACGCAGAAGACTGCTGTTTTATTATAGGCGGTTGTCATATATTGTATTATCCGAGTTGCGCAGTGTATAAACTGGAACATTGACATCAAAAGTGCCGACGCAGAGTAAGCGATCTGATTCTTTAGCTATAAACTGTGTCATAGGGTTCAAAATGGCCGCGCCCTATGTTGGGCGTGTCGGACCTCTCTCTTGCCCCGTATAGTAATCAAAAAATCAAAGTATGTGGTTCCAACAGTTCCTTTCTGATGTGTCTCTGACTCGTGCATGGATGCATTCGTAAACTAATCACTGCGCATGTCATTCCGTTTATTCGTCCGTTGTTTAATCAGCGACTTGTACTTGTTGGAACGCAAAATGCAATGGAATTGAACAAATCAAACATGTTTGGTGAATTGGTATTTTAAACACTATTTAAAATTGTAACATATTACCTAATTTGAGGTAATTATTATATTTGTTACAAATACATGTAAATAAAACAACTATTTCAGTACCGTAGTTTATTCATGACTATGTCTACAAATCACCGATATCGTTCCAATAGGTAAAACCACTTTTTATAAATATACTTTAATTGGAAAAGAAAACAATAAATTAAATCTAATATACAGAGTGATGCACACCAATTACCCGTACATCACATCTCCCCCCTTAAAATAAATTTAGACATAATCCTATTTAGACATATTAAACTTTCTGCTTCGTCGTGTGAAGTAACGCCAGTGATATCAGAATTTATTACAGATTCAGATTCAATATTGTTATCACAAATAGCTGAATTATCAATATGAAATATTTTTATCTGATTCAAATGGCGTTTCCATGACACGTTTAATTCAGGTATCGTTACAATATAAGTAGCTCTTCCAATTTTTTTAGAAATAACACCTTTGATCCATGTTTTTACATTCGGTTTACGATAATCGCGCACAGTAACACTTTCACCTGGTTCAAAACACAAAAATCGTTTTCCACCATGATAAAATTTTTGTTTATCTTGACATTTTATAACACGTTCTTTCAATTTTTTATTTGAATTGGGTAAGAGATCATCAAAACGGGTTCTTAAATGACGACCCATCAGCAATTTAGCAGGTGTTTCTTGGGTGGTACTATGAGGTGTAGAGCGATAATCAAACAAAAAATTATTTAAAATGATATTGATGTTTGAAGTATGAGATTTGCCTAGTGCATTTTTTAATGCATTCTTGATTGTTTTTACCGCGTTCTCGGCCGCGCCATTAGACGAAGGATTATATGGGGGAATCGTAATATGGGTTATGTTATTTTTTGTAAGGAACTCCTCAAATTCAGCAGAACAAAATGATGTTCCATTATCAGTACAAATTTGTTTAGGTAATCCAAATCGTGCAAAACAAGACCTTAAAATATCGATTGTTAAAGTTGAAGTTATTGAATTCATTGGAAAAACCTCTATCCATTTACTATGGGCATCCAAAATAATTAAATACTGTTTATTGAGATATGGGCCCATAAAATTGAGATGAAGTCTATGCCAAGGTTGCTCAGGATAAGGCCAAGAATGCAGAATTGATTTATTGGGTGCTTTTTTATTTACTAAACAAGTTGTGCAAGTTTTGCAAACTTCTTCAATTTGTTTATTTAAATTGGGCCACCAAAAATAAGATCGGGCCAAGCTTTTCATTTTAACTGCTCCCATATGTGAGGCATGTAAACTTTGTAAAATTTCTTTTTGTAAACTACTAGGAATAACTATGCGATTGTTCCACATTAGACAACTAGACTCTATACTTAATTCATTTCTAATGCGATAGTAATTCTGTAACTGTAAATCTTTATTGAATGATTTGTTTACTGGGCCATCCCTTATTGATAAATTTTAATACTTTACATAAAATTTCATCTTTTGATGTGGCTTTTTTTACATTATTAAAATTTATCGCAAAATCACAGTTATTTTGAAAGTAATCGACGTAATTTAGATCAACATCTAATAAAGAATTTTCTTCCAAAGGCAAAGGCAATCTTGACAAGGCATCAGCTGGATTTTTATCAGTTTTAACAACTTCAATTTCATAGTGATAGCTTGATAAAATTAAAGCCCACCTTTTTAAACGATTTGCAGAGTATTGCGGAATATTTTTATTAGGATGAAAAATATATGATAATGGTCGATTATCTATTACTAAAGTAAATTTTCTCAAAAATAAGTAGTTATGAAATTTGCAAAGACCATAAATGACTCCCAAAGCTTCTTCTTCCAAAGTACAATATTTACGCTCAGCATCCGAGAGCTTGCGCGATGCATACCCTATTACCCTATGTGAACCGTCTGGCATAATGTGCGAAATTAGAGCACCTATTCCGTAATCACATGCATCCGTTACCAAACGAATTGGAAGCTCTGGGTTATAGTGAACCAAAATCGGGGCATTAACTAATATTTTTTTTATATTTTCAAATGCATTTTGGCATTCATTTGTCCACTCCCATTTGGTTTCTTTTTTAAGTAATTTATGCAAAGGATATAAAATTGTCGCTAAGTTTTGTGCAAACTTCCCATAATAATTGATAAGTCCTAAAAATGACTTTAGGGAAGTAACATCACTTGGCTTTGGGGCGTTCACAATGGCAGAAATTTTCGTTTCAGAAGTATGTAGTCCCTCTTTATCTATATCATGTCCTAAATAGGTTATTTTGGCTTTAAAAAAACTACACTTCTCCAACGAAAGTTTCAACCCCGCATTTTGTAATCTAATTAATACCGAGTCTAAACGTGCTAAATGTTCTTCGCGATCTTTACCCGTAATCAAGATATCGTCCAAAAAACAAACAACTCCATTTAGCCCTTGCAATAGAGTTTCAATAATTTTTTGAAATTTTGCGGGAATACTCGCAATTCCAAAAGGAGCACGCGTATACTGGTATAGTCCTTTATGTGTTGATATAGTTATTAATTTTTGTGACTGTTTATCTAAACAAATTTGTTGATACGCATTAGAAAGATCTAGTTTTGAAAAATGCACTCCTCCCAGTAATTTTACAAATAAATCCTCAATCTTTGGCAAAGGAAATTGGTCAATTTCAATAAACGGATTTAAAGTTACCTTAAAGTATCCACAAATTCGGACAGAACCATCTTTTTTCAAAACTGGTACTATAGGAGTTCCCCATTCCGAATAATCTACCGGTTCAATTACTCCAAGGTTACATAACCGCTCCAACTCATTTTCGACCCTTTCTCTCATGGCAAACGGCAGAGGACGTGCACGGAAAAATTTAGGAGTGACTTGTATATCCGATTTTAATTTAATTGATATTACACCTTTATTAAAAGTTCCTAAACCAGGAGCAAATAAATTAGAAAATTTGTTTACTAAAAAATATAAATCTTTAGGCATGTCTAAAAAATTTAAATTAGTAATACCCAATTCAAATAAATTGAAAAAATCGCGTCCTAATAAAGGCGGTCCTCCATTTTGGATCACAAAAAAATTTATATTTTCAATTTTATCTTTAAAATTTACTAAACAACCTAATGGTTTAATTTTATCCCCATTATATAGATTAAATATTTTATTAGTAGGATATAAACTTTTATTTTTGAAATTTTCGTTATAAAAATATTCTGAAATCACACTATAACTAGCGCCGGTGTCTAAATTTAAAGTAAACATTTTATCTTCGATAAATAAATCTAACGAAACTGGATTAGTATTATATTCAATGGTATATAAGGCGTAGTCATCTGACTCTAAATAATTATTTTTGATTTTATTTTGTTTAGATTTATTTACGTTTTTATTTGAACACATCGGTGCTAAATGACCTTGCTTACCGCAATTATGGCAGTAACATTCACGGAAAGAACAGCTATCAGTGTTATGATTATTGCGACCACACTGCGCATTTTGGTTGTGACGTAGATGGCTTTGAAAAAGCTCGTGCTGGCTTGAAGCGGGAACTAGAGGCTTGCGCATGAGCTTTAGCCTGGTGAACCTGCGTGGATTTCCTGTAGTTGGAGTTTGCGCCTGAGTAATGAATTTCGGGTTCTTTCTTGATCATTGTCGAGCCATATGGCTGAACTGAAGATTTTGAAGCTGCTATTTCCACTATTTTCACAAATTTAACATCTTTTTTCTCCTTGAAAAGTCTGTCTTTAACTGCACCTTTTTCGTAACCGATAATGAAACGATCCACTAAAGCACGTTCAATTTCGGTACCGGCAAAATCGCACTTTGCTACTAAATGTCTTAAACGAGCCGTCCACTCTTTTGTCGATTCATTACTTACTTTACGAGCTTCGTAAAATTTTTCACGATTCGCAAAAACTGGCACAGTAGATTTAAAATGTTCATCTAATAATTTAATTATTGATTTATTGTCTATTTCTTCGGGTTGATCCGGTATGCACATATCATGCAAGAGTTTATAAGCGTCTTCATTTAAAAGACTTAACAAAATGGCTCTTTTTCGAACTTCAAGCGTGATTGAATTTGCCAAAAAATAATTTTCTAGACGTTTTTTGTATATTGACCAATCCGCACTCCCGGGAATAAATTCTTGCACGTGGCCGGTATACTGTACCTGGTCCGGCATTTTATTTGATTTTAATTTAAAAAATCAACAAAAAATAATTTGAAAACTGAATTTACACTTTTCAACTCACTGTTAACTAAACACTCGTCGCCAATTGTAACATATTACCTAATTTGAGGTAATTATTATATTTGTTACAAATACATGTAAATAAAACAACTATTTCAGTACCGTAGTTTATTCATGATCATGACTGTCTACAAATCACCGATATCGTTCCAATAGGTAAAACCACTTTTTGTAAATATACTTTAATTGGAAAAGAAAACAATAAATTAAATCTAATATACAGAGTGATGCACACCAATTACCCGTACATCACAAAAATACAACAAAATACATTTATTTAGCTGTCTCGAAGGCTCTATGTGAATGTATAATTTTAGGGGTAATGTATTCGGTTTCCTAGAACTCTACAAGAATAACAACCAAATTCCCAGGGATAATTGGAACAGTAGCCATTTGAAAAATCCTGGGTCACAATTGAATCGGTTATTTGGAAAAGGGCACATCTAGTTAACACTCAATTTTACAGTAGGAAGGAAAAATTATTTTTAATTAAATTGCGTTCACATATTAAGAGTTATGTACATATTTTTATATTTTCATTAGTATGTGAGGAAGCTAATTACAGTTATTTTTATGGATGTTTGAACAACTTATAAAAATATGTTTATATTTATTTCATTTGTGACTTTTTCCTAACTTTTTCAGAATAAAACAATTATAGTGTGATGAAAGTCTAATTTATTTAAAGTTTATTTATTTATAAACACACTATTTACAATTTATTTCAGACGTACTATGTAATTTATATAATACTTAATAACAATTCTAATTTATTTCTTATACTTAAACTTTTCAATACAATGTTCTATATTCAACTAATTACTATTTATCTTCACTGTCCATATATCTACTGATTACTATTTATCTTCACTGTCCATATAATACTGACTCTGATGGCTCATCCAACAATATTTATATACAAATTTCTAAAATTTGGTGGAGTCGAGAAGCTTCTCCACCAGACTAGAAATATTTCGAACAGTCCAGAAATATTATCTCGTCCTTTCTCGAACATCATCGAAATCACCTCCGCCATAGTCGTCCCATAGGTTTGGTCTTAAGGGGTTTAATTATGTATAATAATCGGACAAGTTGAGCCTTAACAGCCAAATAAGACAGAGAGGAACTTGTAGGGTTAGAGCATGACTGAATAATGAAATGGCTCACATAACAATAGTTTCACAATGACATACGTATTATTTAGTAAGAATTTTTATAAAAATATTAGAAGTATTCTTTTCGGAGACCTCTGTAAGCCAGTCAAGTATCATAGTATAATATTTTTTGTTTTACAGGGGAATATACTGGATTACGGATTTCAAATTATGAACTTTATTATACTGATGGGGATTTTGGCTATATAGGCCTGTATATGCCTCTTTAACAGAAAGCTTCGCCTTGGACCTGGCAGGCTTTGCTAGTGAAAAATATGACGGAATGAACCCATTATAATGCGTACATCACAAACCACAATAAAAAATTCAATGTTAATTCAACAACAAACAATTTAAAACTAAAATTTTAAACTTGAGTCCGAAACGTGATGACACGCCAAAACATACCCTGCACTTCAGCGTATTTATTTAAAAAATGTTACATATGAGGTTCTTTCGTTCGTCCAACTGGTGTAGGAATGAACTACACCAACGTACACTAAACCTTTCGTTTGGCCCGGTGTAAAACCCACTATACCTTCCTGTCGGCGATGTGGTGTACACTGGTAGGAATTTTCTCCACCAGCTATTTAGCAGGAATGATTTACCCTCGACATGTGTATAAGAAATAAGGAGGAAGTAAATTAAGGAAAATAAGGTGGTGTAACTGGTGTAATTTACACTTGTGGACACTGCACCAACAGCGAACGAAAGAACCTTTTGTATCGCATGTGAGTGACCTTTTCGAACCAAACGTAGTGAACCGGGTATCTAGGCTGCGTTAAGTCAACGGTCAACTTGACTAGTATGGTCAGACCGCTCGCTAGGCAATGTAGTCGAAACTGTCTAGTCCTAATTTGTAAAATTTATGATTAGCTTGCCGAAAATTACAAGACCAGGCAGTCCCTCCTGTGTTTTGTGAGTCCCTCGTCCCTCAACACATTGACAGTTCTAAAGAATGCGGTAAACTCAATTAGAAGGCATTAAAAAAAAATAATGTGAACAGCAGAAACAGAAATAAACTTATTATGGCTACTTGTCAATTCGCTTTTCAAACTGATGATGAAATTACATTGATAAATTCTTTTGAAACTGTAAGTTCAAGCATTAGCATCTTGAATAGGAAAGATTCTTGTTAGTGTAGCTTTTCTGCCTATTTAAGAGTAACTGGTGACTAATCCCGTAATAATATTACATAATATTTGGTTTTTCCCGTTTCATGTATTAAATTGGTTTTCAACAACAGTTTATCCATAACTATTAATTTCTTGTATGTTTAAATGAAATAAAAACATAATTGACATTTGCCCATTCACTAGACAGTTTTGACTAACCAAGTCAAACTCAATTTCTCGACCGTTCTGACTGACTCTGACCGATCAGCTGATTAGTCATGACTGGTCGTGTTGGTCGGTTTTCTGTTTCGCTAGACAGTTTCGACCGGTCCGACCGCTCACTTAATGCACCCCTACTAGTTAACGCAGTTCTGGAAGTTCTAGTGTGATATTTTATTCCCTTTTTTTAATAAATGGTTCGCGTTCAATAAAATTATAGAAAAATCGCATAAAACGAAAATTGCCGAAATTGTCGTTTCAATTATTTTAAATTATAATTTGCGTATTTTATTCATAGGCATCCAGAAATAAGAGCTTACCGTAATTCTCATTTTTACGTTAGTTTTTTTTTTATTTGCTATCTAAATCAAATATATTCAACGATTAAAAATCAAAACGAAAATGTATGACGGTTTGTCTACTTTAGTAGAAACTATATGTATTGACGTCTCGCTTCGTGGAGATAGTGACGGTCGACTCCAGTCGATTATTTTGAGACACGAAGTGCCAATCGATAGAATTAAAGCGATCGGTAGAATTCTATATGATACGGAGTCCGACTGCTGCTTCGTTTTATTTTATCATTGTTCTAGGACATTTTATTTTCCTAATACCCTGCTATAGGAGTTATCCTCCTTTTCAGGGTGGTTTGCCCTGATTGCAATAAGTAACCTTACAATAAGTAACCTTTGACGTGTGGGACCTATGTGGCAGGTTGTGTTCCCGAAATAATATCGCCAATTTTGCTATTTCCAATCTCATAGTCCATAGTATAAAGTGGGAAGTATGATTTAGGGAAACCTAAATCACGATACTGTATAAAATATTATGATATCTAATTATTATATGATTGGGAAGGGTTTTATCAAATGCATAGTGGGACTGAGTCCAGCGGCGATAGGAAGGTCTTGAGAGAAAGTATTCTTAGATTTGGTTGTGGCAGTTTTCTTTTCGGTTTTCGGAATAGTGGAATGCGGCGTGGGCGCCAGGTGGTTTGTAATGTGACGTGTGATGATAGTGGTGTTGGAGATGTTTTCGAATACTTCTCCGGTGAGAGAGCGAAAGGAAAGATTTGAGGGCAAGATGTGTAGGAAGTACACCGTAGGGTACCGCTCTTTATTCGGCAACGGGGCGGATAAAAGAGTTGTATGTGTGAATTAAGGTGTTTGAATTCCATCACCCTAGACGTCCACTCAAAGTCCCAAGGAGACTGGCTCGCTTTCGCATCTTATCGAGAGAGCGTTGGACATCAGAGGACCAGTTGAAAGTACGAGGGAATAGTACTCTCAAATAGTCAACTTCCGTTTGTTGAAGTGAGTGTGACTCTCAGGAGATTTGCATTGACGTGTTTGGGGATTTGTGAGGTTACATTGACGTGTTGAGTGATCTGGGAGGTTCTTCATGAGTTACGATGTTTGAAGATAATAAATTGTGTTTTTTTTTGCTACACCAGCGAGAATACTGGTTTAACAGATTTTGGGTAAGAGTA